>CM076569.1:367520662-367803312 GCA_034641835.2 Pinus albicaulis
AAAAGCAACCTTTTCAAGCACAACCAAACACATGGTGATCATGATGAAGCTTGTTCGAATCAGTGACAAACTAGGCAAAACCCTAGGATTCTCATAAGGCTTTATCTAACCTTGAAAAATCAGTTGGCTTAGCCATAAGAGTACACTGTCTTTGTCTCATAACCGTAGCTAAGTTTTGAAACAGAGTTAAGATATTCTTAGAAACCACACAACTGAAAAATAACTCTGAAAACACCAAAAATATTTCAGATTGGTATCCAATAAACATGGTCGTGGACCATAAAACCTTTTACCTCTGAAAAAAGCTGAAAAATTCCACTTGGCGACTCCACAATCCTTAACAGACCTTAAGACTCCATTGGGAAGAACCCTTATCATTACAATATCATTCAAACTCAGTTAGAGGACTGTAGGATCAAAATTTGTGTAAACAGATTAGTTGACCTTTTAAAGACTGTCATACCTGGTTGAACTTTTCTTGTTTATTTGGGTCTGAAAAACAAAACATAGTGGCTCCTAGAAAGATTCATACTAGAGCCTATCCTGACCCTGATCCACCTGAGATAGTTGATAACCTAGAAAGTATCCTTAGGAAGTCTCCTAGGATTAAATTATCAACTATTTTCAGATCACCCTTGAGAGCTAATTCAGTTCCTGAAAATCTTTCAGCTCTACAACAATCACAAGTTGACTTAGTAAATCCATTTAGAACTAGGTCTCTTCATGATTTAGATTAGTTAGATTTTGAGTCTTCACTTTCATCCCCTGAAACAAGTGAACATCCTGGTAGCAGGGAAACAACACCTCCTGATTTACATTTCCTTCATAACTTAGGTGTCTCTCATCCAGGATCAGCTCAACAATCTACTCCTGGTCCATCCACTTCGGCTCACCCTACATCCACTGTTCAAACCACTCCACTTCAGCCCACTTTCCCTCTTGTTAATCCACCCCCACCACATATCATGGCAGCATGGTATGCACCCTTAGTCCTTCCTGTACCATTAGTCAATCTTCCACAGGACTATCAGTCCAAAATTCCATTATATGATGCTAGTAATGCTACAACTGCATCACAACATGTGGATAAGATGAATGAATACTTTGACAGAAATGAAATTGATGATGATTCTGTCAAACTTAGACTTTTTTCTCAAATTCTGGGGGGAGAAGTAAGAAAATGGTTTAAAGGCTTAACCCCCCATAGTATCAATGATCTCCAAGCCTTCCATCAGAATTTATTAAACAAATGGGAAGTAAAGAAGAATCCTCTCCAAGTCCTTTTTGATTACAAGAACCTCCATAGAAACACTGGGGAAAGTGTGCAAGATTATTGCACCAAATTTAATAGTGTGTATAATGCACTTTCCCCAGATCTAAAACCTCCACAAGGCTCAGCTTTAAACAAGTTTCCTGAAGGGTTCGACCCCAAGATGGCCTATCAGCTGAGAGAGAGAGATCCTTCAACTCTTGAAGAGATGCAAAAAGGATCTCTTGCTATGGAAGTAAATTTAATGGAGAAGAGAGCAAGAATGAAAAATGAGAAGAGAGTGTCCTTTAGAGAGGAAAACACACCTTCTACTTCCAACTCAAAGATGGAGAGAATGATGGAGGAGATGAGCATAATTAAGAGAGCACAAGCAAGCCAAACCTCTGATAAATCTTCACAAAAAAGCACTGCAACCAAGCCTAAAGTTGTCAAACAAAAGGACAAAACAGTGACTGTGAATTTTGATGATGGTAAAGAAAAAGGCACTCAAAACAATGAAAAATAGAGTGCAAACATTAGTAGTACTAACATTTCAGCTAATACTCCTGTCAAAACAATTTTGTCAAATGTAAATAAAACAAATTAGAAATTTGATGTTGCTGATAGACTAGCAGTTAGTAAGGCTGAGACAACTTCTTCAAAAAACCAAGTTCCTTTCAGCATTGAGCAGGAAATTTCAAAAATCAAAATCTCTGTTCCCTTGACTGAGTTAGCTGCCCAGAATGTGTATAGGACCCAAATTTTGAAGGCTTTAAACATTGAAGAGAATAATGACAGTGTCAATCTTAATGATGACCACCCAGAGCTTATTTTTGGCCCCAATATTGAAGGTAGATATCAAGAGGGACCTGTTCCTCCGTTTTATGTAAGTTTAAATGTTCATGAAAAAATTTTGCACAACGCTATGCATGACTCAGGGGCCTCTCACAATTTAATGCCAAAAGCTGTGATGGAAAGCCTGGGTTTGGAAATCACCAGACCTTATAAAGATCTTTATTCCTTTGACTCAAGTAGAGTGAAATGTTTAGGATTAATCAAAGACCTCTACGTTAACTTAGCCCAGATTCCAGCCAAATGCTTAGTAATGGATATTGTTGTGGCTGACGTGCCCCCAAAGTATGGAATGCTATTATCTAGGTCTTGGGGGGCTAAGTTACAAGGGACTATGCAGATGGACATGACCTATGCAACCATCCCTATTTTCAATCAGACTAGAAGACTTTACAGGGAGTCTCACATGCAATACCTGATGACCAGCCAAGACAGACCACATAACTCTCCCCTTTATTCTATAAACACAGACCTGGATTCATTTATCCTTTTCAATGATGAAACTTCCAGTGAACAAGTGACCTGGTCTGAATCAATAACAGATAGAGAGGAGGATGAAGATAACATAGGAGTGTCTGAACAGTTTTCTGAACCTGTAAAATCTAGCAAACAAAACATAGGTCTTGAGATACAAATCATACATCCATCATGTTTCAGCCTTGACGGTCAAGAAAGCATTCCTCAACATATTGAAAAAATTGAGGAATTAAAACAAGCCTAGCTAAGTGCTGATATTCAAGAGACATCCGAAATCACTTTAGTTGGAGAGGACAACCACCAAACAGATGAAACCAAAAATAGTCCTCTGTGGAGTATGTATTTTGACAGATCCTGCACTAGGAACAATGCTGGTGCAGGTGTTTGGATTTCCAACACTGAAAACAACCACACAGAAAGAATTTCCTGCAAATTAAACTTTCAGTGTTCTAACAAAATAGCTGAATATGAATCCCTTATCTTAGGCTTACGATTGTTGAATAAGTTAGGAGCCAGAAGAATCAATGTGTATGGGGATTCAGAATTAGTCATTAGGCAAGTCAATGGGGAGTATAACGCAAATCATCCCAGACTTAGGGCCTACTGAAACGATGTCATGGACCTTTTAAAAACATTCGAGGAATCCAAACTGATTTTTGTCCCAAGAAAAAGGAATATTTCTGCCCACAATTTAGCCTTTGTAGATAGAACATGCTTAACGCCATATGAAACCAAAGACTTCACAACTCAGATAAAATTTAGACCAGCTGTGCCTAATAATGAAAAGTATTGGCAAGTGTTTGACGAAGATAAACAAATAGAAGACTTCATGCAATTCAGAAATGAATTCGAACTAAACAGTTCGGACTCAGATTATGATACAGACTGTAGTGAAGAAAATTTTCTTGGTGAAGAAGAGCCATCTCCTGAGCTTGTCAATATTAATCTTCTGACTAGCAAACTTAAAAACAAAATAGAACTGACTGCAGAGTTAGAAACATAGGAGTTAGCAGCTCTGCACTCTAAAGATCATAGTTTGCCTAAGGGTCTGGCCCCTTTAGAAGAGTTGTTCGATTTTAATGATGTAGCCAAGAAACCAAAACTGGAACCTGTAGAGACTGAAGTGGAAGAGTGCAATATAGGCAGTGAACTTAAACTGAAAATGATTAAACTGTCTAAAACTTTACCAGCTCACATTAAACTCAAATACATAGAGCTGTTTAAAGAGTTTTTTGATGTTTTTGCGTGGATTTACGAAGATCTTAAATCCTATGACACTAAAATAATACAGCACAAAATTCCTCTCAAGGAAAACCAAAAACCATTCAAACAGAAACTGCGCAGAATAAACCCTGTTCAGTTGCCTTTGGTTCAGAAGGAGATCATGAAAATGTACGATGCTGTTATTATTGTCCCTATTAGATATTCTGAGTGGGTGTCTAATCTGGTGTCAGTTAGGAAGAAAACAGGAGAGATCAGGCTTTGTATAGACTTTAGAGACTTAAACAAAGCTTCATTAAAAGACAACTACCCTTTACCTAAGATGGATCATATTTTACAAAGGGTGGTAGTGTCTAGAAGAATTTCTTTGCTTGACGGCTACTCAGGGTACAATCAGATCTTAGTTCACCCTGCTGATCAATTAAATACAACTTTTACTACACCATGGGGCACTTTTATGTATGTGAAAATGCCCTTTGGTCTAATGAATGCTGGAGCAACCTTTCAGAGAGCCATGGACATAGCATTCTCAAAAGAACTAGGCTACTTCATCATTATATACCTTGATGATGTCACTGTGTTTTCAAAAACAGATGAAGAGCACTTAGAACACTTAAGAAAAGTTTTCGAAAAATGCAGAAAGTTTGGGATATCTTTAAACCCTAAGAAAACACTATTTGGGCTCCAAGAAGGTAAACTTCTTGGGCACATCATTTCAGAAGAGGGTATTAAGATAGATCCAGAGAGGTTTGAGGCCATATTGCAAATCTCTCATCCTCGAAGCATCAAGGAGTTGCAATCTTTCATCGAAAAGATTAACTTTTTGAGAAGGTTCATCCCCAACTTGGATGAGCTCCTTAGAAATATCACAAACATGTTGAAGAAGGAGCAAGGGGTAAAATGGACCTTGGAAGCAAAGAAGTCCTTTGAGCTAGTGAAACAAGCATTAACCAAAACACCAGTTCTAATAAGTCCCGATTTTTCAAAATATTTTTATATTTTTTCGTTTGCATCATAACATACCATAGCTACTATCCTTTTACAGAAAAACCCACAAGGACAAGAGCAGCCTATTGCATTATTTAGCAAGGCATTGAGGGATGCCCCTTTGAAGTATAACATTATGGAGAAGAAAGCTTTTGCGTTGGTTAAAGCTTTGAAAGACTTCAGAGTATACATCTTTCACTTACACATCATTGCCTTTGTCCCAAACTCAGTTGTTAAAGACATTCTAACACAGGACCCAGATGGTAAGAGAGGTAAGTGGATTACTGTGATTCTTGAATATGATTTAGAGATAAAACCCACTAAACTCATCAAAGGCCAAGGTCTAGCTAGATTGATGGCTGAAACCAATTTTGAAGTTCTTGATATTAATATGATTAGTGCTTTAGATGATCAAGAGGAAATTTCAACTCCCATTATTGAAGCCCATTTCATGAATTCCTCTTGGTATGCTGATGTTATTTATGTTTTGCTTAATTTAAATACACCTCCTAGTTTGACAAAAACAAAGGCAAGGTTCCTAAAGTTAAAAGCTGTAAACTATTGCATTATAGACAGATGTCTTTATTGTAAAAATGCAAGTGGTATATTTCTTAAATGTTTGCCTGAGTCTGATGCAGAGAAGGTTAAGCACGAGTTCCATGAAGGAGAGTGTGGAGGTCATTTGTACTGGAAGACAACAACCAACAAAATTTTGAGGGCTGGTTTCTATTGGCCTACTCTTTTTCCTGATATACACAAGATGATTATTTCCTGTCATAAATGTCAACTTTTTGAAGGCAAAAGAAAACTGCTACCCCTACCTCTACATCCAATCACTATTGAAGCTCCTTTTCAACAATGGGGACTTGAATTCATAGGAGAAATCCATCCACCATCTTCTACTCAGCATAGATGGATTCTCACTGCCACAGACTATTTCACTAAGTGGATAGAATCCATTCCTTGTAGGCAAGCCAATGATTCTGTTATTATAAAATTCATAGAGAATAATATTCTCTCTAGATTTGGCTGTCCTACCAAGATCATCACTGATAATGCAACAACATTTGGATCAAAGAAGATGGTTGAATTCTGTCACAGATATCAGATAACATTGGGGCATTCCACGACCTATTAACCTCAAGGTAATGGACTTGCAGAATCCTCAAACAAGAGTTTAGTGAACATAATCAAGAAACTGTTGGAGGACAACAAAAATTCTTGGCACACAAAGCTAGTTCATGCACTTTGGGCTGATAGATTGACTTTGAAGAAATCTATTGGTAAGTCACCTTTCCAACTTGTGTATGGTACTGATGCAAGTTTTCCAACCAGCCTTGGTGTACCAGTGATGAAGTTGATTCAAGAGTTGCAAACTGAAGATAATGACATGATCAGAAGAATAAATCAGACCATTCATCTTCAGTAAACCAGGGAGGAGGTTTGTAACAAAACATTGCAGAAGCGGGACAGCATTAAAAAGCTTTTTGACAGAAGAACAAAGGCCAAAAATTTCAATATTGGGGACAAAGTTTTGATGTGGGACTCAAGAAGGGAAGACAAGGGCAAGCATGGAAAATTTGACAACTTATGGCTTGGCCCTTACTCTATTCATTCAGCTGCTAGTAACAATGCATTTTTCTTACAAGAGTTGAATGGAGCAGAATTGTTTGGGGGTCCTGTCAATGGCAGGATGCTTAAGCATTACTTTTCTTGATCCATGTGATGTTCTGAAAGCCTTTTATCTTTTTTCTCATTGTAAATACTTCACCCATCATTGCATTCAAATTTATAAACATCAAAAATACAAAAACAAAGAAAGAAAGAAAAGAGGGCAGATTGTAAAAAAACAAGAAAGGTATAAGCCCCATACCAAAAAAGAGAAACAAATCTGAAAGTGTGCAAGCTCAAATGCCACTCCTAAAGAACACACTTCTAATTAGTCAAACAACCTAATCTTGACTAATTAGTTTTAAATTTTCTGCTGATAGGATAGTGAATTCGATTTGCTAAACTGTTTAATCTTGGCTTAATATCAGTAGATAGTTTAGGATAGAAATTAAAGGTTCAAACATGCTCAAAATCTGAACCTAAGTTTCCAAAGAGAGTGACTCAAATCTGTTTCAAATTCTGAGTCAAGAAAGATGTAAATCTGGTTCCAATTAGCTCAAAATATGAACCAGTTGACAAAGGAAATACATCTCAAAACAAAAGTCAAAACAGAGCTGTAAAAGAGATGAAGGAAATGCTTTGAAATTTCAGATCCTAAGCCTTCCATTTTGTTTTAAATTTCTGCAAAATAATATCTATGTGCAGTTTGTTTTCATGCCATGGATTAGCAACAAGTTAGACTGTTCAATCCTGACTTGTATGCTTTTGAATTTCTGTTGTAGAAATTAGTGAATAAAATCTGTTGGACAGTTTAATCCCAACAGATGGTAGATTAGGTAGAGAATCATATGGGCTCAACTATTCAATCTGAGTCCATGGAGAAATAAGGAGTAGAAATAGATTAGATTTCCTGCTTTCAAAAGAATAAAATGTTGTAAAAGAGTTTGCCAATCCAAGTGCACTCTAATGAAGAAAAAATGTTAGATCAGTAGGATTGGGTAGGTAGAAATCTTGTTGATGAAAGATCCATTGTTTTCATGGCTGCTAATATGTTTTCAGAGCAAGATCATCCCAACAAAAGAAGGGAAACCCAATGGATGAGGCACTGATCAGCCTCCCAGAGAATGCAAGTCTGAGGTTCTTGATGCCTTCAAGAAGGCACCATCCCCAAGTGGAGCCACTGTTAGCCGCCTATGAAATTTGTTATACCAAAAGGTGGCTAAATCATTTTTGGGGCCTTCAAGGAACAAATTTTATTGCAAAAAAGTTTTGGCTCTTGAAGACTCTTAAAGGCCTCATGCCTCTGTCCAAATCTTCCCTACTGTGCCCATTTTACACCCTGGAATTCTGCTGATTTCATGAGAGACTGCTGCAAAATCATCATTTTTCCCCTCCTTCCACTTCCAAAACTAACCTCATTTTTACCCCTTTATTCTCCATAAAAAATCCTTCATTTTCATATTTTTCCCCTTTCCCCTCCCTCAAAACCCCTTTGATAAGGTTTTAAGACTTTTTCTTTGCCTTATCAAAACCCTCACAACCATTGAAAAACTTGAAAAATTTCATAAAAAACACATTTTTTGTATTGCAGACTTAAGCCCCCTTGGGCTAAGTCTTAAGCCATTTCCCCTCCACGTGCCCGCACGCTAGAACTAGGTGTTAGACCCAAAAAGTGCTTATCGCATCGCAAAATCTGAGTGCATAAGTCTGTTTTCCGTGTTTAAAACCGTGATGCCGATTAGCCCTGTATCTTATAGCCCCTGATCATATTTCTTTTCATATAGACCAAGGCCTCACAGTCGGGCGCCTACCCACTTCGTATATATAAAACCCTCCCGACACAAGAAACCTTTGTTTTTATTAATTTTTGTGTTTTTTTCAAGGTATGAAAAGATATTTGCCGGTGCAAAGCTCAAATCGCTCTTTTCCGTCGATCTGATCCGCAGATCGACGACCCACAAATAAATCACCCTGGTGGTCCCCACGGTCAATCACTATTCAAAAGCTGGAGTTGTTTTCATCGCACCACCTTTGAAGGGAAAGTTGTATTTCCCGTTTGGTTGTGATCAATGCCATAGGCCGACACGTGGCCTGGAGCGGTTTGGAGATACCGCCCTCATCGCGCATTAAAAATCGACCATGGGCTCAGCGCGATATTGATGTGCACCGTCCGATCTGAGACCGGCTCATCATACAGTGATCGCACTCAAAAGAAGCTCGGGGGATAAACCAAGGTACGACGCATTTATCAAAACATCTCCGCCGTTGATCTAGTTTGTAGATCAACGGCCCAAAAATAGTCTCTCTGGTCCCCACAGCCATGACAGAAATCAGCGGTCCCACAGAACCAGTGGTCCCAAACACCTAGTCAGCATCCACGTGGCATCAACAGATTGGAGCGGGTCTTCATTGGTTCCTCGCACAGTCAAAAAATCAAGACCCAGGGAGTATTATAAAACGGATTTGAAAAAAATTTCAGGTCACACTCACCCTAACGTCAGCAGGCCCCAAATCGGACCTCGGGAACTTTATAGGGTGGATTTCATAAGGATTTTGGGTCACAAACGCCCTTACATTAGCAAACACCTTTTGTGACCCGAAATGGTTATAAAGGTTGGTTTTATCAAAGTTTGAAGTCTGGGTATGCTTTTTAATAAAGGGTGATTATACGGTTTTTTCATTGTGCCAAAGAAAAAGTCAAAGGCTGGGGTTACAAATCTCGCGCCTTCTATTTATTAAAGAGAAGCCATTCATGGGTTCAAATTTCCATGCCACCTCAATATTCCAAAGGAACTGATGCCTCACAACCCCTACACAACACTAAACACCAACAAAACACAGTGAATCAATCAAAAAATCAAAGAGTATCAGTGTCGAAGACAGAAACACACCAGTAAGGAAGATTAAAGACAGATCTGTGGGGGATTATGACTAAGAATGATTATCAAAAGCCTAATCCTCCCAACTAAAACATAGTTCAAAGGAAATCAAAGCGTTTATCGGACAGCAAGGCCTCCACCGCCACATCTGAGGAAAATTTATTCCTCCCAGCTTCCACAGTGCCACTTGTGCCTCAAAGCATGCAAAAAGAGGCCGAAGTTATTAAAAAAGATCAGATATTTGCCTCAAGGGTAGCCAAATAGTTATTTTTTCCGAGGAACTTAATGTAAAAAATAGCAACAGAGTGACTATTGCACAACACAGAGCCTCAAAAGTCAAAAAGAGCTCCCACCGAGCTTAAATATTAAATACAAATTATTTAATGCAGAGGACACCTATGTAAGCTTCTTCATTGAGCCCCCCAAAGGCCAAGAAGCCATTAAGTCTGTATTAATTATCTTTGAAGATCTTTTATCAGATCTCACCTCCTCATTCTTATATAAATACTACTGGAGAAGATGAGAGAATGGTTGGTTGAGTTAGTTGCTGAACTTTGAAATGTGATTGAGCTTGAGACTTCTACTTGTAATTAGTGTTCACTGGCTCTTGGAGCTCTGCTTGTGATAGATAAGTTAGTCTAGGAAGTGTAGATGATTGCAAAACTAAAGCATTGGAATTAAAGCTGTAACTGGTTTGGAGCATCAATACAAGCTGATTTATGGGATCCTGGTCTATGTTGACGGTGATGTTTTTCTCATTGTAACCCATTATTTTGTTTCTATTTTCATTTTGTTCATATTATCTTATAAGGAACAACATGCATAGAGTTAGGACCTATTGTATATCATTACCCTTTCTCTGACTGAAAATATTTATCTACATGTTTTCCTCCAATTTGTGTTATTTAGGAATGATTTAATTCAGTTTAAGAATAGGAATGATGGCGTTCCCTCATCCTATTGCCTTAGCTGATTGTTATTCTTGAATGTTATTTTCAGAATGTGTTAAGAAAGGATGAAATAAGGAAGATATGGTGTGCCCTGGTCCTAGTTTTATCCCCAAAGCCTGTCTGAATGTTTCCCTTGGAATGTGTTGAAAGCTGGCTAGTTTGAAAGTACTTACCAGATCTTCGGCCATTCTTTGTTATCTTTGTGTTGTCTTGAAAGTTACCAAGTAGAGTAGAACTAGAAGAGGATTTATGGTGAGTCCGACCCTGAAGTTTCTACTCTAACAGTTGCCTTCAAGTTTCCCTTTGTTTTAAAGTGTTTTTCTATCGAAAGTGCATCAAAAGTAGGCTAGTTTAGAAGTACTTACCTGATCTTAGATTAATTTTATGTTTTCTTAAGTGTATGTAAAAATCAGGCTAGTTTAGAAGTACTTACCTAATCTTACGCTACTCTTTGTTCTTCATTTTTTTAATTCCCTTTCTTATTATTATTCATTCCTCGTCGAAAGCACAAAGATCCTTAGACATAGATGACTTGCCCCCATGATCCCACTCTGTCTCTGACTGAACAATTAAACCCTATTATGACTCCATAGCCCAACGGACTAAAACCTGCAATTATCTATCTTCTTAGCCAAAGCTTGTTCTATTTTCTTTCAACTTCTCACCTTTTAAACTCTTTGCATGTAGAACTTTCCACCTCAAATAGTAATCATGCTCAACCATCCAAAAACAAAACAAAACCCTCGGCCTTCATAACTATCCTAATATCATCACCCAAGACTTCAAAGACAAATCCAGCTTTGCACTTATTGGAGAGATCCCTCTCCAGATTCAGGAGGGCTAGATCCTAGAATCCCAAAGTGGTTGGAAAACGATGTTGCTTACCTTGATTGGACTTTACCAATCTTGCTAATTCTGAGTCCAACAAAGTATTCTTACGCGATGCTATACCACACTTCTTACGGAACTCTTCAAATTCCTTCTTGCAGAACTCCCCACCATTATCTGTCCTCAACGCCTTTATCTTCTTCTCTGTCTGGTTTTCCACCAGAGCCTTAAATTCTTTAAATTTGTCAAAGACTTTAGATTTCTTCCTCAAGAAATATATCCATGTATTCGTTGAGAAGTCATCTATGAATGAAACATAGTACACAGACTTTCCCAGTGATGGAACTGACACAGGCCCAAACACATCACTGTGCACAAGTTCTAATATCTTGTTTGCCCTCTTAGCACTAGAAGGAAAACTCACCCGATTCTGCTTCCCATATACACAATGTTCACAGAAATCGAAATCCAGAGAACAATTAGACATACCTTCTACCATACCATCTCTATGCAGTATCCGAAGGCCCTTCTCTCCAATATGTCCAAGCCTTTGATGCCATAGCATGCTCTTTTCTCCAGAGACAGCTAGGCTTTCCGCTCCACTTTCGAGTGCAATGTTGCACATGATTATACTTGATCTTGTACGAGCTTGTACGGTTCCAATCACGAACTCCTGCGTGCTCCCCCGTGCTCCTTTGAACCATCTTGCAGGCATCTTTCTCGAACACTGTTTTTACACCTGCATCATCCATCTTGCTTATAGAAATCAGATTTCTGGCCAATGCAGGAATATGTAGAACACCAGAAAGTGTTCTAATCCTTCCACCTTGTAGCTTCAGCTTGACCTTTCCACGTCTGATGATTCTGGCCTTCCTATCATCCCCTAGGAAGACATCACCACCATCATATTTCTCATACTCGCAGAGCCACTCCCGATGGGGAGTGAAGTGAAAGGATGCACCTGAGTCAATCAACCATGACTCATGATCTACATGTGTATTTGAAGAAGAAGCCAAATACACATCCCCACCTTCATCTGAGGTGGTTTGTGCCTCTGCAGAAGGAGCATCATCAGATCCCTTTCCTTTCTTAAGGCTTTATATCATGTAGTCCTTTTTGAAGTGCCCCTTCCTTTCCACATTTCCAGCATACCTTTACAAACTTTCCAGGAGATTTAGATCTCCCACTCGAAACCTTATTCTTGTTTCTGTTTTGGGACCTTCCTTGTATAGATAAGGCATCTCCATTCTGGCCCTCCATATTTCTCCGTCTCATTTCCTCCGACAACAAGGCTGAGACAATGTCATCAAAATTCAATGTAGTTGTATTGCTACCTATTGCAATAACCAGACTGTCCCATGAGTTTGGTAGAGAACACAACAAACTGATGCACTTATCTTCATCTGAGATTTTAATATCAACAGATGATAGCTGACTTACCACAGTATTGAAGGCGTTCAGATGCTCTGTCACCAAGTCTCCATCCTTCATCCTCAGGTTATACAACTTTTTCCACAGGAACAACTTATTCACCAGAGACTTAGATTGGTACAAAGTCCCTATCTTTTCCCACAAGGTCTTCGTCGTAGCTTCCCCAGATACATTCAACAATATTGAATCTGAGACACACAACCGTATTTTGCTTTTAGCCTTCCGATCCAGTTTCTTCCAGTCTTTATCTGACATTCCTGTTGGCTTAGTACCTGGATCTACTGCGATCCACTAATCTTTATCCACCAGCAGATCCTCCATCTTGAGCTTCCACAACTCAAAACTATGACCATTAAATTTCTCGATCTCTATCTTCCTGCCGCTCGCCATCTTCTTTCACCATAAGAATCGTTCCCGCAGATCTCCCACTGAATAGGGTCTACCTCAGGCCTGAGAAAAAAACCCCTCAGCAGCAAAGGCGTCCCCTTGAAGCCGAAACAACTTTGATACCAAATGAAGAAACATTTACCAGAGAATATTAACTAATTACTGAGAGGAATAATTAAACATAACCAGCAACGAATCATAAAAAATAAACACATATGTTTAGCAAAACCCCAAGCTGCAGGGAAAGCCCATCTATAAGCCAGGAAAAAGCCAGCAAAACACGGCCGATCGACCAAAATGACCTTGACCTGCTCCATCACGGCCTACATTACAATGAAGTCCTCCGAGCCTTTTATAAGCTCCATTAGATGCAATACCATGAGTTGAAAACCATGGGTACACAATACCATGTGCCCCAAAACCATATTGTTTAACTTGGTCAAACTTGACTCTAATCGCACATGAAGTTACCACTAAAACTTTCAAGATCATAAAAAAAGTTGGTAATAATGCATTCCAACTTGATTTTCCTTCTTACATACAAATGCATTTAGTTGTTAATGTTGAAAACTTATGCTTGTATGAGCTCTTTGATCGATGACCAAGGAAGTGATTTTCAACTACCTTCTATTGAATATTTCTCGCCAGAATTTCTGGATGAGCTCAAAGAAGATACAATTCTTGACAGGAGGACAAGAGCATCAAAGAGGGAAAGTGTTGACTACCTTAGATTTGGGCTCAAAGGCACTAAACCAAGCAAGGAAAAATGGATGGAGATTGGAAAGGTGAGGGAGCTGTACCCTCATCTACTGAACAGGTAATCAAGTATTTTAGGGTCCAAAAGCTTCCCAATGGGGAGGAATGATCAAGAGTTCTCCACATTTAGTGGAGTTTTCCTAGGAGATATTGGGAAAAAGTGTAGGAGGCTCAATTTTCGACCATTCTGAGTGAATGAAGAGTCATTCTTAACTAATTCGAGCATTATGTGTTGGGTGTGGAGCCTGATTTTCATCCCAATTCATAGATCCTTGTTTTAACCGGATGTATACTAAAAATGTGCCCCCACAGCAAGCGGGGGGGGGGGGTTAAAGGGACTTGTCCCCACAGTAAAATTAAGGGGGTTGAGCCCCACGGTCCCTTGGCGGGGGTTTTGAGGGAAGCGTCCCTAAAGCTAAAAATAGATGTAAAATTGCCTTGTAAAAGTATAGTAATTTCTAGTCAATCTAGGCTTTTCATTAGGCAGATGATCTAACGGTAGAAGTTATGTTTAGTTTAGGGTTTTTTGCCCTAGAAGGAAAACAATCGCTTTGTATGAGGGTATTGTATTGCGGCTATGTATTGTATGAGTATTCTCAGAGCGAGAAACAGATAGGGAGATTGTGAGAGAGAACAAAGGATATTACAGAGAATTTGATATAGGTTGTGTCTCTTCATTTTGCTAGATAATAGAAAGGAAGGACTGGCTGTTCAGGGTGGACATAGCCCAAACTGGGTGAACCACGTATATATGTGTCTCTCTGGTTTTATGTGTTTTGTGTGGTTGTGTTTTCCTCATATTTTATGTGTTGCATTGCTCTGTAATATATAATTTTCTAACAACTGGTATCAGAGCCGAAGGTCTATTTGGTTGATAAACTCGCAGGAAAGAAGGGTTCCTGGTTCGAGTGGGAGCAATGGCGAAAGATGGTAAGTTTAGGGTTGAGAAATTTAACGACCAAAACTTCATGCTGTGGAAGATACAGATGGAAGATTATTTGTATCAGAAAGATCTGTACCTACCATTGAGCGGAAAAACAAAGAAGTTGATGGCTATGACAGACGCAGAATGGGAGATTCTCGATAGAAAGGCACTAAGAACAGTACAATTGTGCCTCGCGGCGTCGGTAGCCTTCAATATTTCGAAGGAAACAATAACAAAGGGTTTAATTAAGGCATTGGAGAAACTATATGAAAAACCCTCAGCCTCAAACAAAGTATTTCTCATGAACGCTTATTTAATATGAAGTAGTTGAAAGGTGGATCTGTTGCAGACCATTTAAATGATTTTAATATAGTTACTAGTCAGTTAAGTTCTGGAGGGGTAAAATTTGATGATGAAGTTAGGGCTATTTTATTTCTGTGCTCATAGCCAGAAATTTGGAATGGTTTAGTTGTGGCCATTAGTAACTCTGTCTCTGGATCTAGTACTTTAAAGTTTGATGATGTTTTCGATGCTATCCTTAGCGAGGAAATGCAACGGAAAAGCTCCGGTGAGACATCGGGTAATGATTTGAGTGAAGATTCTAGGGGAAGAAGAATGGAAAGAGGAAAGAGCTCAGGATATCGTAGTAAATCAAGGAAAGGAAGATCCATGTCCAGATCGGGGATAGTGTGCTGGAAATGCAGAAAGAAAGGACACCTAAAGAAAGACTGTAGATCTCGGAAGGGAAAAGAAGGAGATGCACAACAAGAAAAAAATCATGAAGCAAATGTGACAGGTGATGTGTTACAAGATGCTTTGATTTTTTCTTTCAAAAATGTTACTGATTCTTGGGTTGTAGATTCAGGGGCCTCATTCCATGCCACACCTGATAAGAAATATTTTCATAACTATGTTCAAGGAGATTTTGGACAAGTCCGTTTGGGTGATGATAAACCTTGTAAAATTGTTGGAATGGGTAAAGGTATTGTAAAACAATAGAATGGAAACCAATGGCTATTAAAGGAGGTAAGGCATGTTCCATATCTGAAGAAAAATCTGATTTCAACAGGGTAGTTAGGTGGTGAAGGTTGTGTGACAACTTTCACAGATAAAACTTGGAAGGTCACCAAAGGAGCCCTGGTAATAGAAAAAGGCGAAAAGGTTGGTACATTGTATTTATGCAATGGTATTTCTAACTATGTTAATGGTTTAACTTCCAAAGGAGCAGATGCAACATTATGGCATCATAGGCTCGGATACATGAGTAAGAAGGGGATGAATATTCTTCACTCAAGTAATTTGTTGCCAGGTTTGAAGAATGTTGATTTGGATTTCTGTGAGAATTGCATTTATGCAAAACAGAAGAGAGTCAGATTTTTCAGAGTTGGGAAAGAAAAGAAGAGCGAAAAATTAGAGCTTGTGCATATAGATGTATGGGGACCTGCTCAGGTATCATCTCTTGGTGGATCTTATTATTATGTTACTTTTATTGATGATGCAACTAGAAAAAAATGGATTTATTGTATTCAGAATAAATCTGATGTATCTGATATTTTCAAGAAATGGAAAGCTTTGGTTGAGATTGAGACATGAAAGAAGTTGAAGTGTCTCAGATCAGACAATGGAGTGAATATTGCAGCAAAGAGTTTGATAGGTACTGTTCAGAGCATGGAATTTGCAGAGAGAAGATAGTTCCAAGAACACCAAAAGAAAATGGTGTGTCAGAAAGGATAAACAGAACAATCATGGAGCGTGCAAGGTGCATGAGATTGCATGCAGGATTTCCTTTACAATTTTGGGCAGATGTTGTAGATACTACTGTTTATCTAATAAACAAAGGGCCTTCAAGTTCCTTGGATGGTGGTATTCTAGAGGAAGCATGGACAGGTAAAAAGGTAAACTACTCTTTTTTAAAGCCTTTTGGCTATGGAGTCTTTGTCCATATTAATAAAGAAAATAGAACAAAGCTTGAGGAAAAATAAAAGAAATGTACCTTTATTGGATATGGTGTTAATGATTTTGGTTATCGCTTATATGATTATGAAAATCACAAAATCATTAGGAGCAGAGATGTAATATTCAATGAAAAGGTCTTGTATAAGAATCAGTTGTAGGAAAAGAAACAAGAAAAAGAAAACAAAGAATATGCAGTTCTTGATGAGATCACATAAAATGTAAAGGTGCCTGAAAATAATAATAATCAATAGCCACAACAACAACAACCACCACAACAGAAACATGCACCTCAAACACCTGAAAGTGGTGTCAAAAGATCTACCAGGATAAGTAGACCCCTTGAACGATACTCTCCTTCATTATATTATTTATTGTTGAATGATTATAGTGAACCTGAATGTTATGAAGAAGCTGTTGGAAATGTTGTCAGCAGCAAAGATAGAGATAGACAAAGGAGGTAGCAAAGAAGTGAACAAAGGAAGCAAAGGAGGCAGCAAAGACAGAGACAGACAAAGGATGCAGCAAAGAAGCGAACAAAGGAAGCAAAGGAGATAGGCGGAAAAATACCGTCGAAATGTAACAGTCAAACAACAGAGCGGAAGCAACGACAGAGACATAAAAAGAAGCACAACGAAGGCAGAGGCAGAGCCCAGCTGGAAGATAGCGAATACAGAGGAAGAAATGAATAGAGGCAGAGCCGTTATCACAGTAGAGGCAGAGGCAGCGAATACAGAGGCAGAGATAAAACGGTCAAGCAGTGGAGGCAGAGGCAAAGTCATTATCAAACAGTGAATATGTATTATAATAGTGAATATGTATTTTATGAATGGAACCATGTGCAAACCGTGGAACCAAGAGGGAATAGTGACGGACCCCTACGTAAAATTTCGAGAATCGTAACCCAGGCGGGAGGATACATAAACACAATTCCGGGAATCTTAACCCAAGCGATAAAGTATATATATAAACCTTATTCCGAGAATCATTACCCCAGTTGGAGGAGACATTGAAACATAAAGCTTATATATATGCAGCGCCTCATTTATGTTGTGCCTTATATGCAAAGGTCCAAACCATAGATATTTATATGGTGTGCAATATATAAAGGCAGGGTGCAATGCATCGTGGGACCGACGAGCAATGTTAGTCTTAAACCATTGGCAAAGTATACATATATATCAAACAAAGGGTAGCGCCTTTGTTCAATACATGGCCTGACTTTTGATCTATGCAGAGTATATATATATATATGTGTTGGTCTATAATATATATATATATATATATATATATATATATATAAAATCTTATATAATGCATCTGTATGCGGGTTTATATGTTCAAAGGGCCCTGGCATTTAAATGAATTAAAGGTGTGAAGTTTATCAAATATAAGTGGGCTCGTGAATTGAATACATCATAATATCTCGTGCTAATGGTTAAAGTACAAGGCATATACATATATATTATAGTTATGGATGAGAAATTAAGAATACAAAAGGTTTGTTCAGTTTTAAATCAAACAAAAGTCTTATGCTGTGGGACCCTCACCCAATCGCATCGGAGAAAGGATTGGCAGTGGAACATATTGACAAGAGTTTCGATTGAAATGCGGACCCGATGGATAAATAAGTCATGATTCATGTGTGTTTGAGTTCCGGACCCGTACATCGCATTGGCAGAACAGTGATTCATCGCATCGGCAAAATACAGTGAACAGTGATTCATCGCATCGGCGCAGAGAAGTGAACAGTAATCCATCGCATCGGAACATCCAACCAAAACTTGCGATTGCGATTGAAGCCCGGACCCGATGGGCTTATAAACTATGATTAACACGTATTTGAATTCCGGCCTAATCGCATCGAAGCATCGGAGTATAGGCATATCGAAACATCCAACCAAAACTTGCGATTGCGATTGAAGCCCAGACCTGATGGGCTTATAAACTGTGATTAACACGTATTTGAATTCCAGCCTAATCGCATCGGAGCATTGGAATGTCGATACATTCAAATGGAAATTGCGATTGCGATCAATCGCAATCGAAAGAAGTCGAGGAGTAATGTATAGCATCGGAAAGCGTGGCAAGTGGGCCCGGATATATGATATTCTATTGATTAAATGGAATCGACCCCTTATGTTAATGGTTATAATGCTTGACTCGGGGAATGTGCATACATGGTGATATATCTATATATAGTGATAAAGTCGAAACTTATAGAAAATGAGGTGCGTGTTGGGCATTCTCTAAAGTGAAGTCATGGATCTTTACATTCCGTTGGAGAACATATATATCTATGCAGTGTGGGGCCATCGCATCGGCACGAAGGCAGAGCAGTGGAACATACCAATGAAGTTTGCGATTGCGATTAATTGCATCGGAACAATTGCAAAGGGTGTAATCACAATCGAAAATCATCGGAGGAGGCTCATTGCATCAGAGAACAAAACAAAGTTCGAATGGTGGGCCCGAAAGGGAATTTTATATGTTAAATATGCTTTCACTATTATGCCGAGAGCTGAAGTTGTGTTATATATGAAAGGCGCTGTTACAGATACATAATAGTTACACCATGGTAGTGCACATATTAAAACATCTTTTTATTATTGTGCCGAGAATCAATTGCCTTGATATAAAAAGCACAGTTACATATGTATGACAGATGGTCGTTACCCTGTGATAGTGAATAAGGAAACAAATAGAGCTGAAAGGGAAAAAGACACAGTCAAAGAAAAGACAAATGCGCAGCGAGCCAAGAGGCTGAATAAGTGAGCTGGAGTTTTCATAGTGATTTAATGTAAATGATTTTGTTTTATATTGTTTTTGATGCAAAGGCAAGTGTCCAAAGGAAAAATAAAAATCCCATTGTAACATTGAAATTTGTACATATTGTTATAATTTTAAAAATGAGTTGAAAAAGGAATGAGAAGACAGAAGCCAAAGAGTCATGACTGTTCACTCCAAATTCCTTGTAAAATACAAACAGCCATGTGAGGAACTCTAATATCAGCTGGATATGCATAAAAGTGGTTAGAGAGAGTAAGGATAGTGTACGAAAAAATATAGAAGATTGAGGCAGAGAAAATAAGGAAGAGAGGAGCAGAAAGAGATGCTACAGAACAGAGCTGATATCTGAAGTAAATCAACGATCAATTCTTCTGGTAAATTGAGGAAGTTGGAGCTTCCCTATCAAGTTGAAACTTGATAGCTGTCAGTAGTAGCTGACTGAGGTTGGAGCCTCCTGTAGGTTGGTGCCTACAGAAAATTGAAGGTAGTTGGTGCTTCCTTGCAAGTTGTAGCTTGCAGAATTGAGGTTGGAGCCTCCTGTAGGTTGGTGCCTGCAGAAAAAGAGTAGTGAGAGGGAGTTGGAGCTTGCCTTTGCATCAAAACAATAATAAGATGTGGTTTTCTCCCTTTATGGGTTTCCACTTAAATCTGTTGTCCCTATCTGTGTTGCTGGTGTGCTAAGATGATTTACCAAATCTGCTTAATGTTTGCTGCTCTCATAATAAGTTTGAAGTCACATTAATTTAATACTTGCTGCAACATATTAAGACTGTTCATACACTAAGATTGATTATAAAAGTAAGCTGTAAATTAGCTGATGAAAATTTAAAAATATCATGTATGTGTTAAACTGATTCACCCCCCGCCCCTCTCAGTTTAACTAAGAATTCAACAATGCAGGTTGAAAGCAGGAAGAAGTGGGAGCTAGGCATGGAAGAAGAGATGGACTCCTTAATGCATAACTAGACTTGGGACTTAGTCAGGTTGCCTGCAGGTAAAACTACATTGCAGAATAAATGGTTTTACAGGCTGAAGGAAGAAGATGGAGGAAAACAAAGGTACAAAGCTAGACTTGTGGTGAAGGGGTTTGCACAGAAGAAAGGTATTGATTTTGACGAAATATTTTCTCCTGTTGTTAAGATGATTTCAATCAAAACTATTTTAGGTCTTGTAGCAGCAGAAGATTTACATCTTGAACAGTTAGATGTAAAGACAACATTTCTCCATGGAGATTTGGAGGAAGAGATCTATATGGAGCAACCAGAAGGATATGAGGTCAAAGGGAAAGAAAAATTAGTGTGCAAGCTAAAGAAGAGCTTGTATGGCTTAAAACAGGCTCCAAGGCAGTGGTATCTAAAATTTGACAAGTTTATGTCTGAACAAGGTTATACTAGATGTCACTCTGATCATTGTGTTTATCTAGAAAGGAAAAATGATGGCAGCTATATTATATTGTTATTATATGTAGATGACATGCTTGTTGCAGGATCTAACATGCAGGAAATAAATGTGCTCAAAAGAAAATTGGCAAATTCATTTGCAATGAAGGATTTGGGAGCTGCAAAACAAATCCTTGGTACGAGGATAACTAGAGACAGGAAAAATCGCAAATTAACACTGTCTCAGAATGAGTACATAGAAAAGGTGTTGAAAAGATTTAATATGCAGAATGCAAAACCAGTTAGTACACCTTTTGCTAGCCATTTCAAGCTTAGTAAGGAGATGTGCCCAAAGACCCAAGAAGACATGGATTATATGTCTAAAGTTCCATATGCATCAGCAGTTGGAAGCTTAATGTATGCAATGGTCTGCACAAGGCCTGATATTTCACATGTAGTGGGAGTTGTAAGTAGGTACATGAATAATCCAGGAAAAGAACATTGGATGGCAATAAAATGGATTCTCAGATATTTGAGAGGTACCACAAATCAAGCATTATTCTTTGGTGGTTCAAACATTGCTCTACAGGGATATGTTGATGCAGATATGGCAGGTGACAGAGATAATAATAGGAGCACTACAGGATATGTATTTACTGTAGGTGGAACAACTGTCAGTTGGCTTTCAAAAATCCAAAGTGTTGTTGCACTTTCAACAACAGAAGTAGAGTATGTTGCTGCTACAGAGGCTAGTAAAGAAATGATTTGGTTACAAAGGTTTATGGATGAATTGGGTAAGAAGCATGATATGGACACGTTATACAGTGATATCCAAAGTGCCATTCATATTGCAAAGAACTCAACATTTCATTCTAGGACTAAACACATACATCTCAAGTACCATTTCATACGGTCAATATTGGAAGATGGACAGTTGAAGTTGGAAAAAATACACACTAGCCAGAATCCTGCAGATATGCTAACAAAAGTTGTAACCAAGGAGAAACTGAGAATATGATCAGTTTCAATTGGTCTTCAAGGATGATGATAAAGATGAGAAACAACCAGGTCCAAAGAGGAGTCATTGTCCAGCAAATGAAGCAGTGGTGGAGTTGCTACAATTAGTCTCCAAGTGGGAGATTGTTGGGTGTGGAGCCTGATTTTCATCCTGATTCAGAGATCCTTGTTTTAGCCAGATGTATACCCTAGGAAAACTGTACACCTCTGCAGCAGGGGGGGGGGGGGGACTTTTCCCCCCTACGGGGTCCGGGGGCTTTCGGGGGCAGTGCCCCTGAAGCTAAAAACATATGTAAAATTGCCTTGTAAAAGTATAATAATTTCTAGTCAATCTATGTCGTTCATTAGGCGGATGATCTGACGGTAGAAGTTATGTTTAGTTTAGGGTTTTTTGCCCTAGAAGGCAACCCCTCGCTTTGTATGAGGGTATTTTATTGCGGCTCTGTATTGTATGAGTATTCTCAGAGTGAGAAATAACAGGGAGACTGTGAGAGAGAACAGAGGATATTACAATGGATCTACTGTAGGTTGTGTCCCTTCATTTTGATGGATAATAGAAAGGAAGGACTGGCTGTTCGGGGTGGACGTAGCCCAAACTAGGTGAATCACGTATATCTATGTCTCTCTGGGTTTATGTGTTTTGTGTGCTTGTGTTTTCCACATATTTTATGTGTTGCATTGCTCTGTAATATATAATTTTCTAACATTATGAAGCCATTGGTGCAGGGAAAAAAAACCATTAGAGCACTGTAACTACATGTAATAGCAAAATTTTTAGCATAATGAAATATGGACAAGCCATTGGGAGTTGGACTAGTGGATGTAGCCCAGGAGGGGTGAACTTCTTCATCAAGCTTGCAGTGTAAATTTCATGTGATGACTTATTTATTTGTTTTACATTGCTGTTCAGTGTTATTAATGCCTGTTTTATGCTTCTAATTCACTAAAGTTCATCTATAATTCATGGAAAAACTCAATCACTATGCAAACTAATGAACCAATTATGAACATGTTTTTAAAACTGAAAGACCCTTAGCACAACAAAACTAATAGAGTCATTTCAGATCATGGAGCTACCTTGATACAATGTGGTTAATTCCGTCCACACCTTGTTTTCCATCTTCTTCTCGGAAATATGTAGAAACACGCCTGATTTTCATTAAATTTCGCTACCCATCCATGATCGAGAATTTAGCCCACACCTGGTTTTCATTAAATTTTGCTAGAAGAGCAACATCGGTTGGAACAACCAGGACATTCTTGACATGATCTTCGATGCCATATTCTTCAAGGATTGACAAGATTCTGGCTTTCCAGATGGAAAAGTTAGACACACCGTCTAACCTATTCTGATCTCTCAATCCATGTGGGGCCGTATCTGCTTAAATAGTCGAAGCAAGTGATCTTCTCCCTTCTACTGCTGCTACACTTATCAAAAGATCGGATTCAAATTTCTTGGCGATAGAAACCATCTAGAGAATATGATCCCTCTGACAAATGATTTCCCTCCTGGAAATCCTTCACCAATTTTGTCGAATCAACCCTCTATGATCACTCCACTTGATCGAAACTTAGATTTTTTGGCTAGAAAATATGCTGAGGAACTGTTTCCCCTTACTTTGTCAACCCTTCTAGGCACTGTTCTGCATCGGCAGAAACAATGCCCCACCAACATCTTTCAAGATCAGAAAATTGCACTTCTAGCCATGGCAACTAGCACAACGTCACTCCCTATTGGACCGCGCCACCCTCTTGGGACTGTGTTAGATCAGCGTGAGCGTGGTAGGCTCTGTGTCACCTTTCTGGACCTGCATCAACGTTTTCATGAGAAGGCCGGCTCTATGTTAACCCTGCAGGGCCTGCGTTGTCCCTCTGGCATTGCGCTGCCTCTTTCTGAATCTATGCAGCTTCAGTTGCCTTGCTACATCAAAAAATTCTTCAGCCCTATGATGATGGCTTCAACGTGATTTGAAATCACTTTGATACCATGTGAAAATTTCTGAAACTACTTAACGAAAATTTCTACTGTAGAAATCTAGTTTACTTCTCCTAGTTGTGTTTTTAATTATACAAGTTATTTTTAGAAATATTTAGAAAATAACGAAGTAAGCACACTACAGATCTACACATACATATAGATCACGTACTGAAGAAAAAAGCATACATGAAAAAGGACACACAATATTTTTTGGACAATGTCCCCAGAAAAACCCAATGCAGGAAAATCGATGCAACAACTCTTAGAGGGTTTGTTTATTAAGTAGAATGTTTGAATACAATCAAGGGCACCATTACTGGTTTTCCCAATAGAGAATTCATGACAGATGTACCTTTATCACTCAGAGACATAAAATATGACTGATTCAGCTGAGGCTTCACACCTTTTGAATCGCTGAATACGAGCCCTTTCTATCTGATTGGAAATCCCAACACTGCCTCTCCCGGGATTGCGTCAACTTTGCATAGCTGCTAGAGCCTCTGCGCAACCTCTGCACAACACAAGCTGCTCCTGTGTCACCCCTCTGGGCTCAGCGCTACCTTTGCGTTACCCTGAAGGACGACATCAGCCTCTACACTGCCTCTGCGTGAGCCTGGCTGGGTTGCGTCCCTCCTGTTGGGTCTCTTCATTACCTTGTATGGATATGCCTCTCTGCCTTTGTATTCTCAGCCTTAGATCTGAATATCCCTCACCAATTTTTCCCTCACCAGCACTGCAATCTCACTCGAAAATTATCAGCAAACCGCGCCCCAAAATTTCGACTTAGCCTTCCTTTAATACTTTTCTTGTTGAAAAATCAACGACCATGATCTAATATCTAATCAACGGCTAAGATTAGAAAATAATTACTCCACTTTACTTAGAAAATTATCACCCACGTGTTTAAATTAATTCCCTTTAATTATTTAATCCCCCTAATTTAGACTTAGGGCCTCCATCAAAATAATTAGTTTTTGGAATAACTTAGGCTCTAGGTGGAATTTCTCCAAACGATTTTTGGGTCTTGGAGATCTCATGTGTTCTAGTCCCTTCACAAAGCTTCAAAGCTAGAGCACATCCGATGCTACCCAAAATATCAACACTCCCTCTTAGCGAGGAATGTACTCTACGAACACTTCACTCGAGAAGCGTTACTGTGATCTCTGGCATCGGTCCCCTGCGGTGTTGATGCTCTACCTGCTGCCCTTCATCCACTGCGTTTCTGCTCTCTATAATGATGCTCATGACTCTGCCATAGTTACTGCCTCATCTGTACTGCATCTCCCTCTCAAATGATGCATTACACTGCCCATAGCACTTCCACTTCTAACTGCTACACTGCAACTTAGTTGTTGAGAAGTAAGAAACTGAAGGAAATCACCCAAATCACTGGTAGACAAGTCAATTTGACTGCATCTCGATACTGAAGCACCCTCTGCTGTTGCTCTGTGCTAACCCTCTAAATCTATACCTTTAGTAAATTTTAGCCTAAAAGTGGCCTCCTATGGAAAGATAATAAAATAATAGTTAAAATAATAAAATAAGTGTTATGAATTTTGGAGGGAAAACGAGAAAACTACTTGTTTTAGTTGTATTTTCGGCCTATCTCCTTATATGTTTACTCAAATTTCATTTTTAGACACTTGGTAGATGCGAAATTAAATTCCACATCCAACGAGTACCCATTATGAATACTTTTGAGAAGACCCACATTGATAAAAATTGCAGATACATTAAAAAACATGTTAAACCATGTTTTTTTAATGTATATGCAATTTTTATCAAGGTGGGTCTTCTCAAATGTATTCATAATGGGTACTCATTGGATTCAAAATTTAATTCTACATCTAATGAGTGTCTAAAGTTGAAATTTGAGTAAACCTAAAAGGAGATAAACCAAAAATATAATTAAAAAAGTAGTTTTTCTTCTTTTCCTTCCAAAATATCTACATGTACCTCTTTCTAAATTTAAAGAATTTTGATTGGTTTATATAATATGATATGGAAATTACATGAAAATTTCATGGGCACTTTTAGGCTGAAATTTCCTCTAATGGATGTCTGCTGCTTTGCACTGCGTAAGCCCTACCTCTACGTTGTTTAAATCCCATCAGCCTTTGTGCTGTTGTTGCCTCTCCTCTGCAGTGCTCCAGTCTTCAGCGCCCCAACACTACCATAGTACTTCCACAATCATCTACACCAACTAAATACAGTCATCTTTCTATTGTCTTTAAGGGCTCTCATAGCACGTATGTGATCCAAGAGTTTGGGCACCTCAAGGATCCTACCCCGCTCTACAGTTCAAGATAACTACAGATCAATGTCGCCCCACCTCTTTTGTCGAGGTACATGAATCTTCCTTACCCTTCTTCTTAGGACAAGTATTGGCGAAGTGTCCCAATTTGCCACATCTGAAGCACCAGACCTTGGATAGGTTCTTCTTCTTATTCCTTTGTTGCCTCTATCCCTTATATGCTAGTGTTGCATCTTCCTCCACCTTTTTCTTAATATTGACTCCTTCATTATTGAATTCCCTCTTGGTTATCCTCCTGATCTCCTCCTGTCGAAGGATTTCCCACATTTCCCCCCAGTTTGGAAGCTATTCTCTACCCAAGATAATTTGGACAAAGGTCTCCCAATCATCGGTGACTGCATTCAGGGAAGTCCTCACCATGAGTCCATCATCGGGAGTTGCCCCCATGGCAATCAAATGGTCTTGGATAGTTTTCAATCTAAAGAGGAAAGGATCAATCTTCTCTCCCTTGTGCATCTGGAACAACCGCATCTGATTCTCTAGAAGCATCTTCCTCTAGACAAAGCTACCTTGATACAACATGGTTAATTCATTCCACATCTTGTTTGTTGTCGTCTTCTTGGAAATATGCGGAACCACGTGATCTTTCACTCCATCCATGATCAAGCGTTTAGCCCGCAACTGATTTTCATTAAACTTCACTAGAAGAGTAGCATCGTTTGGAACAACCAAGACGTTCTCAGCATGATCTCTGATGCCATACTATTCAAGGACTAACAAAATTATGGATTTCTAGATGGCAAAGTTAGACTCACCGTATAACCTATCTTGATCTCTCAATCCATGTGGGGCCATCTCTCCTCAAACTGTTGAAGCAAGTACTCTTCTCCCTTCTACTTCCACTACAAGTAGAAAAAGATCGGATCTGAGTTTCTTGGCCATAGAAACCCTCTAGAGAATATGCTCCCTCTGACAAATGATTTCCCTCCCAAAAATCCTTCACCAACTTTTTTGAATCAACCCTCTATGATCACTCCACTTGATTGAATCTCAGATTTATTGGATATAAAATTTTCTGAGGGACTGTTTCCCCTTACTTTTCCAACCCTACTAGGCACTGTTATGCACCGACAAAAACAATGCCCCACCAGCATCTTCGAAGATTAGAAAACTACATTTCCAGCCATGGAAACCGGCACAACATCACTTCCTATTGGACTGCATCACCCTCTTGGGTCTGCGTCAGCTGCTATGTCAGATCAGCTTGAGCTTGGCAAGCTCTACGTCACCTTTTTGGACCTACATCAACATCTGCATGAGCAGACTGGCTCTGCGTCAACCCTGTAGGGCATGCGTTGTCCCTTTGGTGTTGCACTGACTCTTCTCGAATCTGTGCAGCTTCAACTGCCTTCCTACAAAAAAAATTCTTCAGCCCTATGATGATGGCTTCAACGTGATCTGCAATCACTCTGATATAATGTGAAAATTTCTGAAACTACTTAACAAAAAAATTCTACTGCAGAAATCTAGTTAACTTCTCCTACTTGTGTTTTTAATTATACAAGTTATTTTTAGAAATATTCAGAAAATAATGAAGTAAGCACACTGCAGATCTACACATACATACAGATCACGTACTGAAGAATAAAGCATACATGAAAAAGGACACACAATATTTTTTGGACAATGTCCCCGGAAAAACCGATGCAGGAAAATCGGTGCAACAACTCTTAGAGCGTTTGTTTATTAAGCAGAATGTCTGAATACAATCAAGGGCACTAGTACTAGTTTTTCCAACAGAGAATTCATGACATATGTAACTCTATCACTCGAAGACCTAAAATATTACTGATTCAGTTGAGGCTTCACACCTTCTGAATCGCTGAATACGAGCCCTTTCTGGCTAACTGGAAATCCTAGCGCTGGCTCTCCCGGGACTACGTGAACTTTGCATGGATTCTAGAGCCTCTGCGCAACCTCTGCACAACACAAGCTGATCCTACGTCACCCCTCTAGGCTCAGCACTGCCTCCGCATCACCCTGAAGGGCTCGCATTAGCCTCTACGCTGCCTCTACGTGAGCCTGGCTCGGCCGTGTCCCTCCTGCTGAGCCTCTGTGCTGCCTGATATGGATATGCTTCTTTGCCTTTGTATTCTCGGCCTCAGATTTGAATATCCCTCGTCAATTTTCCCCTCACCAGCACTGCAAGCTTGAAAATTCTCCGCAAACCATGCCCCAAAATTTCGACTTAGCTCAATTGCTCCCGCTATGTGTGTGTTCTCCAACTGACCCCAAGCCTTCATTTAATACTTTTCTTGTTGAAAAATCAACAACTGTGATCTAATCTCTAATCAACAGATAAGATTAGAAAATACTTGATCCATTTTACTTAGAACATTCTCACCCACATATTTAAATTAATTCCCTTTAATTATTTAATTTCCCTAATTTAGACTTAGGGTCTCCATCAAATAATTAGTTTTTGGAATAAATTAGGCTCTGGGTGGAATTTCTCCAAACGATTTTGGGTCTTGGAGATCTCATGTGTTCTAGCCCCTTTACAAAGCTTCGGAGCTAGAGCACATTCAATGCTACCAAAAATATCAACACTCCCTCTTAGTGAGGAATGTGCTCTACAAACACTTCACTCGAGAAGCGTTACTGTGATCTTTGGCATCGATCCCCTGCAATGTTGATGCTCTGCCTGCTTTTCTTCATCCACTCCGTTGTTGCTCTTTGTACTAATGTCCATGAATTTGCCACAGTCACTGCCTCATATGTACTACATATCCCTCTCAAATGCTGCATCATTCTGCCCATAGCACTGCCACTGCTAACTGTTGCACTGCAACTCAGTTGCTGAGAAGTAAGCAATTGAAGGAAATCACCCAAATCACTGGCAGACAAGTCAATTTGGCTGCATCTCGATACTGAAGCACCCTCTGCTGCTACTCTGTGCTAACCCTCTAAAGCTTTACCTTTAGAGGAAATTTCAGCCTAAAAGGCCTCCTAAGGAAAAATAATAAAATAATAAAATAAGAGTTATGAATTTTGGAGGGAAAATGAGAAAACTACTTTTTTAATTGTATTTTCAGCTTATCTCCTTATAGTTTTACTCAAATTTCACGATTAGACACTCAGTAGATGTGGAATTAAATTCCACATCCAACAAGTACCCATTATGCATACTTTTGAGAAGACCCACATTGATAAAATTGCAGATACATTAAAAAACATGTTTTTTTAATATACCTGCAATTTTTATCAAGGTGGGTCTTCTCCAAAGTATTCATAATGGGAACTTGCTGGATTTGGAACTTAATTCCGCATCTAATGAGTGTCTAAACTTGAATTTTGAGTAAACCTATAATGAGATAAACCAAAAAAAAAATTAAAAAAGTAGTTTTTCTTCTTTTCCCTCTAAAATATCTACATGTACCTCTTTCTAAATTTAAAGAAATTTGATTGGTTTACATATTATGATATGGAAATTACATGAAAATTTCATGGGCACTTTTTGGCTGAAATTTCCTCTAATGGTTGTCTGTTGCTTTGCACTGCATAAACCTTGCCTTTGCGTTGTTGAAATCCCATCAACCTCTGCACTGCTACTGCCTCTCCTCTGCGATGCTCCAGTATTCAGCGTCCCAACGCTGCCATAGTTCCTCCACGATCCTCTACACCAACTAACTCTAGTCATCTTTCTACTGTCTTTAAGGGCTCCTGTAGCTCGTATGTGATCCAAGAGTTTGGGCACCCTAAGGATCCTACCCCGCCCTGCAATTCAAGAGAACTATAGATCAATGTCTCCCCACCTCTTCTCTCGAGGTACGTGAGCACTCATGGAAACATTGTCATCACTGCCACCATCCCCTTTGGCTGCTTCTGCCTTGGAATATGGATCTTCCTTAGCCTTCTTCTTAGGACAAGTATTGGTAAAGTGTCCCAATTTGCCACATCTAAAGCACCAGACCTTGGATAGGTCCTTCTTCTTCCTTTGCTGCCTCTGTCCCTTATATGCTAGGGCTACATCTTCCTCCTCCTCTTTCTTAATATTAACTCCTCCGCTACTAAATTCCCTCTTGGTTATTCTTCTGATCTCCTCGTGTTGAAGGATTTCCCACATGTCCCCCCAGTTTGGAATTTGTGCTTCACCCAAGAAACTTTGGACAAAGGTCTCACAATTATCGGTGACTGCATTCAAGGCAGTCCTCACCATGAGTCCATCATTGGGAGTTTCCCCCATGGAAATCAATTGGTCTTGGATAGTTTGCAATCTAAAGAGGAAAGGATCGATCTTGTCTCCCTTGTGCATCTGGAACAACTGCATCTAACTCTCAAGAAGCATCTTCCTCTGGACGAAGCTACCTTGATACAACATGGTTAATTCCTTCCACACCTCGTTTGCTGTCGTCTTCTTGGAAATATGCGGAACCACGTGATTTTCACTCCATCCATGATCAAGCGTTTATCTCGCACCTGATTTTCATTAAACTTCGCTAGAAGAGCAGCATCGGTCGGAACAACGAAGGCGTTCTCAGCATTATCTATGATGTCATATTCTTCAAGGACTGACATAAATATGGCTTTCCAGATGGAAAAGTTAGACTCACCGTCTAAACTATCATGATCTCTCAATCCATGTGGGGCCATCTCTGCTCAAACTGCCGAAGCAAGTGCTCTTCTCCCTTCTACTGCCGCTACAATTAGCAAAAGATCAGATATGGGTGTCTTGGAGATAGAAACCCTCTAGATAATATGATCCCTCCGACAAATGATTTCCCTCCCAGAAATCATTCACCAATTCTGTCGAATCAGCCCTCTACGATCACTCCACTTGATCGAACATCATATTTCTTGGCTAGAAAATCTGCTGGGGAATTGTTTCCCCTTTCTTTTTCAACCTTGCTATGCACATTTATGCACTGACAGAAACAATGTCACACTAGCAAATTCAAATATCATAAAACTGCACTTCCAGCCAAAACAACCGGCACAACGTCACTCCCTCCTAGATTTCTTCACCCTCTTGGGTTTGCATCAGCTTAGTGTGAGCTTGACAGGCTGTGTGTGACCCTTCTGGGCCTGTGTCAACCTTTGCATCATCCCCGCATGGCCTACATTATCCCTCTGGTGTTGCGCTACCTCTTTCTGAATCTGTGCAGCTTCAGCTGCCCTCATGCAATAAAAAAGTCTCCAGACCTATGCTGATGGCTTCAACTTTATTTGCAATCACTGTGATACCATGTGAAAATTTCTTAAACTACTTAACAAAAATTTCTACTGCAAAAATCTGGTTTACTTCTCCTACTTGTGTTTTTAATTAAAAAAGTTATTTTTAGAAATATTCAGAAAATAATGAAGTAAACACACTGTAGATCTACACATCCATACATATAAAGTACTAAATAATAAAGCATACATGACAAAGGACACACAATATTTTTTGGACAATTTCCACAAAAAAACACAATGCAGGAAAATCGGTGCAACAACTCTTAGAGGGTTTGTTTATTAAGAAGAATGTCTAAATATAATCAAGGGAACCAATACTTGTTTTACCAACATAGAATTCATGGCTTCACACCTTCTGAATCACTAAATACGAGCCATTTCCGGCCCACTGGAAATCCCAACGCTGCCTCTCCCAGGACTGCGTCAACTTTGTGTAGCTACTAGAACCTCTACGCAACACAAGCTGCTCCCGCATCACCCCTCTAGGCTCAGCGTTGCCTCTGTGTCACCCTGAAGGGCCTGTGTCAGCCTCTACATTGCCTATGCGTGAGCCTGGATGGACTGCATCCTTCCTTCTAGGTCTTTGAGTTGCCTGGTACGGATATGCCTCTCCGCCTTTGTATTCTCACCCTCGGATCTAAATATCCCTCGCCAATCTTCCCCTCACCAGCACTGCAAGGTCACTCGAAAATTCTCAGCAAACCACGTCCCAAAATTTCGACTTAGCTCAAGTTCTTCCACTCTGTGTGTGTTCTCCAACTGACCCCAAGCCTTTCTTTAATACTTTTCTTGTTGAAAATCAATGACCATGATCTAATCTCTTATCAATGGCTAAGATTAGAAAAAAATTGATCCATGTTACTTAGAACATTCTCACCCACATGTTTAAGTTAATTCCCTTTAATTATTTAATTTACCTAAGTTAGACTTAGGGTCTCCATTTCCATGATTGCCAGAACACGATCCTATGGTATGATGGGCATGGGCATGTTTATGATGTATTATTATTATTATTATTATTATGTTGATAGAGTAAAAATATTTTCATATAGGGTTATATTTTCAAAATCTAGAATCCAAAAATATTCGACTGTAAATTTACTTTACTTTAATTTTAATTTTAATTTAATTTAATTTAATTTTTATTTTTATGTAATTCAACTAAGTCGAAATGTTAAACAAGACAGGAAATGACATTACAACATCTCTACCATACCGAGCCACAAAAATCTAAAATTAATGTGACAAAAAAAATATATTTGGTTAGCTTTAATTAATTAGTTTAATTTTTTAATGAGAAAATCCATATATATATATATATATATATATATATATATATATATGTTTGTGTAAATGAAACATTATTTGTGACGAAGTCCACTATTCATCCATATTTACATTGTGTACGTAGAAAAGGTCCTATGTACACACCTAGAGTTTATGGTGCTAGATCTTGGAATCAATCCCATTACATTGTGTGCCTAGAAAAGGGCCTATGTACAAACCTAGAGTTTATAGTGGTATATCTTGGAATCGATCCCATGTCAAGTGAATGTGACATTGCCTTAGCTTTGGTGATGCCCCTTATATTTGGTGATGTGATATGTGATTAGGTCTCTAGTAAACATAGAGTTACACATCTAAAAATCTTAGATCCATTTTAACTACGGATCTACAAAGGGTTGAGAGGGATCACACCTATTGAGATTCTGTAAAGCACCCTTGAAAAGAAAATTTAATTTATTCCACAATAGCCAAATTTTGTTATGAGTAAAAATTTCACCTATATTAACTACCAAGAATTTACTTTGTTTCCAACACGTGGTAATGTTTAATTAATATCTATTGTATTTGATCTTGGAGTGAAAATTATATATATATACACACACACACACACACACACACACACACACACACACACACACACACACACAGAATCTATTAATATCATTTCATAGACAAGTTCTTGAGAATCAACTTTATATTAATATCATTTCATAGAGAATCAACTTTATATTTGGTAATATTTGGTATGTTGGGCCTTATTGAACCCTTGCGTAGTTATTTATCATACTGCCACTTAGTGATATTATCACTACACCTCGGTGGATGCGATAGATCAATAACGGTGATCTTCTAGGGTTCCATTCGAAACTAGAGATGAGGTGTGGTGGTTATAGAGAAACTACCTCTTTGCCCAACATCACATTCGCTCATTTTTCCCATCCTCTTAGGCATGGCTCGCTCTGCAATTTTAGGAGGTTTTACCTATGTTGCAAGCATAACCACTCTATTACAACATCTTCAATCCTAACCGGTAAGCTAATTCAGCATTCTACTTATGTTTTGTATGAAAAAGTCCTACATTTATTCTTGTATGAGTCACGACACCAGTCTAAGTTCACATGATGTTTTTTTCTACAAATGAAAACCCTTGAGACAAACCAGAACTACAGTTGTTCCCACACCTGAGGTTTAGGAGAGAAGTTCAATATCTGGAATGAGGCGAGTTGAACTAAGGTGTACCTGTAGGTAAATAAAGGTCATTTTATTTTCATGTATCTTTTTTTTTAGAGAACATGATCCAAGGAGAACCTTACTCTTGGAAACTCCTTGCAGTTTGAGGACTTCATTTATCCATCTAAGAGGAATACTCTCCTAGGTAATTCATTCCTATATATACCCTTTAGTTAATTACTCTTATTTGCTTGCTTTGAATACTATTATGATTCGATTTAATTCTCATTGAAAGATCCTATAGATAAGGGTTGGGAAACAAATTATGATTGGTGATTTTAAATTCCACGTTCCACTCTAGTTTTCTTACAATAATTAACTTCCTCGGCTGGATAAAAGTGTGGCAATTTTAACCTCCGATTGGTGATTTTAAATTCCACGTTTCACTCCAATTTTCATACAATAATGAATTTCCTCCATTGGATACAAGTGTGGAAATTTTGACCTTCCTAGGGTTTGATGTAGGCCCTTCAGTCATATCTAAATATGAGGATTTTGACCCACCTAAATTTAGGGTTTACTAGACATATGTGCAATGTAAATAAGATTTTGTGATTATACTCTTGCAATAACTTCTTTTGAACCTTGAGTTGGGAACTACTGAGGTTTAATTATCCCAGGTCTATATTTTTATGTTAACTTCTCTGTGTGACCTGTTCATAATTTGGATTGCTGATAGAACTCCCTATTCGGAATTATTAATGTGTTATGTTTTCTCTCTTTATTTTGAAATGAGAATATTTTTTATATAGTTTTCATTTGTATCTCCTATACTAAAAGTCACTATCCCTCAAACCCTATCAATACTTTGGATTATGGAAGTTACAATGATTTTTCTAAGGTACAATGCACTAGATTCCTGGTTCTATTTATTGCTCGATTATATTTAATGGTTGACTAGTTTTTGTTTTGTGTATGTATCTTCTCTCTTTTATACACTAAACACCACCATTATTAGAGATTATATATTTTTTTCCTTCCTGGTAGGGAGTTAATTCATTTACTAATTCTTTCATATACAGTTCTGGTTTGCATACTAGATTGTTGCTTTTCCAAAAATAGTTCATTAGTTTCTCTTTCAATAGTGATTGTTACTTTCAAACTATGTAAAATCTGGTGCGTTACATTAGTATGTCATTTCAAGAATTTTTTTCTTTCATTCCCTTGTCTTTATTTTGCAAGTTGAGTGTTATTTCTTTTGGATTTTTATTTGGGCTATCTATAATTCTCTACTATGTATACACAAATTTTTATATTTAAAATAAAAAGATCATTTAGATGATATTTCTATGCTTTTGTTCTAGTTTCGTAAACAATAGAGTCCTTGATTATTGATCATTATGGTTTACTTGACATTATGTTTTGGACTCTTCTTAACCCCTAATTCATATAACAAAAATATACTTATAAGTAACTACTTCAAATTAATCATGATCCTCCATCCTTTATGGATATACCAAGATAAAATTGACAAAAAACAATATAGAGTCGAGTTCCTCACAGAAGTCTTTCTCATATCCTAAGTCCTTTGGAGATCAGAAGAAGACGCCTTCTAAGAGAGAAGGGTGCAGGATTGGTGCCCTAGTTTGGATAGTTGTTTGGAGAAGTCAAAGACAATTTTTGGAGGGTTGTAGTGCCTTATTCCAAAGCCCTAAGTACAACTTCTTGAAGGAAAAAGAGAAGTTGTTAGAAGGGCATAAAAGAGAAGCCCTAAGTAACATTTTGACTTGCATTGTCATGGAAAAACCTTAAGAACAAGTAGGTTTCTTGTTGTGGGGTTGTGTATATAAAGTCCTTATATTTACTTATTGTATAGTTAAGTTAATACTCATTAAAATTGTCACATGCCAATTTCATATTGATTTAGAATAAATTTATATATATCTTTAGTATGAGAAACACATTAGAAATGCATCATTAAGTAAACGAACTTTTAAAGATACAAATTTCTTCTCAAATTTTCATACCTCTAAACACATGTTCTAGATATAAGATGGATTCAAAGTTAAGGTAGATTTAGTTCTTAATGCATTACCTCTAAACTCCATGTTGATTATGAAAGTAACTATATATCTTCTTCATAATGAGTTTCCTCATAATTAGAAACATGACATTTAAATGTTTTAATCATAATAATTTTTTACTTTTATTTGTTCCCTTTATATATAAATAGGTAGAGAGATTGATAGTTGGTTAGTACCTCAATATTTTAGTTAAAAAATATTGAAATATAATTTTTTATTATTAATTTCTTCTTTAAATATCATTTTTTAGTGGGAGCTCAAATGGTGATGGCCCTCTTATGAAGTATTATGTAAACTATGAGATCTCAGATTCAAATCCCTGAATTAACCAATGTTCACTTTTATTATTTTTTCTAAATCCCCCCAAAAATGAAATGCTCTAAATAAATTAACACAATAGAAAACAAATTTAAACATAATATTTTTTTTAATCATATTTAAATTTGTTTATATTATATCATAAATACATAATAAAATATCTTATTTAATTTCAATATTAAATTTTATTTATTAATAATATTTCTTTTCAATGTTATCCACCTATTCCATTAATGAAAAGTTTTGATAAATATAAAAATTTATTATTAAAGTATTTTATTTATAATTTATTATGAAATATATATTTTTTATTATTAGTAAACTTTTAGATATTATAAGTAAACTCCCATATGTCTTTGTCAACATGCCTTTGTAATTTTTCAAGGAAGAGTTGCCTTCATTCTCATTTTCAAACATTCTTTGTTTTTCAAATACACACATAGTGCGAAATCTTCCTTTAATCTCCAATGATTTGAGAAATACTTTCAATAGAATAATTGAGTGACCATATTGAAGTATATAAATGAAATAATTCAATGCATTTTCATTTTTCGTTAATCTTTTTATCAGTATGAATTTGACAACCCCATTGGAAATTTGAAATTTAAATTTATATTACTCAGCTAATTTTTTTCACAGTTGTTTCATTCAACTATAGGAGGCCATTTCAATGGTGAATGAATTCTCCATGGATGTCATCACACATCAGAGAAGTGAGATGTGTGATACCAAAATTTTTGTGGCTTCCAAATACCTAGGCTTCACTGCATAGGTTTTTAAGAATAATGAATGGGAATTTGTGGCAAGAAACATAGTGAGTTGTGCGAGACAAGCAAAGATTCCTAGACCAAGATTAATATTACGTTGTGAATCCATGGTGAAAGATGAAGTGGATAGGCGAGACTCCTACTTGCCCTATGAAAAGTCATATCATTGAGAAGCTAGACGATCGCAATAACTTTCACATATATTTTGAGATTACTAGCATGACTAATGTGTGGCTTAAGTAGTTGTGACCTTGTCTCTTCAATAAATTGGATCTTCAAGAGATTTCATATTAGACATTAGCGCATTGAATTGGACCATCCTTATATCATGACAAGACTTACCTCGGTCCTAAAATTCTCTTCTATGTAGGATCATACATTTTAAAGATAAGAAGGAGGCAACCACATAAATAGAGACCTTGGATGTTTTCCATTTTTGGCGAAGAAAAATTCTCCAAACATGCCCCCTTGGAAATCAACAATTAACGTTGTAAAATATATAGTTGTAGCTGGAAGGTATTGTAAGAAGAAAAAATATATAGTAGGTCCATTAAATATGATAACATCCCATTCAATATGGGAGGTATCTCAATGCCTAAAAGAGACAAGTTAGAAAGGAAACACCCAGAAAAGGAAAGAGTAGCAAAGGAAGTTGCAACCAAGATAGTTGTAGAAAAAGAAAGATTGGAAAAATAAGTTGAAGCATTGAGGCTTTAAGAAACACGGAGAGTTTTAGCCAAGGAAATAGAAAAGGAGGAGAAAATAAAACAAGAGTCTAAGGAACTGAGTCCTCGAGAAGAAGAAGATGACAAAACAAGCAATAAGAACAACAAATGAAGAAAGCGGAAGAAGAAAAAGAAAGAATAAGAAAAGAGTAAGACTAAAATGTAACATGAGAAGAAGAAGATGAAAAAAATAATTAAGAAGAACAAAAAATGAATAAAAGTGAAGAAGAACAAGAAATAATAAGAAAAGAGTAAGAGGAAAAGGTAAAATGTGAAGAAGAATAAATTCTTAAAAAAGAGGAAGAAGATAAGGAAGCTCATTATATGCTTCTTGCTTCCTTTCTTTCTTGTGCCTTACTTCATCCTCATTCCAACAATGTTGATGTTCTTTGATAGCCCACGGTAGGTCATGAAACTCACTTATGAGGTCCTTCCTGATGTTGGATGACTTGAGGACGTAGATCTGTTCATCAAAATACAAGATACCATTACTTGTCCAAAACTTGTGTTTCTTTACTTGCTTCACCTGCTTCATGATTTTCAAAGATGTCAGATCCTTGTGGAATCCCTCTTCAATTTTCTCTTGTAGATAAATCAAGACTTGTGTTTGATTCCACATTGGTGTTGAAAACTCATCCTCATCTAAGGATGCAAGTTTATTCTTCCTACTTAAGGTGTATATAGTTGCATTAAATCTACCCAATGGATAATTAGTGGTCATAGAAAACTCTACAAAATATATTGTCATTATGCCCACTTGGGTGACAAATTAAGTTGGGTGGTGAAGTAGCTTGTTGCCACATTGTCTATTTTCATAATGAATGTGTACCTAACAAATAATACCTCCATACTTGTAGGAAATGCACAACTAAATTCACCAACTTCTTGTAAATAGTATACCTCCATTTATGATCATGTAAAATTTTTCTAGCATATGTTGTATTATATGACCCACTTGTGAGAAAAAATCTTCAATGGAAAAGTATGAAATGTTCGTCTAAATGTCAAATGACTAATCATTGCTTGGTATTTTTTCCACAGGAACTAAATACAAACATAAATACATTAGAAGGATTGGATTGTAACATCCACAATATTTATCATCTAAATCCAGACACATGGCACATAAACCACTCAAAGCATCCAACACATGTACTATATTAGAAAAAGATATTGTGAAGGTTTAAGCTTAGGCAATGAAAACATAATGTAAATTCAATATAGAGCTTTTAACAATGACCAAATGCATAAAAAAAAACATGACATAAACTCACCCTAGAGCTTTCTAACGAAGGCTAGAAGAAAAAAAATAAAACATGATTGAAAGCCATAGACTCAAAGCTGAGCTTTTTAACAATATCCTAATGCAAGAAAAATGCCTAAAAGTTATGTATAATGGGAAGATTCAAATTTATGAACTCACCAACCTCAATTCAAGTCCAACGAAGATTGTATTGACACATCATTGTTTTAAACCCTCAAATATATACATAATAATAAACATGTAAATTACTAAGTATGAAGTTCATCTTAAAAATATACATAATAATAATAATATGAAAATTTGACATTGTTTCCCACCACTAGAATCAACATAGATCCATCTAATTCTAGATCTATCATGGGCCTTGAGGGACCAAATCCATCGAAGTGCAAACCTTTCCTCAAGTTCTACACTACAAAAAGAAGGTTTGCATCTCAAGGGATTTGATCCCTCTTAATGCATGGTAGATCCATAGTTAGATGAAACTATACTACTTTTAGGGAGAAATGAGTCTCTGTGCTAGCCCATAGTTCATAAAATTTATCCCTTCTAATGTTTATGAAAAAATACTTTTTTTGGGTATGCCTTCCAAATCTACCAATACATGAGAGCTATTTTATTTTTTAAAACATTGGGAATACTTTGTGTAGATATTTAAAACGTGTGTGTGTGTATATATATATATATATATATTAAGTTTTGTATCTTTACATTTTACCATATATATGTGGATATTTACATTAGCAAGTGATTAGAAAAAAATTTAATACTTCAAAACAAAGAATTTTGATGGATGATTGTAAAAATACAACATTATGGTGCCAAATATGTTAACAAGCATGACATTTTCAAAATACATGTTTTTAAGCCCAATCTTATTCTAAAATGAAAAAGAAACATAATAAACTAAAACCAAAAAGATGGCAACCATTTAAGCAACTAAACCACTATTGAATGATGAAGATAAAAAAAGTTCATAAAATAAAAGAATTTTGAATCTATATATAAAAAAAAAAACAATGGGTACCAAAAAGTTCATTTTGAAAAATAGCACTTTCTACAATGGATAAATAAAAAGACAAAAATATCTTTAAATGTGGTAGCTATAAATGAAGCGAATAAAAATTCAAATTTTAAAAATTTAATTCTTATAAAGAGTTTGCATACTATTTCAATCATGGACATTTAAGTTTATGAATTTTAAAAATTTAATTTCTATAAAGAGTTGGCATACCATTTTAAATTTTATTCTTGGATGTTTGATTTTTGGATATTAGTTGGTCAGTCTTGACCTCAAGGAAAAATGAAAAAGGAAAGAAGGACTAAATCAAAGGCTGAAAAAAAAAAAAAAAGGAATATGAAAACCTTATTCTTTATTCGATCTTTATATTTAAATATAGTTATAGTTATATGGTCATTAAAATATTACGAAATATATATCATCATTACAATAAATATATTATATGGTCGATCGAATGACTATAATAAATTTAAACCATAATAATTTTGTAGGAGTGACCTTTCCTCAGCACATGATCAGAGAGCGTGTCAATACTGAGCATATGAAAATGATTTGCTTTGGGATTAAAAATATATGGAAATTATTTGAAAGTGAAATCGTGCGGCTGCCAGCGAAATATGTTTTAAAACATAAAAGTTTTGTAGGAGTGTCCTTTCCTCAACACATCATCAACAGAGAGCGAGTCAATATTGAGCATATGAAAATTATTTCCTTTGGGATTAAAAATATATGAAATTTATTTGAAAGTGAAATAGCGTGGTTGCCAGTTGAGCGAAATATGTGGGAAAATTCAATAGAGTGAATTAAAAACCTAGCTTTGCGCAGAGAAACTGAGCAAGCATAAATTCACATGCCTTGGGGGGAGATTTTCTAACCTGTAGCTGCAACCACCACCAAGAATATAACAGGTAAGAGAATGTAGGAGAGTGAAATCCGTTAAAAGAAAAGAGGGATAATTGTGGAAGCGGGGTTTCTTACCGAGAAATTTAATTGACACCACGAGTCCCATCGCAAAGCAAACCTATTAGCCTTCACGATTAAAAAATATTAACAAAACCATGATACTTGAATGGCTTAAAAATACAACAAAAGGCAGGGAAATTACCTGAGCCTGGAGAAACCCTCTTGCTATCCTTCCACGGTATTACTGTTACAAAAACCCTTAACCAACGCTGAATGAAAATAGAAAAGGAGGAGTAGACTCAGCCTTTTTCTTCTGAAAAAAGTAGACTCAGCCGAAACTGCCATATTATAATAACCTTGAACATAATTCATACTTTGGAGTGTGCCCGATTCGATAACCAAACCTTCACCTGCGGTTAATTGTTGTTAAGCAGGATATAACAATAAGGGTGCATCCAACCACTATTGTGTGGGAGCATTGCAACTTTGAGAACAAAACAGGTTGTTGTCCATGGAGAATTCGTTCACCACCAAAATGAGCTCCAATAGTTGAATGCACTAGGTGCCTAAGACATCGGTTGAGCAGTTCTATAATTTCAAATTTCCAGTGGGATTGTCAAATTCAAATGAGTGTGCCATTAATGGGTACATTGTATCGAATACCCTTGCATACCTACGCACTGACAGTGGTGGTAGCTACGGAGCCTTCCGGAAATTCCTCACACATGAATATCGGAAAGTTGTCACATCTTACCATGGGCATATGTATGGGATGGGTGAATGGGGGCTATCAGTTGCATTAAAGGATGGGGATATCATAATATGCAACGATGGGGTGGACATATATTAATGTCTCTTAGAGAGCATTAAATAACGAATAGAATAGGAAATATTGATTGTTGTATTGGTTTCCATTTTGGATCACCAGTACAACATCTAATAATTCATAAACACAAACACTTTTGTGGCTTGAATTTATAAATATGAGCAATTTAACCATTTATGGTTTTGTTTTTTGTTTTTTGTTTTTTTGTTTTGTTTGGTAATTTAGCTATAAAATGTTTGAGTGAAACCAGCCGCATTGTCCTTAATGGTGAAAAGGTACATGAAAGGAATAAAACATTTGGAAATTCATCTCATCATGAATAGATCTCACCATATAGTTTAAACACATTAAGAAATAATCGACACAATGATATACCAATTGCATGGAAGTTTCACACTACATTTTGATTCATTTTCTTTCACCATTTCAAGCATGGAATTTATACATAAAAAGAAGATCTCCATAATCAATCTTGAAAGCCTATATATATGTGTGTTTTTCAACTTCAATTGAAAAGTAGTCAAGTTATAGAATCATGGTGTCAATTTGTGCCACTCAGATCCCTCCTTTTGTGAACACTTGGGATGGGTGGCCAGGGATTAAAATGTTTGGATACCTACCTCATTCTTATTGTTACCATCCATATGATTTATGAGGAGAATCATATGCGGAAAATATACATGCACATGCAATAGAAAATCACCCTACATATTCCTGTCTAAGTTCCACTAGATTGAGAGTAGGAGTGCCTTGGAAGAAGCTCCATTCAAGTATGTCATATTGGGTAAGGGAGTTACTAAGCCTCCAAGCAGCTCTGAATTCATTCATCTAATTGCGTTTTGTGATAGAAATATATTTTATCATATTTTTCCTTATAATTTTTCCTTTGTTTTCAGGAACTTGATGCACTTGTAGGATACATGACCATCACAACAAAACAATCCCAAAAATTACAATTTACACAACCTTTCTTAGACTAAGTCTGGTGGCGGTAGTCTCTCTAAAAGATGAGAATTTCATTTGTTTGTTCTTCGTTGATTTTTATGAAGCGTTTAACCACTTAATTGTGGCTTCTAATAATCATGTTCTTCATTTGTGAGTCCTTGGTGGTGTTTCTATTAAAGATCTGAAAGATTTTTATTTTAATAGTTGTTTTACTATTAAATGCAATGCATTATAATATTCTTCATTATGTTAATGTTAAAATTAATTTGGCCATATAAATTAAATGGTTGATAAGTTTTGATAGGCGTCCATCTACAATAACCATCAAAACAATTACTACATGATATTATTAAAATTTAAAAAATCATAAAAAATAATTATATTATAAATTTATGTTCTTTAGTTCCATTGCAAATTTCATCTACACAAAAAAAACAATAGTCCATAGACATTTTAATCCATCTCTACTTTGAGTGTAAATGCATTATTGAATAAAGTTTTGTGGGATTGAGAATAAAAAATATTTATATTTGCATCAAGTATTTTCATGAATTTAGTTACTTTGTGTTCCCAATTTTTTTTGTTTGTAAAGTATATCTTTTTATGTCTATAAATTTTGCTATAGATGTATAATTAGTTGAGATTTATTTTTAAGTTTTTAAACATTTTATGTGAGGCAAATAACTTTGTTTAACATTTATTTGAGTAAATAATTTTTATTTGTATTCAATTATATTGTTATGATTAAATTGATAATATATATATAATAAATTAATGTTTGTCTTTTTAAACTTAGAGTAATTAGTTTGTATTTTAATACGTAATTGTTTTAAAATATATATAAGTGTCTTAATACATAATTTTGTATTTATCTCTATTTTACTCTTGATTTTGACCCATGATTTAATCATTTATTGGAACCCTCAATTTTACAATGAAATTTTCATATAATTAGAAAATAATTATCTTCCACTCTACATGAATTCCTAGTTTCTCCATTGTTTTTTTAAGTTATTAGAAAACCCAAAGAAGCATTAATAAATATAGTTTATTATGTGTTTTTCGAAGCATCAACAAGTCATGAGATGATCAATGGTTGAATGGTTAAGAGAAACCAAACCAAAGACAAATCCCTCAAAATTTTTACATTATCACTCCCTACACAACTAAGACTCTAGCATCGTGTTAAGTCTCATGACAAATTGGTCAACACATGTAATTGTGCATTGTATTAAACAATTTGTAATTCAAATTTATATGAATGTGAGATCCATTTACTTGTATATGCACATAATATAATGTGATTTTTAGATTTTAACAAGTGCTACCAAAATTACTACTTCAAAATTGAATTACAAGAGTTTTTATGAATTCAATTGTGCTTTGTACAACAAATTCATAGAATAATATATTTCATATTTATTAATAAATCTCCTCCATATTATATTAATATCAATTTAAATATTTCATAGTATGATTTATATGTGTTATGCTAGTAGCTTCCATATGAAAATTTTGTAGCAATTTCAATGGTATGGACTAAGCCCTGCAACACTTGTTAATAATAGAATTAAAATTTTGAAACCAATAGAGGTTGAATATCCACTATCCAGTCAATAATTTTTAGTAACTAAATTAAAATATGGATGCAATAAACATGCCTATTAACATAATAATATGGACATAAGAAAATATATACACTATGGTTTAAATTAAAAATAATAATAAAATTATGGATATTTGCTCCACTTTACCATGGAGATCTTTAGCATGTTTTTGTTAAAATATCATAAGCCAATACCAAAAATTACTAAAAAAACTATAATTAATGCTTATATGATACATGTTCACGTGCCATTGTTTTTAATAATCATTTTAATTAAAAGGGGAAAAAAGGACATAACCACTTTTAAGATAAATCTCAACCCTTCATATGCAACTACTCTTAAGAATATCATGTGAAAGTTAAATCCATAACATCCACTTAATAATTGCAGCTGTGAAATAAATTAAAAGATAAATATAAATATATTTAATGTAATCAACTTTCTTACTATTGGACCTTGGCCTAGAGTATGTCCTAAACTACTTCTAGGTGGCTAAGACACACATGCATGTGGAGGGAGTCAAAGCACAAGAAAATTGGAAGAACAAACATGCTGCACAAATTAATCATAAATCAATTCAAAGAAAAAATACAAGGAACATAAATAGTACTCATGAGAACCAACATATTCCAAATAAGGAGAATATTGTTGAGAAAATCTCTCAACAAAACTCCCACAACCAACAACCCAATCCTACCTATTTACTAATGCAATCATTATTTCCAAGTCCCCCGTTTAATGCTTACATTTACATCATTACATATATTATTACAAGAAGCATAAAATACATATAGTCATATCTGTCTCGTTGGTCTGAAACTCCATATATCAAAATGAAGTGAACTACACTTTTGATAGTTGTATAGGTGAGTTGTTTGAGTACTGGGCATAGTCAACAGTAAATTATGCAACTAGCCTTTCTACACACAAGGATATCATAACATAACTTGTAACTGATGTGCTTGAAGCCCAAAACATAACAACATCCATCAGTGAATAACAAATTCACTCAATCCAATTAGCGATACGTTCTCTTGGCAACGAAGAACGTCGAGAACCACTAATTTAATATTTCATTGTTAAATAATTGGTTATGTACTTTTAATTTACAAACCAAAAATAGATAAATATAAACTCAACAAGCAACAAGTTTAGCCTTTGGAAGGTCTGCATATAGATACAAAATTGTGTGCCATATAGAAAAATCAAATCACAACAAGTGGGATATTTTCCACTCCCATAACCTATATCTGTTGCTTTATATTATTTGCATGCATAACTGTAGTTATCAATAACCGTTTCTCGTTGATACACTAGATGTTTGTAGGATACCTCCTACTATTGGTAGAAATTGGAGCCAATCCATGACAAAAAATGGCTAGAGTTATCATTGATAATCCCAGATTTGAACTGCAATAATGCCTGTAGGTATCCTCCCACATGTTACACTGGATGAATAATAATAGGAAAGGTAGCATTTGAAAACAAGGGAGATGAAGGCTTCGTCCACAATCCTTAGATCTCTGGGATTCTAGGTTACAATGTCGGACGACCCAACAACAAAAACAGGAGAGGGGCATTGGCTGGAACCCAGCTTGGACAAAATCGCATTAACAGTCGAGTGCTGGTTAATGCAGATGGCTGAGCACAATCCGGTTATGAAGTTGAAGTTGATCGGGGTCCTTCCATTACTACTGGCATAGGTTACAACGTCGGACGACCCAACAACAACAACAGGAGAGGGGCATTGGCTGGAACCCAGCTTGGACAAAATCGCTTCTTTTAGTGGCATAAACTAAATTCTTGGTGATGTGGCCATCTATCTAGCTGGAACCTTTGAGGGTAAATTTGTTGCTCCTGGTGGCTATGTCCGTGACTACCAAGCTGGTACCCATTGAGATTTTGCTTATGGTGGCTTTTGCAGTGCGGCTAGTATTCATAGCTGGAACCCTGGTTGGACAGTTTTGGATGCTCATTATGGCTATTGTGGATAGATGGTGCAGTTTTATCGGAATGGTTATAGTTTTATGCTGGTACCTGTAAGAGCTTTCTTGTCGCGGCTGGTGGTCGGGCTCTTTCTCTTCTCACATATTGGTTGGTTGTGGGGTTCATGAGTATACAGGAGTTCTGTAATGAGAATTCATTATCTTCGAGTGAAGCTATTACAAATGATTCCAATCATGGCTTGCATGGGCTGACTAATTGGCGATGTTTCATGGATCTAGTAATTGTATCTCGCCCTTGCAAAAGCTTTGGTTTCAGGATTTTCAGGCGGTGGTGGTCGATCCCTGGGTGCTTCTGCTGTTGCTGTTGCCAAGCTTAGCTCGGGACTACAGGGCCGGATAGGTACAGAATTTGAATTTTCCGGGATGATATCGGGATCAAGGTATGGTCGGAGGGGGATGATTATTATTGTGGTCAGATAGATTGGTCAGGTTAGGTGGCGGGCATTTGTTACCTTGCTATCAAGAGGACATAGGCTTACTCCATTTTCTGTCTCCGGATCAAGTGAATCTTAAATCTTCAGATAGCTATTTATGGATCACACCGATGTATGCAACGTATCATAACCTATCTATTTAGTTTGGGTGGCGGAGTTGGGTACGGGTGCATGGAATCGTAGGTGGTTTGAGATAAAATAATCTACATACACAGCTGGACCTTATCTCAACGGCTAACAGAGTATATTCAGCAATCCCAAAGACAATCTACAACATGTATTATATTGTGATTGATGATATCGAGAATTACCATCTTTCACTTCCCACAAGTGATCCTTGAAGGCCTGATACTGTCGTCAACATTCTGTCCGGCCTGACATATTAACAAGGTGGCGGCACTCTGAACATGCAGAAGAATTGAATCCTCATCCGTTTTTGATGACTTCCCAACATGAGCGGTAAGGGACACGATTCACATTTAGATGGCAGGCCGCAAGGTGGCGGTGGCTTAATATCAACTGACTTTCAATCGGATGATGCCATTATTAAGCAGGAATTTATAGAAACCTCCGACTCCAAAAATATTTCTAAATATCGGTCCAGAGGTCACTATTATAGAAGAGTTCGTCGTCGTAAGAAGAATCTTTTCAAACAAAGGATGGAGATAAAAGAAATCCCTCTGGACTATGATGATCTATGTATTCGGGTAATGAGTTTACAGCGCAGGGCCATTGTCTGTAGATGGGTATTCCCGGACTGCGAGGATTTTGATTCAGCTTCATGGGTCAATAAGAAATGGAAATCCATAATTGGATATTCTCCCATAGTCAGCAAGCTCATAAACGGGTGGTTCAGTGTACATTTTATGAATGAAAAGGACGTTCACAAGGTCACAGATTGCACTTGGGTTCGGGGGAGATGTTTTTTACAGATTATACCATGGTATATAGGTTTTAATTCGGTGTTGGAAGCCCCTCGAAGCAGATTGGTATGGGTTAAACTTCCGGGATTGCCCTTGGAGTTCTGGACTCTGAAGGCACTGCGGTCAATTGGTGACTCAATCGGAGATACCAAATACATCGATCCCAGCATTGTGGGCACTGCAGATAAGCGGATAGCGTGGATTTTGGTTGAGTTAAGCTATATGGCTGACCTCCTAGGTGATGTTGATCTGCTTTGGTGCAACAGAAGGCACCGCCAGCGCATTGATTTCTGGGGCATACCCTTCAGATGCCTGATTTGCCATAAAACAGGCCATCTTAGGGATCATTGCCCGCTCAGGCTTCGTATTTGCAATGCGGGACAGAGTCAATTGGATTTGGGCGACGAAGCTAGGCACAATGGGGGCACAGGCACATCCAAGGGTGATAAAAAAGGTATGTCTTTAAATGAAATCCATGATGAAGAGCCTTATAATTTTGTAAATGGACAAACTGCCTCTCCCATCTCAGACTCTATGGTCCCTCCTAATATTGCTCGACATCCGTCGGTTGGTAATAAACTGTATAGGGTTCTTCAGCCTCAATCTGATAATACGCCAATCTCTGATCTATCACATGCCATAAATATTCCGGAGGACTTGGATGGCCCGGTTCCATGCCCTTCCTTTCGCCCAAATGACTCAATCTCTCCAAACAATAATTCCACCTCTTATAGTAAGGTAGGGAAAACAACGGGGACAGTGCCTACATCCAGCAATGTGGCCTTACAAGTCATGGTTCCTATACATTCTGGTGATTTGGGCTCTCCGGAGAATGACCCGCCTCTGTACAAACCGACTTTATGTGGGGGGGAATCTTCTCGTACAGGCCTGTTGATAGATGATTACTCGAACTGTGGGGTTAACAAAACCTCGTTAGAAAGCCCACCAGACAAATCAGGCCCTATAAACCTATATGACTCCCCTAGGAATTCAATAGGTAGCGATATTAATTCGCTGCTGGGGAACCCCAACATGGACCTTGCTGCCTTAACGGTTTTCGAAAAACCTATTCCCTCGCCACCAAAAAACTCATCAGGCTTATCCACTGCTATATACTCTCTTAAGAAAAAGGCAAAGGCTGCATGCAGGTTGAACAAAGGCAAGTTAAAGTCTGTGTCTCTGTTTTCCGATGACGATGCTGGTCTATCAGATGTTCCTATTGCTGGTTATGTTGGACCACAGGACTCTTCCAGGGCGCTTAGAGCAAGCCACCCGCGGAGGTCACACTCATGAATCACATTATCTCTATGAATCTGCGGGGTTTGAGTGATGCCCCCAAATATAATTGCCTGAAGGAATTTTTGAATACCAGGAACCCTATTGTGTTTTTGGGACAGGAGACCATGTCCACTCGTATGAAGGCTATTAATATGTTTTTAAACATCAGGAAAGGATGGCAGGCGGTGGCGATTGATTCGAGCGGCAGGTCTGGTGGGTTGATCGCTATTTGGAATCCCGATTTTGTGGCTTTCAGGGCATTTAGCTTTTTCGAGGGTATTCTGCTATCTGGGCGGCTCAGAGGCTTGCCAGGCAATTTTAATCTTATTAACATATATGCGCCATATGCTAATAGGTTTTCTTTTTGGAATAGAATGCAGGCGTCGGGCATTTTGGCTCTGCCTAACCTTATAATGATGGGTGACTTCAATTCAACCCTTAATGCGGACGAGATTTGGGGTAAAGCTGCGCGGCTGGATCCCCTTGCGGGTTTTCTAAATGACATTTTTTACACACAAGGGCTAAAGGACATTCGGCCTCTTCCAATGGCGCCAACTTGGACCAATAAACGAGGGGGTGACAAATACATTGGAAAGAGGCTCGATCGGGTGATGGTCAAAGAATCGGTCGCAGACATCATACCGAACCCAACATCGATGATCTTCGTATCTGACATCTCCGACCATCTGCCAATTTCTTTAACTTGGTCCAAAAATGAAGAAGTGCATGGCCGCCCCTTCAAGTTCAATAAAATTTGGCTCGAAGATCCGCAATATACAGGTTTGGTTGAGGAGATTTGGAATGCAGAATATGACATGCAGTTTAATGGCGATTGGGACTTCTTTCAATTCAGACTTCAAAAGATTAAGCAAGCCTCCAAGATATGGGAACGTCAAAAGAAACTGAATCTGAAAAAGGAATATTGGGAAATTTAGAGGGAGATGGAAGTGATTATATCCTCTTTTCTTAATGTTCATCCTCACGAGAACATTCTACAAGAATTAATAAGGCTTGGTGAAAGAAAAAGGGAAATCCTCAGGATTGAAGAGGTTTCCTGGAAGCTCAAAAGCAGAATTGTGTGGCTGGCAGAGGGAGATTTAAACACAAAGTACTTCCACAAGTATGCAAATGGGAGGAAGAACAGGAACTCTATTTGGAGCATTAAACGGGAGGATGGCACAGTGGCTTATACTTCATAGGAAATCCAAAAAGAAGCGATTGATTACTTCTCAACTTTCTACTCAAGACAGGCCAACATCGATTATGAGAACCAGGTATGGCTTTTAGAGCATGTTAATAGATTTATGAATGATGAGGCCATTTCGATCTTGGAAGGTGCAATTACTAGCAATGAAGTTATTAAGGTCCTTAAAGCATTCTCATCGGATAAATCTCCGGGGCCGAATGGGTGGCCCGAAGAATTTTTCATACACTTCTTTGAATTGATGGGAAAGGAGCTGACCCAGATCATTGAACATATCAGAACAACGGGTGACATGCCGACAAGCCTTAATTCTACCTTCATTGCACTGATTCCTAAATTGAATGATCCCCAATCATTTACAGACTTCAGGCCGATTTCTCTGTGTAATGTGCTCTATAAGATAAGCTCTAAGATTATAGTTGAACGTCTCAAAGGAATACTATCAGACAATATATCAAAAGAGAAATTCGGATTCCTGAAGGGGCGCTCCATCCATGATGCAGTGGCAGTTGCACAAGAAGTTGTACACTCTATACATTCGGAGAAACAGAAGGCTATTTTGTTGAAAGTGGATTTACATAAGGCCTATGATTCAATTGATTGGTCATTTATTAGGCTTGTGCTCCTGAAAATCAGTCTCCCTATAAGGAGTATTAGATGGGTTATGGCCTGCATTTCAACAGTCCGCTTTGCAGTCCTTATAAACGGTATTCCTACAACCTTTTTTGCTGCTGAGCGTGGATTGAGACAGGGCTGCGCGATCTCTCCATTGATATTCATACTTATTATGGATAGTTTCAGTGGTATTATGCATAGTGCGGAGAGGCGGGGTTGTATTAAAGGCTTCTCATTCTCAAATGAAGTCTCCTGTTCACATTCATTATTTGTCGATGATCTGCTTTTGTATGGATATCTGAAGCGAAACCATTGGTTCTATATACATTTAATGTTTAATCGTTTTCAAGCTGCCACAGGTCTGAATATCAATAGAAGCAAATCCTTTATTATTTATGAATATGGTGAAGTGCAGGAGGTTGAATTCATCGCTGAATTTATGGGGATCGACATTAGGGAGGTTGCTGCAGGGTTCACATACTTGGGCTTCAGGATCAAACCGTGTGGATATAAGTTACAGGACTGGACCTGGATGGTGGACAAATTTCGCCGGAATACTGCGGGATGGACACATAGGTGGTTATCTCTGGGCGGCAGGGTAATCCTAATCCAGGCAGTACTATCACAAATGCTGGTATATTGGGGACATCTGTTCTATATTCCAGATGGTATCATCAAAAGTTTGAACCGAATTGTGGCTAAATTTTTATGGGGAGGGGCTTCCATGACTCATAAAATACATCTAGTTAAATTGGAGCGCCTTTGCAGGGCTAAGGAGCACGATGGTTGGGGGATTCTCAATATGAGGACTTTCAATAGGGCGCTGCTTATAAAATCCTTTTGGAAAGAAATACAAGGAAATGGTATATGGAACACTGTAATTAAGTGCAAATATATTAATGGCGATATCTTACAGCAGATTATGTGTTCAAATTTTCCACACCCCAGGTTTATATCAGCCATATGGAATAGCTTTAAGAAGATTATTTGTCATCTTTCCGAAAGGCTCGCTTGGGCGTTTAGGGATGGGGGTAATATCCCATTCACTTTCAAAAAAATTATAGGTCTCCCGACCTGTCACGGCCCTTCCCAGCAGCTGGTGCACTGTCTGTCACATAGAGGTATAATGTTCATTTCGCAGACTATTCGAGTCTGGTCATTTGGAGCTCCAGAATTCAAAAGTGTGGATCAGCTTGGTTTGTCGGCGTATGTGGCAGATGAATGGGACTTTATGCGGGATGCATTCAGAGTTGCAGGTTTTAATTGGAACGCGGGTGGTGATAAAATAGAATGGAACGGCCCCATTCATGAGGGAGCGCCTGTTGTTAAAGATGTATACGTGGTCCTTAATTTGGAATCTTATAGGGATCAAATGTCAACCTCCTTCTATCCTTTCTGGCGGAGGAAGATCCCCACCAAGATTGTGCTTTTCGGCTGGTTGGTTTCTAAGGGAAGGATCCTCACGGGTGAAAACCTTATTCGACGAGGTTTCTCGGGGCCCTTTAGATGTCACATTTGCTGTGCAGACCTGGAATCAATAGACCATCTTTTTTTTAGATGCCCTATCATTGAGCGATTGTGGAAGCTCTTTTCCAATCACCACATGGGTGCGGCGTAGGCTCCATCGGATTTCTTGAATGTTGCTGTTGAATGGGATAAAATAAAAGGGAAATATAAATCTCTGCCATTCTTTTTTATATGGGAGGTTTGGGGGGGTAGAAATAGATTGATTTTTGAGGAAACGCCATTCCAGATCTCACAGGTTTTTGCTTTCATACTTGGTTGGTTGGAGGAACGCCCCTCCCCATGCATTTCTGTCATGGACTGCTCAAAACGAAATAGGCCACATGAGATCTCATTGCCGGCGATATACTTTGATGGTGCTTGTGTGGAGGGTCTGATGGGTTGCGGGGCCTGGGTTAAAATTTCTCAGCGGAAACGGGTTCATGTCCATTGGAATGCTGGTCGGGGATCCAACAATAAGGCAGAATTAATAGCACTCTGGGGCGCTCTACGAATTGCGGTTTATCTTCAGTTGCAGGGAGTACATGTATATGGGGATTCTCAGTTAGTGATTAGGTGGATTACTGGAAACATGATCATGTTGAGGCCAGATCTCCTGGGATGGATGCAAAGGGTTAAGGGTCTGTGGGTCACACTCGACAAGCCGCCTATCAATCATATCTACAGAGAAATTAATACAAGAGCTGATGGACTGTCCAGAAAGGGTTTGGACTCGGAATTTGGGATTATGCAGATTCAACTATTCAGAGATGGCTTATCATACTGGCAAACTACTATCCCAATTCCATAAAGGGGTTATGCAATGTTTTTTTTTTGATATGATTGTAATGTATCCAGATTTGTGCAGGGCATTATGTTCTTGGACAGATTGCACCGTCAGAGGGCCTGTATAGTCCTTCGCCTTCCACAATATACAATCGAACCAGTTTTGTTTTTTGTTGACTACAGCCGAGAAGGAATACATTTCAAGCGAGCCAGGTTGTATTGGTCTACAGCAGAGATGGGAAAATTATGTTAAGCGAGCCAGATGATATTTACTCAAGCGAGCCTGTCCAGATATTCATTAGGGGTCGGGCTGTCAGACATGATCTGCTTCTGGTTGCCTGAATGCATGGATTTTATATTACTTCTGTTTATGCCGTTATTGACTTCAAGCGAGCAGGGTATGGTGGGACTATGTCTGAAGGTTTCAGTTTTCACTTCTGACTGGAGAAAAGATCTGCAAGCGAGCCTGATGAGTCCGTTGCGAATAGGCATGCTACGATCCATATGTCTTATCTCTGTTTCTGCCATGTTCTAATATCAGGGGATGACTGATCTGCTCTGTTTTGGAATGATATTATCGATACAGGAGAGATATCTGATCATACTAGGGTTATTTAAATTTTCAATCTCTCACTATAGCTGATCTTTAATCTATATCATTTCTGTCTTTTGTCTGAAGGACCAATATCTTTTGGTTTCTTCAATCTCTTCTATTATAATTTTCTCAATCGCATTGAAGAATATTCTGAGAGGGATGAAAATCCCGATATGGGGAGGCCGACTTTTATCTCTCATGCTTCATATTAGTGAGTGGATATGTCTGGCTGTTATGTTTGGATTCTCGCTATTGCTCTTCATAGCTGAGATTATGCATGCTCTATGTACTGTTTATATTATAATATATGCAGCGTTTTTTTCTTCTGAAAAAAAAAGAATAATAATAGGAAAGAAACTTTACAAATGGTGCGATATCCTTACAGTTCCCAGGTTTCCTGAAATTTTTTATGCACTAAGAGGGTTGAAGCACAGAAATCCAGATATAGTATCACATAGTGCATCAATTCAAAAATAAAAGTTGGAGGTTTTTGATTTTCTGCGGCTCATTCATTACCGTAGGAAATCGTCATGATTGCAGATTTGACAGTGACAAAGCTCCAATCGGTTTTAAGGATTTCATGCGTTATAGAAATGGATCCTTTGCTTCCACTGCACACATTAACATAAGCATATTTGCATCAATGGTAAGCTTTGGATGGATATGGATGAAAATTCGAGGCTTTGGAGTGGAAAGAAATCATCTATACACCACTTTTCTATGTAGAATACCTCTACAGACTCCTTCATGCGCACAGGAACTTGGCGAGCTCTCTCCTCCACCCATGGCCTGTCTTCCTCAAACATACTAGTTAAAGACACTGGTCCATGCTTCGAACAACCAACGAGTCTACTTTTGAGGTCATGAGCCAAGTAGAAGATGGACGGGATGCCACCGATGTCGAAATCGAGGAGTTATTGAACAACCAATTAGATGCACAACTCTGTGAGGTCTATGTTTTAATTGACAACCCACACACGATAAAAAATATCTCGTCATCAAGGTTCACGAAATAAATAAATTTGCATTGAACGATCAATCTATGATTTGGAGGCTCTAATGTGGCATCTTCCTCTACATGTAATGGCTGTTAATAACAAAAAAAAAATTGACACAAGAAAAATATGTACTCTCACACTCTGCAAAAACTTATGTATAGAGGATTCAAAAGTTACAATATTCTCATCTTCTGGACCTTTCCATAAGGGAATTAGGCGAGAAGAGGCTTCTATACCAACAAGAAAAATGGAAGAGAAAACATGGTGCACATATTAATCACAAATCAACTTATATATTCCATTCAAAGCCAAATTACAAGCCACTTAAATAGTCTAACATGTCATGCTCCCAAGTCTGTTTCCACTATTGGCAAGTCATGCGCCAACAACTAAACGTCTACTCTTACTTTTTTTCAACATGTTTCTGGACTACGCCTTCAAGATTCAAGATTAGCATATATTTATTTAATTAAGTTATGTTTGCAGAATTAATATAACAATAGTAAAATAGCACGAGACCATAAACACAAGATATACAAGAAATTATATATTAACATTATAAAATTTTCTTGCTGACAATACGGGCAACAATCTCGTTTTACATTTCCCAAAATAATACAAAGTTCTTATGCACGTTTTCCTGACCCACGGGTCACCTTTTGCCCAAGGCGTTCACCAGACGCTCTCCCAGGTCACCTCGTGCCGACCGCATTCATCTAATGACTCGACTCGATGCGTTCAGACGCGCTCTGCGTTCAGTTGCACCCCGTCGAATGACCTGTCTCGACCCGACGCGTTCAAAATTCTGCCCCGTGCAATGAAAAACACCCTACTCCACCCAGCGCGTTCAGACCGCGACCTCTTTCAAATTCTCACCTGAATTGACCCGACTGTAGCCCGACCACTCAGGTTCATCTCCGCCAAGTTCACTCCATCTACGCACTTGCTTCTCGGTGTTGTGGATGGTGATCGAATGATGATGTCGTTTGGAGGTTGAATGGTTTTGAATATATATGCTCACCTTCAAACATATTTTCCATATGGTGGGGGCTTGACACTCCTAAATAACCCACCAAATGTGTTGTCGAAGCCCCTTGCGATGCCCTCATAAGTTGGCTCACCTCTGCCTTTAAGAACATATCCAACACTTAGCCATTTTCACCATCACACTTCTTTCGTCGCTCTGTATCCTCTGTTTCGTCACATGGTAACCACAACCGTGTTGGAGGAGTGCGCTTGCTTGGTCGTGTCGGTCGCAAACTACCATAGCACTCGATCGAGGGAACACTTTCTCGCCATGATTGTTGTACTTAGTTCTGCGCCCACCCATCTTTTCTTAGGTGCACCCGTGTTGGGAACCCAACTCACTCGAGTTGGGTGGCGATGACTCGTGGGCCTGACATCCTCCCCCACCATGAGTCATTTCCATCCTCGACAATTTGATAGAACTCATCAACTGCTCGTCAAACTCTGTAATCTCCTTCCTCCAATTCCACAACGAATCCTTTGTCTCCCAACTAGTCTCCTCTGGTGCGTCCCTCCATCGAATTAGAAACTCCCTTTGGGTTGCACTCTCAACACCTATCTTACGAAGATCAAGGATATTCTCCAAAATCAAGTTTGGTCTATCCACTATCATAATTGGTCCCCTCGGTGGTGTTGTCCTCTTAGGATGATCGCCATCAAGTCTACATTTCTTCACCTGACTCATATGGAACACATGATGTTTCGAACGCATGTGGTTCGAAATTTCTAGTTCATATGCAACTTCTCCAACTTGTTTCTTCACTTGGAATGGTTCCTCATATCTCCTCGTTGAAGAACTAGCAGTCCCCTTAGATGGTTGAAACTAATCTCTGATGATCCTCAGAAAAATCATGTCTCCAACATCGAAGTGTGCATCCATCCTATCCTTGTCTGCCCATTTCTTCATTCTCCCTACAACATTCGTGCAAGTGAACCCATGCTAATTCCAAGGCCTCCACCCATGTTTTTAAGAACATCTTGGCATGTGGGCTCCTCGTGAATCCTCCCGGTAGCACTGTGTGTGGCGCAACTGGCATTCGTCCATTGACCAACTCAAATGGACTATAACTTGTTGCAGAACTATTCTACAAGTTATAGCTAAACTGAGCTATATCGAAGAGTTCAAGCCAATTCTTATAATCAGCTGTCACATAATGTCTCAAGTAGTCCTCCAACAATGCATTGATTCGTTCAATTTTCCCATCTGTCTATGGATGGTAACTCGAACTCTGCTAAAACATTTGTCCCAACTAACTTTAACAATCTATTCCAAAATTTCCCTGTAAAGCATGGATCCCTATTAGATACAATACTCAAAAGTACTCCCCAATATTTCACAACATGTTTGAAGAATAAATTGATAGTATTCTCGGCTCCACATGGTATATTTGTTGGAACAAAGATGGCATACTTGAAAAAATGATCGAAAAAAACCATAATCTCGTTATACCCCTACACCTGCGGTAACTGAGTGGTGAAGTCCATTGAGACACTCATCCAGGGTCTCTCTGGAATCGGCAAAGGCTGCAACAATGCTCCCTGTCTCTGAATGTCTGATTTTTCATGTTGACAATTGATGCACGTATGCACATACTCCTCCACATATTGTCTCATCTTCTCCCAAAAGTACCCACTCTCCAACAATTCCAAAGAATGACGTTGCCCTGGGTGGCCAACCCATGATGAGTCGTGGCACTCCTTCAAAAGGTGCCTCCTGAGTCCTAATGATTTGGGAATGTAAATTCGGTTCCCATAGAACAAGAGTCCATCCCGTAAGAAAAACTTACGTGTCTTTCCTTCCTTTACTTTCTTCATAATTCTCTTCACTTGTGTATCTCTCTCCACACTAGCTCGAAGTCTATTCTGCATCTCCTCAGTCATGCTGACTCTACTCCTCATCCTCTTAGATCAGTCTTCCTCCTCAAGTGCTGCTAACTATCCCTTCTTGCTGAAGGCATCTGCAACACCATTGAGTGTCCCGACCTGTACTCAAGGTTCATGTCAAACTCTACCAAAAAGTATGACCATCGAGCTTGCTTCACTAATAGCTTCGGTTGTGATGAAAAATAACTCACTGCAATTGTGTAATTCTTGAAAACAAAAGGTTTCCCAACCAAATAATGTCTTCATACATGCAGACAATGAATAATGGTAGTCATTTCCTTCTCATGGACCAAATATCTTCGCTCTCTATCCTATAACTTCCTTCTCTCATATGCCACTAGATGCCCACCCTGCAATAGAACCCCTCCAATTGCAAAATCCTATGCATCAGTGTGGACCTCAAATGGTCTCTCGAAGTCAGGTAGCCTCAGTATCGGCGTTGTCACCATCCTTCTCTTCAATTCTTCAAATGCTTCGTGACACTTCTCTGTGTAATCCCATCACTTCCCCTTCTTCAAAAGGTCTGTCAGTGGTGCAGTTATCTTGGAATACCCGTCTACAAATTTTTGTTGGTAGTTTTTCATTCCCAAGAAAACTCTCATATCATGGACACTCTTTGGTTTAGCTCAATCCTCTATCGCCTTGACCCTGCTCGGCTCCATCCGTATGTGACCCTGTCCAACAATGTGACCAAGGAATGAAATCTTGGTTTGAGAAAACTTACACTTCTACTTTTTCAATTACAACTGATTTTCCTTCAATGCCTCAAATACCAAATCCAAGTGCTTCTTATGATCCTCCATGTTATCACTGAAAATCACGATGTCATCCAAGTACACAACAACAAATGTGTCAAGGTATGGATGAAGTACATCATTCATCAATGTGTAGAACATGGCATGAGCGTTGCACAACCCAAATGGCATGACAAGAAACTCAAAACTATTGTATCTCATCATAATCGTGGTCTTCTTCTCGTCTCCTTCGGCTACTTGCGCCTGAACTTCTAATTTAGTATAACAGTTATTTTTCCCACTGACAGATTTATAGAGAACAATAATTTCAGCGGTGTCATTCCTGCAGAACTTCTTTACAAGCCTTCGCTGAAATTCAGGTAATTTAATATTTTATTTCTTTATTTTTCGTATTGCCCAGGAATTTCAAGTAAAATTCCTCCCTATTCTTAAAATCATATTTTGTGTATGTTGTAATTCTTGGGTAAAGCAAATAAGTTTTCTCTTATTCACAGATCACATTTATTATTGAGTTGTTTTTAATGTAACGTTTTTTAATAATTTATAAATAAACTAAAATATTTTATAATTTTTAAAATTTTAAATAATTTTTTTATATATATTATAATGTAATAAACATTTTATAAATAAAAATAAATCACTATAATAAAAATTTAATAAAAATGTATTATCCTAATCAAATATTAATGTACCTGGCAATAAATTCTAATCAAATATTAATGTACGTGGCAATAAATTACATGCATATCCCTAAACCAAATGCAGAAAGTTATCAATTTATTGGCAGGCTTTTGTCTGCCACCCCATGAGTAGTATGAGTGAGATGACATGCAGTGGTCACCCAACAGTACTCGTACTCGTCCTATTCCAGGAATTACGAATCTATTAGCCCCAAGTTTAAATTATTATTATTTAAAATATAGTTTTGAATATATAAATAAATTTAATATTTTGAAAATTTTATCAAATAATTTAAATTTATAAATTTTATAATTAAAAATTATTATATTATAAAAGTATGATTATATTTTAAATAAAACTATTTAGAAAATAAAAAATATTTAACAGTAAAAATATAAGCAATAAATAAATGATATTAATTAAAAAATATAAAATAATAAAAATATTTAGTAATTTAAATATATACTATAAATATATTTTTGATTTATTCATTTAAGATACTGTATATTTAATTTTGATTCATTTATTCAAAACATGGTATATTTTTTTAATGTTTTTTCAAATTTTCTTAAAATACATTTAATAAAACATATAATTTTGAATTATTTAAAAAAAAATCAACATAAAATGTTATGTTTTGGATAAGCATAAGCAAATGCTCATAAACTATTTAAACAAATTATTATTATATTTAAAATGCCAACGACACCACCAGTAGTGTTTTTTTCATTTTATTGTATTTGCTTTTGGTTTATTTTATTATATTTAACTATAGTATTATATATTATAATTATTCTTTTCATATATATTTTTAATTAATTTTTTATACTATCTTATAATTATCTTAAAATTTAAAAATTACCTTTTTCATCTATAATTTACCATATATACTATGTTATACCATTTTGAACTTTTTCCTAAATACGTACATCTTACCACACTATAATTTACAATATTATATTGATATCTAGTCCACTCTAGGCAATGATTATTTCTTATTATTTCTCCTAAGAATGAAATGCTTTCATGAAATAGGCATAATTTTCTCATAACAAGTATGGCTGCAAGGCAGCTAGTCCCTGTCTTGAGCCAAGAGAAGCTTAGGATTATGACTTGGTTGTATTAGAGTGGATTATGACTTGGTTGTAGATTTCATTAATACAAATTTCTTTTTTTTTTTGTAAACTTCGTAGGACCTTTCTATTATAAAAAATATTAAGGGCAGAGAGTTAGACAACAAAAAACAGATACAGTGACCTCAACCTGTCCAAAGGAAACCAGGTCTGTTGGCCACCGCATCGAGTTATAAGCAGACCAAAACCGGAATTGTCTTATCTTAGCACTAACAACATTGAGAGCTACAGTATGTCCATAAGATTTACAAGTAAAAGAAGTAGAAAATCTAATAGAGTCCAAACTGAACAAATAGTAAAGTATTTAACCAGTTAAATCCACAGAAACTTGACTATGAGCTGTTGGGCCTAACACCTGTGTATTGCTGTGGATAAGTTGAAGCTGTTGTTCAAGCTTACCCACCTTATCATTCAACTGCATCTGTACTTTCAACATAGCATGCATATCCAGCTTCATTTGTTGCATTTCAAACAAGATAAAATATGTGAGACTATTATCCTCCTTACTGGCCATAGCCTTGGCAAGTAGGCATTTCATCTTCCAATAAGTCTTAACTAACTGTTGAAAAAGAGAAACGCGACCCCGAGTGCTACCAGGATCAGTTAAAAAATCCATTTGAGAAAGCTGAGTATCGATGTCCTCTTCCTCACTATCGGTGTGAACTTCCCAGCCATGAATTTTTAATTTGATAGCATCTTGATTCCCTGCATCATAGACTTGAGAAATTTCATGCAACAACTGTGTATTAGATTTCCTGCCACGCGCTCCTGGTGCCAGTGCCAGTGCCAGGAGTAGCCAGGCTGCCTCGTTTCATCTTCCTCGATTGACCTTTCACCATTATGAAACTGAAAGAACTTGAAGATAGGCCTATGGCCAAATCGACGTCAGAGAGCAGATAAATAAAAACCGAAGTAAGCGTTGTTGTTGCGAACCCAACACGCTTATCCTTACAGGCGAAAGTATCAGATAAATGAAACAGAACATGTGCAGAACCCACTGTTATATAAAATATCGCCAGCAAAGCCGTGCCAGAACCACGAAGAGAAGAGCGAGAGACAATGATATTGGTACAAGAAAACGTAGGAAACAGATAAGACATGTGCTCATGTCCAAACAAAATACCATGAACGACAGAAACTAATATAAAACCGTGCAAAACAGGAGGCACCGCTAGCGAAACCCACCCGTTACCACTGCGAAAAGAGCGAAAAGCTGGCATGAAATTGGACTAAATAATAGTAGACAGAGGGAACAAGTTCCTATGAGTAATGAAAGTAAGAAGATTAGGCAGACCAGAGAGAAACATCTTAGCCAGAATGAGAAACCATCCAAAAATGAGAGTAGCAGACCGAAAAATAGCCTCAATGATTCCCAACAAATTAGGCAAATCCCGCAAGGACCGAGAGATAAGATCGGAAAGAGAACAAATGAGGATAAAATCCAAACTAACCCCATAAGCCCTCGACAAAGCAAGGGGATTGCGAAAATGGGGCTCAACATAAGTATCCCAATGCGCATGCCGAAACCATCTTATAAAACCAGAGTAAAATGCCGCTAACCAAGGAACCACAGCAGTACTAAACATTCGCCATAGAGATAAAAGAAAAACAGGAAGAGGAATAGTGGGCATGGAAGGCAAAGTTGCCATTACATACCACAATCTTTGGCTGATAATACACGCGCGGAGAGCTGGAGCTGTCGCCTGCAGAGGATCGCCAAGAATAAGTCTGAACAGAGATTGAGGGTTACCAAAAGAGCTGATAATCTCATAAAACTGACATTAATTTATTGATACAGATTTTATTAAGTTATTACATTTAAGTTATTAAGAATTATGGCGATAAGCTGTGACCCAATTCATGGGTACATCTGGGTAGTATCTGCCTGGCCAACCTCACACGACATGTACTATTGGGCTCGAATGTGTAGCGTGCTCCAACCGCCCATCCAACATAAACTTGTGATAGATAAGGATATACAAACAGCTCAAGAAACATCACAGTCAATTTGGGGCATTTTTTTGTGACTGGAAAATTAAAAATTCGGTTTGAGTTTGCCAATTTAACTCAACCCAGCCTTGCTCACTTACACTACAGGTCCTTAGCGTGACTTGGGACTCTAACTTAGCTCAGTGTTTCTCACTTGCACCACAGTGCCTCGACGTGAGCGAGGGATCTTATTGAATATCCACGACCAGTCCCAAAAAAGATCAACCCTTCCACTAGTCAATAAGCCTAAATAAAACCTTTGATCAAGAAAAATAAATAAGATATTAAGTCAGTAAGCCTAAATAAATAGATTCACGTAAACATATAAGAAAAATATTACTTATTCAAAAATTTAGTATTAAAGGTTTGACGGCTTCGCGATACTCGTCATTGATTATTATACTTGGCAACTGTTTTATTGTGACAAGTTCTTTAAATTTATTCAACTTCCCAACTCGAGCACCCACATGGTGATGTTTCTATGACAACCACAAAGACACTTGACATTTGTAATCACATGCTCAAAACTGCATGCAAAAAACTCGATTTCAAGAATTATCAAGCTATAAGTTAAATTTAGGGTTACAGATTCAGTTTCAGACTCGCCTACTTATTCCCCCTTCTAGATAAGTGGATGCGTTTCAGGGATTTAGGAAATCACTGGATCACTAGCCCTCTCGTAGATAATTTTACAGTCCTTTTAGCCAAGCATATATCTAAGGAACACAACCATGATCTGTTTTTCATAGTTCTTGCTTTGCCGTGATAAAGCGTTAGAGCTTCCTTCCTGGGTTATGGTGTGGTAACAGTGTTTGTAGCCATCCCTAAACCTCACCTCCTGAACTTGGATCTGATGCTGATGGGTCTATATCTACTTCTGCTCCTTAAGTTGTGGATCTGCTACTTCTTCGATTGGTCAATCTACTTATGAATCTTCACTTGCGCTTGGAACTGGATATGCCCCTGCTTCTCTCTTCTTTAGTGCCTCTGCCTTAGCCACTGGTACTTTAATGGGTTCATCTGGATATGGATCTGAATGAAGGGATGGCTCTCCAAATGAGATGGCGAGGATGCACCATTCGCCACTGGTGCTAGCGGATCTGTATCTTGACCTGGAGAATATGAAAATGGCATTGATCCTGGTGAGGGGTAAATGGATTACTTGCCTTTTCCAGGCGGAGTGAAAGGACCAGCCAGGTGTCGCAGTGCAGGTAAGAGCTCTCCCTCCATAGAGCTAGCATAACATGATTTATGCACTCACCTCATGAATATCATTGGAAGGCAGCCAAGATAATTATTCGATATGTTAGTAGCAAAAAATATTTGGGTTTTTTTTTTATAATGGTGATGTTCTTCGCCCTCCAGATCGATTCACATAAAAACCATTACTGCTCTGCATCACTGTCGCCTCTCCCCGATAACTCAGGTAGGGACATCTCAAACTATTTGTCATCCCATCCATGCTGTTGGCCTGAGATTATACAAGAACTAATCCTTGTGGACCTGGCTAACTCAACAGACTTGTGGTAACAATTGCCATAAGCCATCTACGAATAATAAGTGAATGTTTGTAGCCATCCCTGAACCTCAACTCTTGCGAATTGCAAAGGGTGCATAATTTAGAATAAGAAGGGGATATTCACAGGATGCCATTAATATTCATTGGATTTCAGCTTCATCGCACCTAACCCTAGTAATTATGATGCTCCAGATGCTATTTGTTGTATCTTTTCTACAAAGTTGTTGTGTAGAAAAGGGGAATTATCTATGTGCACGCCCCTGTCTAGTCTCGCCCGTGGTCGCTGGGTAACTCACTCTAGAAACACCACAAGCCATAGTCTATCTCGGTTCATAAAACAGACCTGTAAATCCAACCAATAAATCTTGCCTTCCTTACCTTCAAGAACCAGAGTAAAGGCTAGGCTCCACTCTATGTTTCTCAATGATGAAACCCAAGCATGGTATATAAAAAAAAAAAGATCTGCAGGACGTTCGAGTGGGAAACACAAGGTGAACATGTTACAGTCGTGAAAATTACCTTATATAAATGACCTGAAATCGTTGATTGTAGGATTATAGTGCATTCATTTTCTCCACAGTATGAGACATTAGTAAAGGGCCTTGTGTTCAGTTGATTGCAGGGTTGTCGATTTCCCGTTTAAGTGGAAACATGCACGCAGATCAATCTGATGGATTGAATTGGCAGGCATTGGAGGAAAGCCCTACAAATTCGTAACGCACCTCGCGTGTGGTACCGAACCTATTCTTCCGTTGGACGAAAGCCCTGCAAATTCACACTGCAACACACCTCGCATGTGGTACCAGAACCTATTCTTCCGTTGGAGGAAAGCCCTGCAAATTCGCACCGCAACGCACCTCGCATGTGATACCAAAACCTATTCTTCCGCAGATAATGAGAGTAAGTCGGTACCTAAGCCCATGACACACCCTTGGTTGACATTTGCATGGCTATATAGATGGCAGATACAAAGCCACTCACCTGGCAGAGCAAGAGAGAAATCTTTCTTGTCGGTAATTAATCCGTAAACATAACATCATAATATAAAATGTCAAGAACTAATGCTAACATTAGTTAATTAACATTGAAAGTATTTGAATCCATCCACATTTATCCTAAGTATAAGGACATCTTACCTCGATATGAGGCCAAATAAGACCTCTAAAATGCTCATTGGTTTAAACGACAGTTGAACTATGCTTATTGGATGACGAAAAGAAAACAAATTTCAAACATAGATTTAAATTGGTTTTTTCAACTTTGGTTTCGACTGAAACTAATGCTAGGACTAATTTTCAATTACTATAGTCCCTGCCCAGCAGACGACAAGGACTAATAATAAAGTAAATATCTAGATTCATGTCGTCTTTTAATATTATATTAAAAGTTAATCCACCCTTTTGTATGGTATAAATACAAAATATTATTGAATAAAAAGTGATATTTTTTTTTTTTCAAATACATACACTTTACCACACCATAATTTACAATATTATATTGATATTTAGTTTACTATAAGCAATGGTTATTCATTATTGTTTGTTCCTAGGCATGAAATGCTTTGATGAAATAGGTGTATTTCTCAAATAATAAAGTAAATATATGGATTGACAGTATCTTGTAATATTATATTAAAAAGTTAATACACCATTTTGTAGGGATAAAATACAAAAATATATTGAATAGAAAGTAATACTAAAAAAGTTCTTAGACAAGCACAATATTCATGCTTATAATTATGATGTGATTGATATTAATAATAATTAATTTATTTTTTATTAAAAAAAATTCTCTTAATTACATCTTACTTTTCCATATTTTAGATCTCACTTTTCTATATTATATTAAAAATTAATACACCTTATGAAATGAATTACAAAATGTTATTGAATAACAAATTAGTGATTCTGAAAACATTCTCATGGTTGATATTAATAATAAATTTAGTTTTTATGAAAACTTTTTGGGAAAGAGTCATATTTATTAATATAGACGTGGTTAATATTATTAATAATTTATTTATTTTTATTTGAAAAAAGAAATTTTCTCTAAACTTTAATGCAATAAAATAAATATATGTATATGACCAATAACTTATTTGCAATATGATATTAAAAGTTAATGCATATTTTTGTATGGGATAAAATATAAAATGTTATTAAATAATATGGGTGATAACCCACAAAGTCCTTAGGCTTATTTTTACTTTTATAGATGTGATATATAGTAATAATAATTTATTTATATTTTATTTGAAAAGAAGTTAAAATTTGTTTTGAAATAAAATACTTAAATTATTAAATAATTAAAAGTTTATATTTTCTTGTTATAATATATTTCTGACTCATTGAACCCATGCAGTGGAGGAAAATATTTATTCACCAAACGAGTCTATCTAATTTTTTTGGGTAAAAATAATATTATTAAAAATTATTAATTTATTAACTTATATAATGTCAAGAGAATAAAATTTTCTTTGTACAGTCAACCAAAAAAATATTGTGAAATAATGTCATGAAAAATATTAAATCTCATCATCATTATTATGGCTAAAAAGTTTATTAAACCTTTCTTAACCAAAAAAAAATATATTTATTATTATAAATAATTAATAATAATAATTTGCATAACCTAAGGATGCACCTCAATTGATATATCCATGAAAATAAAGTGTTACCTGTGGCAGAAACTCACAAATAAAATAATAATATGTGCCTCACTTGATTAAAATGAATACAAAGAAGTTAGTATCATTCGTAAGTTACTACAATGAATCTTTTGATTAAGAGGTTGATCTCTTTTCTAAAGTGCATCACAATAAGTTGGTATCTTTACTCGGATACTGCACTGAATGCAATTACTCGAATACTGCAGTGAATGCAGAGACGTGATGCTTCTCGGCGAGTACATGTGTGGAGCATCATTAAGAGACCGCTTTTTATGGAAAATATTTTGCTGAGAAATAATGTTTGATTGTGTTACTGTATTGCAACGGGAATTACTGTCAATCTGCGATGACTAAAAGTTACATTTGATTTTAAATGTCATTTTTTCAAGTACTAGTCCAGAAAACACAGAAATTACTGAGAAAGCCCGACTTAAAATAATATTAGATTTTTATTTTTTTGTTTTTTATTTTATGATAAAATTCATTATAATTTAGTTGTGAGTGGGAAAAGTATTTGATAATGTAAGCTGATTTATTATCTTTATTTAAAATAAATCATACTACCTAAAATTATTTTTCTATTTAGGTAAAGGGGTACGTTTTCAATCTTAACAAAGATATTTGGGTCTTAAACCATTGACGTATTTCCTAGTAACAAAAAAATTAAATCTTAAAAAAAAAAAAACAAAGCTACCTTACCCAAATATCTCTTTAAACAATTAACCTATTTCCTAGTAACAAAAAAAAATGATCTTTTTGAAAAGTAAAAGCAATGTCGCCTTACCCAAATATCTTTTTAAACAATTAGACAGTCCATTTTATGAATTTGATTACAATTAAATTATTAAATTATATAATGAAGCATAATCATGCTTCTTATTTGACCGCAAATATTTGCATGTGGGTTTCCCGCCAAAGATAATTAATAGGGATGTCAAGAAGGCTAACATTGTTATAGAAAACTTTTCTCTCATGTTACCACAATGTTGTTACCGCTGAACGAATTTAATTAATTAACAAATCCCGTGGCTTTGTATGGCAGGGATTTTCGCACTCACCAGCTGGCTGAAAAGAGTGATGTATATAGTTTTGGAGGGAAGAGTCTATTATCCTATGAAATGGAGAATCCGACGGGACCGATGATTGGACGTCGACTCCGTCACTCCACGGGCCCCATGTTCCTGCACCCTTTCGCTTATGGTAAAGCATTTCCAATGGGTTTAACTCTCGTCTGGTTGGCCTGTCATGCTCCCATACCTTATTTCCATGCTGGCAAGCCGTGCGGCACCAACTAAACACTTATTTTTTCTTTTCGGCATATTTTCAGACTATGCCTTCAACATTCAAAAAATAATCTTCCTTAAATTTATTATGTTTTGCCGAATAAAACATACTTCATCTTATAAGAATGCAAACTCGATCGAAATGATATAAACAACAAATTTTATAAATGTAATATATAAAGTTTCGTGCTTATTTTTATACAGGTAGCGGTCCTGTTTTTACATAAAAGCATTTCTTGACCCGTCGCAACATTGTTGTGCCCTCTATCGTGGAGGTCACTCGACTCCACCCGTCGTCTGCACGCATCCGTCACATCTCTGCCGAAACATCGGCATGAGTCACTCACCTGAGTCGACCTGCGCCCGCCGGCCGTAGTTGATCTACTGCAGCGCTGTCCGACGCTTACTCGAGCTGACCCCAACGTTACCGAAGACCTCCGCAACGCGAATCGACCCGCTCCGTTACGCTGTGTGTTCAACCCAACTTGCGGGTTGATCCGCTCGTCGCACTTCGGTGCTGTCCAAACTGCAGACCATTCATCGATTGAACTCTGCTTGGCTTGATGCCTTCCAACTCTCAACTCGTCGCCAATATATATGCTCCGATTGTGTTGCATTATATTTGTTTGGGGGCTTTGGTTAACTCGAGCTGACCCACCGTTCGTTCAACTGACATGACTCGAATCGTTATAATGTCGACCGCTATACAACTTTGATGGCGATGCGATGATACACCCCATCCGCTATAAAATGTCGCATGCTGACCGCTTGCATATCCCATCGCAGTTCGCCCTCCGATGTAACGTCGCTAGGTCCGATGCCCATAGTGGTCGCCCTCGTTCACGAGTCTTCCCGGCACGTTCATGGGTGTGCCTGTCGCACCATGGCGCGTGCCCATCCACCGCATTACATACATGTGCCCAAGTTGGGTGCCCGACTCACTCGATTCGTGGGGCACTAGCTCGTTGGCCTGACATACTCTCCCATCTTGAGCCATTGTCGTCCCCGAAAATCTGATAGACCTCATCAACTGATCATTAAACTTTGCAATCTCCTTTCTCCAATTCCACAGTGAATCCTCCATTTCCCAACTCGTCTCCTCCGGTGCATCACTCCATTGAACAAGAAACTCCCATCGTGTTTCACTCCCAACACCTGTCGTACAAAGGTTAAGGATCTTCTGCAAAACCAAGTTCGGTTTGTCCACTATCATAGATGGTCCCCTTAGTGGCATTGTCGTCTCAGGATTATCGTCATCAAGTCTACATTTCTTCACCTGACTCATATGGAACACAAGATGTTTCGAACGCATGTGGTTCGGAAGCTCCGATTCATATGCAACTTCACCAACCCGCTTCTTTATTCGGAATGGTACCTCATATCTCCTCGTCAAAGATCTAATAGTCCCCTTAAGTGGCTGAAACTGATCTCTAGTGATCCTCAGAAAAACCATGTCTCCAACATTAAAGTGTGCATCCCTCCTATCCTTGTCTTCCCATTTCTTCATTCTCCCTACAACATCATGCAAGTGAATTTGTGTGAACTCCAAGGCCTCCTCCCATGCTATCAAGAACCTCTTAGCATGTGGGCTCTTTCCAAATCCTCCTGATAGCATTGTGTGCGACGCAACTGGCATATGTCCATTGACCAACTCAAATGGATTATAACCTGTTGTAGAACTCTTTTGTAAGTTGTAGCTAAACCGAGCCACATCTAAATGTTCAGGCCCATTCTTCTGATCAATTGTGACGTAATGTCGCAAGTATTCCTCAAGCAATGTGTTAATCCATTCGGTTTGCCCATCTGTCTGCGGATGGTAACTCGAACTTTGTAGCAATTTTGTCCCAAATAGTTTGAACAAGGTGTTCCAAAACTTCACTGTAAAGCGTGGATCTCTGTTAGATAAAATACTCACAGGTACTCCCCAATACTTGACAATGTTTTTGAAGAATAGCTCAGCAGTCTCCTCGGCTCCACATGGTATCTTTGTCTGAACAAAGGTGGCATACTTGGAAAAATGGTTGACAACAACCATAATCTCGTTATAGCTATGCACCATTGGTAACTGAGTGATAAAGTCCATTGAGACACTCATCCATGGTCTCTCTGGAATCAGTAAAGGCTGCAACAATCCTCCTTGTCTTTGAGTATCTGATTTGTCCTGTTGAAAAATTATGCATGTATGTACATACTCCTCCACATCCTGCCTCATCTTTTCCTAGAAGTATCCCCTCTCCAACAATGCCATAGAACGATGTTGTCCCAGGTGGCTAGCCCAAGTTGTGTCGTGGTACTCCTTCAAAAGGTGCCTCCAAAGTCCTGATGACTTTGGAATTTAAAGTCGGTCCCCATAGAACAAGAGTCCATCCCGTAAGATAAACTTACATGTCTTCCCTTCCTTCACCAACTTCAGAATGCCCTTCGCTTGTGTATTTGTTTCCACTCTAACTCAAATTCTATTCTGCATCTCCTCGGTCATGTTGACTCGACTCCTCGTTCTCTCAGACAGGTCTTCCCCATCCAATGCTGCTAGTTGTCCCTTTTTGCTAAGGGAATCTGCAACCGCATTGAGTTTACCCGACTTGTACTTAAGGGTTATGTCAAACTCTACCAAGAAGTCTTTCCAACAAGTTTGCTTCACTGATAGCTTTGATTGTGATGCAAAATAACTCGCTGCAACGTTGCCAGTCTTGACAAAAAAAGGCTTTCCAACCAAATAATGTCTCTAGACATGTAGAAAATGAATTATGGCAGTCATTTATTTCTCATGGACAAGATACCGTCGCTCTCTATCCTATTACTTCCTGCTCTCATATGCCATTGGATGCTCATCTTGCAATAGAAACCCTCCAATTGAAAAATCCGATACATCAATGTGGACCTCGAAAGGCTTTTCGAAGTCTGGAAACCTCATATCAATGCTGTCACCATCCTTCTCTTCAACTCTCCAAAAGCTTCACGGCACTTCTCCATCCAATTCCATCGCTTCCCCTTCTTCAAAAGGTCTTTTAGTGGTGAAATTATCTTGGAATATCCCTATACAAAATTTCGTTGGTAATTGGTCATTCCCAAGAAAACTCTCATATCATGGACATTCTTCGATTCCATCCAATCCTCTATCGCCTTGAATCTTCTTGGCTCGATCAGTATGTGACCTTGTCCAACAATGTGTTCAAGTAATGGAAGCTTGGTTTGGGAAAACATGCATTTTGAATTCTTCAAGTACATCTGATGTTCCTTCAGCGCCTCAAACACTAAAGACAAATGCTTCTTATGATCCTCCATGTTATCACTGAAAATCACAATTTCATCCAAGTACAAAAAAATAAATGTGTCAAGGTATGGACGAAGTACATCGTTCATCAATGTGCAGAATGTGGTTGGGGAATTGCACAACTCGAATGGCATGACTAGGAATTCAGAGCTTCCATATCTCATCATGATCGCGGTATTCTTCTCATCTCCTTCGTCTATCCGCACTTGATAATACCCGTGTCTCAAGTCCAGCTTGGAAAACACTCTGACTTTCGCAAGCTTGTCAAAACAATCCGCTGGTAGTGGAAAAGGATACTTGTTCCTTATAATTTGCTTATTCAATGCACGATAATCACAACACATCCTAAATTCGTTCGTATCCTTCTTCTTCTATAATAATACCGAAGCACCATATGGGGACCTTGAAGGTCGTATGAAACCTGCTTCAGATAAATCTTTTAGTTGCTTCTTCAACTCTTCCAATTCTGGCCCTGACAGTCGATAGGGAGCTTTGGCTGGAGGTTCCTTCCCCATCTCTAGCTCAATAGAGTGGTCCACTGCACATCTAGGTGGTAGTACTTTCAGAAGCTCATTAGGCATAATATATTCATATCACTTCATTACATCGAAAATATTGGTAGGAATAGATGTCCCCACTCCATCATTAGCCTCAACTCCACGAATAACTGTTGCAAATGTCTCGATCTTTGGGTCCTTCATAGCCTTACTCATACTTAGTGTAGAAACATGTTGCGCAGTCACTTCCCTATGCTGCTCATGGGTAGGTAAAGTCCACCATAGTGAGTCCTTCCACAATGCTGCCTCACTGTTGGAAGGCATAACGACTAATTTTTTACCCTTCAAAAATTCATGCCCCAATATCACATCAAAGTCTGTCATCTCCATCACCGTGAAGTACAGACAACCGTGGCAATCACCAATATGAATTTCCACTTTGTTTTCTAATCTCGACACATTAATCTTGGAGTTCATTGCCTTCACTTCAAAATCAATGGGAAGAAGTTGCAGCCCAACTTCCTTTGCTACATTTGTCATCATAAAATTATGTGTGGCCCCTGTGTCCAACAATTCTTGCACTTTCTTTCCTAGAAACTCTAAGTCAAGAAACCCCAAGATATGCAACTATTTTTTATAAGAAAATTCATATTGTATACATACCCGGTCATTGCATATTCTTTTGTTGGCTATGATACCATTTGTAATTCCCCCATACCTTGTTTCCATGTTGGGAGGCCATGCGGCATTGGATAAACACCTACTTTTTATTTTCAGCATATTTCCAGATTACGCCTTTAACATTCAAGAATTAATATTTCTTAAATTTATTATGTTTTGTGGAATAAAACATAATTCATCTTATAAGAATGCAAACTAGACCGAAGTGATATAAACATCAAATTTTATAAATGTAATATATACAATTTCCACGCTTATTTTTATACAGGTAGTGGTCCCGTTTTACATAGAAACACTACTTGACCCATCACAACACTGTTGTGCTCGATGTCGTGGAGGTCACCTGACTCCACTCGTCGTCCGTTCACATTCGTCACAACTGCGCCAAAACAGTTGCAAGGGTCACTCACCTGAGTCAACCTGTGCCCGTCGTCTGTTGTTGTTCTACCGCAACGTTGTTCGATGCTCACCTAAGCTGACCGCAACGTTATTGCAGACCTCCGCAACACGACTCGACCCGATTTGTTATGCTATGCGTTCAGCCCGACCTGTGGGCTCATCCGCTCATCGTAGTTCAGTGCCTTCCAAACCGCAGACCGGTCACTGATTGAACTCTGCTTGACGTGATTCCTTCCAACTCTCAACTTGTCACCAATATATATGCTTCGGTTGTGTTGCATTATATTTGTGTGGGGGCTTCAGTTAACCCGAGCCGAACCACCGTTCGTTCAATCAACACGACTCGACCCGTTATAATGTCGGATGCTATACAACTTCAGTGGTGATGTGACGATACACCCCGTTCACTATAAAACGTCGCATGGTGACCACTTGCATATCCCATCGCAGTTTTCCCTTTTCTGTAACGTCACTACGCTTGGCGCCTGTTGTGGTCACCCTCATCCACGAGTCTGCCCGACACGTTCACTGGTGCGCCCGTCGCACCATGGCGCGCGCCCATTCACTGCATTGCCTACATGCACCTGAGTTTAGCGCCCAGCTCGCCCTAGTCGTGGGGCGGTAGCTCGTGGGCCTTACAGGCCCCGTCCTTCCACCTCCGCCCTCTCCTCTCCGCAAATTTTTGGTATGCCTTCCATGTTATCTGGTCTCCATAACATGTCATTCAGCATGTAGGATACATCAACCATCATGTATGAAATTTGAATTTAAAAATTGTCGCAGTTTAACCGAAATTTGTTTTTAATTTAAATGGCATTCGGCTTCCCCAAACAACGAGAGACTACGTTTGTCAACATTTGGCTTCCCAAAATAGCAGGGTTCACTTTTGTCTGATATGAATTCACCCTTCGCTATAGCGCTAGATCATGCACATCAAACCCTGGTCATGGAAGGATTGGTTTCATTATTTATGATGATGATGATGGCTTTGTTATGGAGAATTACAACGCATATGTTAATGATTGCTTCAAACTATGCAACAATACTTCTCATTACAAAGCCCTAATTGCTGGCCTTCAACATGCTCTCTGGCTCGACATCACCCACATCACCACCCTTGGACATTAGGATTAATATATTTTGATTTCATTTTAGGGGGGAATTGTTTTCTTTGATGGTGTTCATTGTATCTTGTGTAGGTTGGTTGAAGAGATACCGCAACAGAGTTCAGAAATTGGCTTCACAGTTCTAGAGCTTTAGAATGGAGCATATCTATCCTCAACATAATTCTGAAGCATGTTCCCTATCCCGTGCAGGTTTTTATAGTGATTTTGTAGATCAAAGTAGACGTACAAAGTGTGAGATTTTGTGGAGTGTTAGATACCTAGAGTTTGCGAATATTTTTCAGTTTTGTTTCTTTATATTGACTGTTTAAGCTTTATGCTCGAAGGTTGTTTTGAATTTTTTTTGTTTGGTTGCTTGCATGGTAGAGGGTTTCATTAATATGCCAAAAATGCTTTTAATTGATAAACCCTAGGTTCGTTGGTTGTAGGATTTTCATTCACTGCAGAGATTGTTATGTGCAAGATGAAGTATTCAAGTTCCATCTTTGTTCTACTGGTAAGTGGGATTTCACAACTTCTGCAGATTTGTATATCTATCTCACTTCATGTTCATACCCTAACCCTAATATACCGTCGGATATGTGTGACTCTTAGTGTGTTATAGCTACTCAAGGGGTGGCGAAGTCTTATATTGTTTCTCTAACACTGAATTACTAGCATCACAAGTTTCCAATGACACCAATTCCTAATGCTTTTTTGGAGCTCATCTCCCCTTTGTCATCGTCAAAGCAGCTGGATGACATGAAAGAAAAATACGTTGATGGGGTTTTTGTAGGAGCTGGAAAGGTGGGATTGAATGTGGGAGTGGGCAAGGATAAACTTAAACCTAAGCCAAACCCCACACCAACTGTGACTAATAATCCAATCCCCGGGAAGGGAGGAGTGGGAGTTAATGTGGGAAAGAGATGGGTTGTCAGTGGGTAAAAATATTGGGAAAGGAGTCAACTTCCATGTGTGTGACAACAATCCTTTTGACTACGATTACACAACATCAGACGATGAGATATTGGATACATCTTTAATATTGTCTAATATGCTTCACTCTCTCTGCAAAAAGAACAACAACCATAGTTATGTATGCTCTGAAAAAAATGTTGTACAAATTTCGAGGGGTTTAAAATACTCTTTTGAATGGTATAATCACTATAATATATATATTTTTTAAATAAATAATTTCTTGTATTTCCGAATGTTAAGTGCATGGTTATGGTCTTGTTGTTTCTCTGTAATTTGTTCAGCATCCGTTTGGTGCATTTGAGAAATATGTCGTAGTTTTTCACATTAATCCTTCATGCCCATTGGGTTCATAATTTTTTCATACAGTTGATTGTTTGTAAGAATATAATAAGTGTAATTAATAAAAATATATTAATATATAAACTATAATCTTCTAGGAGTGGGAGTTAATACAGCTGATCATTCATAAGAATATAATAATGGTAATTAAAAATATTTATTAATATATTAACTATACTTATATATATGAAAATTAAACAATTATTTTTTAATTACTATACTAATCTATTAATAAATAATTAATAAAATGCATGTATCACATTATGTTATGAGATTAATTATATAATAAATACAATGAATTAATGATCATATTACTATTTTAAGTTTTTATATAGACATATAAAATAGTATAATTATATTGAATTAAATTTTTATAAGGTTTGTTTTGGTGCAATTTAATTGATGATCAAAGTTTTTGAGTAGGTGGTAACTAAAAGGTCCAAGGTTAAAATCCCCTGGTGACACAATTTATAAAGAGGATAAGTGTGAAACAAATCATTATAGATTTAACTTAATTATACATAAATAGCGATCAATTTTTAAGAGTCCAAATATTTTCTCTAATTTTGATCCCTCTCAATAAATGATAGATTAAGAGTTATAGATCTATGCTTGCTTTTTACATGTTATGCGAGAAATCTATGTGGATCACTAAAATATTTACACATTTTGATCATGTTAGTAAACATACCATTGAAATGTTTTATACACCATGCATTGAAAGATATCCAATCCTTAGAGGTGAAAATCTCTCCTCAAATTTTGATCCATGAGCATGATATATGGAGAGCATGATACATGTAGATGTTAATATAATTTACAATCGTACTTAATATGCCACATCTCAACTCCATGTTGAGCATAGAATAATTTATACATCTTCCTATTAAGGGGAGATTCTTTGGATTTTATATTTTCATCTCCAAAGTGTTTGTTTTTTGTAAGTGCTTTTATTTCCTTCATCACTCCATGGGCGCACACTTACCGTGTCCATTCTTTTTTTACCAACAATTACAAATGCATTCATGCTAGGTTTTCACCTTGCCATGCTCATCACAACCTCATGTTTCATCTTTCACTTGTGAACCCTTGAAATATCGAGCTACCTCCTAATGACTCATCAATGTTTTCATGTCAATGCAACTACATATTCTCCTTAATCAAACTCATTCCCAACCATATCAAATTTTGATGTTTCTTCATATGCTCCCTTTTAACCAAAGATTCAACTTCCTCAACAACATTAATCTAGCATACAAGTATGCCTACCACCCTCATACCTAAGTGGTTCATTAAACAACTTGATCCTACATCCTCTCTCTGCCTAATAGGAATAACTCTACGGGATGTCACATTATTGGAATTTATGCTTGAATAATGGGGCTTAAGATAAACATATGGAATTCAACGTGTCAATAAATATCGAGTAGATATTCAAATGTGATTACTCATAAACCCTAAGCCCTTACCTATAGGAGAGCCAACTACTCTCATACAAATAGTTAGGATGAAAAATGAAATTAGAAATAATAAAACATATAACAACAACATATAGTTCATGACACATGATTTATCTTGGAAAACCCTCACATTTCCCTCCATATATATATATATATAAGAGAGAGAGAGATATTTTCTTTACTTAACATAGATATTCAAATATTTTATTTTCCATTTAGTTTGAAAGATGTTTTGTTTATTATTAATCATTTTTAAATACTATGTATCATTTTCATACTAAGAAATGTAGAAATTAAATTACATATCTCCCTCATACAAGAAATCATAAAGTGTGATGTAGGAGCATTTCTTCAAGTCAACAAGACAATAGATCTTACCACATTTGATAGAGGGAGCAGGTTCCCTTAATTTAATTTAATTTAATGTAATGTAATTAGGGTTATGAATTTTATTTTATAAATGAAATAGGGATTAATTAGATAAAAAAGGAAGTATTTACTCATCAACATGTAATGCACCATTTCAGATGATTTTTTAATGAGTTAGAGGTTTTAGGATAGACTTTATATTTTCAATGTATGGATTATTGGATCCACAAAATCCCTTATAACAACAATCATGAATGTAATTTTAAGCAATCATTGTTATTGGAGCTAAAAGAAATGGAAATAGACAATAGAAGTAGGTGGACAAGATTGTAGAGACATACAAAGATATCTTAACTCCACCTATGGGTGTGCCTCTACACTTTCATGTCAAATAATTAATTGACTCGATACATGTTGCTCCTTTACATAATGGCCAAATATATAGACACTCTCTCTTAGATAATTAGGAAATAAAATGTCAAATTCATGAGCTCATCCAAAAGAGCCACATTCGAGCAACCTCATGACCTATTTGATCATGAGTCAAATCAAATAATGACCTTTATGCTCATGAAACTCATGGAATAATTTTTGAATTGGAAAAATGAAACTCATGGAACTCATGGAATAATAAATTTATTTCTAGGATAAGCAAGGGAGGATGTTGCCATTGCCACAACTCAATTACTACAACTCCATAATTGCAACTCCACTGCTGCAAGCCAATTACTACAAATCAATGTTGCAACTATTATGCCATATTTTTTCTAATCGATTTGGAGAGCAACAAAACTTACTACAACATCATGATTAAGTAAATATATAACTCTATATTTATGGTTGAAGTGTTGCAACTATAGATGTACTGTAACTCTCATGCTAGTGAAGATACCAACTCTCTTTTTATGACCAAAATGACAACACAATGAAGGTATGGAATATAATGAATATTTCTGCAAACCTATAAGAAAGTGGTCACTCACAATAAGTTAGAAAAGTGCATTTCCTAACTCCATAATGAATGGGACTAATTTGGCATAGGCTAACTAGACCACTAGTTTGATCGCATGCATCAACTTCCACACGTAACATTAACTCTATTGGATCCCTTATTTTGTTTCTAGATAATATTGTAGGCTCAATTGGTTTTTTTTAAAAAGGACATGTGTCATCTTTACCTTGAAAAAATAAGGGATTATACATATCCCTCGTACTAAAATATAACCTCTTGACACCATAAAATATGAAATAACAATATATTAAATATTTTATGGCATAGTCTAACTTATAGACAAAATAGTATTTTTCACCGGAATTCACCAAAATCTGATAATACAATTTCGAGATTTTTTGTTGTTTAAAATACATTTTTGAATGCATAATTAGATTTATAACCTTGAAAAACCCATGGGGCATTCAAATTATGTAAATTAAACAATTTAAACTTGAGTTTTTAAAAAATTATATAGGATTTTGATGAAAATTAACTAGAAAAAATATCTTGAAAAATGCCATTACATTTATAAATTTGACTACACCATATTTTATTAGTAAAAATGTTTATTATAAAAATGAAATAATTTCCACAAACAAAACCTTATATATAAAATGATAAAATTAATGAAATGGCTCTCCAGGTGAGAACCTAGAGAGTGTACAAACACACTCACACAATCTAACACATACAATCAAAAGAACATCCTAGTACATATAGGCTTTCTCACAATCGGGTGGTTTGAATCACTCCCTGAATATTAGGATCCGAGATCTAGAATTAGAATCTCAATCCTATCCTAACTTAACTTTCTCCATTAATTTCTAACACTCCCCCTTAATGGAGAAAGGGTACAGAACAATAACATATGATAACATACACCTGCTGGTCTAGTCTCAGCTAGGCTTACAATGGTAAAAGGCATAAAAAACTTGGTAACAAAGTTTTCATCTTAGTTTTTATGCTTCTGAGACCATATTTGTTCATTCGTGGATGAGGTTTCATCTTCATTTTCTTTGCCATGAGATAGCGATGTATCTTCGCCTCATTTCTTGTCCTATGAAGGAAACCTTGATTTATTGTTGTCATCCTTCTCAGAATTATGGCAGGGTGGATAGGAGAATTTTCCTTCTCACTATTTCTGGTTTCAATCATCTGAACATCAGTGATGATATCTTCACCATTGATTACAACAATTTCTGTGTTAAGTTCATAAAGACATGGTGTTTCAAGCCATGCTTCAAGAAACTTCAATTCTTCTTCAAAATTTATCGCTGATTCTTGCCTACCAATATTTTCATCTTCCTGATCCTTCAAAATAGCTTTCATTTCACCATCTCTCCCTACTTCATCCTTTTCTGCTGACATAATTATGCCTTCATCCAGTTCTGTTGCTACAAGCATGTTCTGCATTTGATCTGTATGTGAAGATAGGCCATCCTTCTCACCAAACAGTAATTCATCAATTTGATGTTTTCAAATATCAATTGATTCATCATCATGAGATATAAGTCTCTCGACTTGATTCACATCGGAAAACTTTGGGTTCACTCAAAACTTTGGGTTTCACAATAATGGATGGCTCTTGTTTCTAGTTTTAATTCTGGATACACATATACCATCTGTTGTCTTCAGTTTCACAATAAAATATGGGATCATTATCAAGAGAAATATCTGCAGCATCATTGCCCTTATTCAAACAGTATTTCATCTCTAAAACATCCCATAAAAACTTTGTACTAGGAATCTCTCCATATTCATATATTATGCTGAATATGATGTTGTCATCCACTGCAGATGTTATAAGACTTAATACTAATGTATCTCCACTATCATTAATTACATCTTCAACGCAATCAGTGGTTGCTTTACCGTCTTGGTACTATTTAATTTATTAACACCATAGATTCATACCAGAAAAATTAGGTAAATCATTAATAATTCGTAATCTCTACAATATCAAATCAATGCGTGTATGGGTATTTGGTCCATCATGAACTGAAAAAAATCACAAAATTCACCAACACAATGCTGAATTTCTAGTTGATCTTTCTCACAATTTCTTGAGACTCTTTCATTTACTTTGTGACCCATTTTCTCCTTCTATTTTTCCACCCAAAAAACACTTCCAGCACATCAAAATTAACCCACCCACAGGCACCATAAATATAAACCTCTGTCAGAAGGCGAGACAACACAGAGCATCAATGGATTCAGTAAGTGACCTCATTTATCACTTCTAGAAAATGATGGCATCCAATGCGATGGTCCTCTGCATCTCAGGATACTGCTTGATATCTTAACCAATCACAACGATCATATGAGATCACTCTCTCTAAATTTGCACCTCCGCCCAATTAGGGACCAAGTTATGCCACCGACAGAAATGATTATGTGTCGATTAACAAAATCGTATTGGAATTATTTCGACTGCTGTTGAAGCTCACAAACAACAACCCCTTTGCTGGCGACAATGCCACTTAACTTAACACAGAGGGCTATCTCAATGCCTATGCCTGTCAGACATGTACTTCATGGGCTGGAGATATTTCGATCTCATGCATTAGTGCATCAAAGATTTGATCCGAAGTCCCACAACCTTATCAAACAACAGCGCATCCAACACCGCTTAATGTCGGGTTTACCAGGACTCCTACCAATTTCATAAGTCATTACATAGTCAACAGACAACATTATATTTCTTCACATTTGGTGGAAAAAAGTGGTTGCCACAGGGAACTAGATCAAATGTGTAAATAATAACAAAAAAACGCAGCTGGGGCCAAGGCGGATAGGTTTTGGACAATATGTGATGCAATTCCCAAGATTCTACCATCAAGATTTGAAATGATGGAATTGAACGTCGATCAGTTAACGATGGCTAATTAATGTGGACACCCTAGTGTTCTTTGTGTGTGAAAAGAGGTATGCCATTTGGATAACAATTCTGTAATGTGGACAGCTACTGATCCCCACCTCCTGTCTTTGTATGTGGACAGGGCTCACATTTTACCAGGACTCCTACCAATTTCACAACCGACTCGTCTTCCTTCAGCAACGATACTTTACACACAGTATTTCAAATGACAGTAATTGAACGTTGTCTCTCACGCCCTCAGCAAACAGTGCCCGGAAACGCCTCTCGGTTAGAAGCCGCAATGGCCGAAGCTCAATCTGCCAGTTTGGATATTAGCTCTATGCTCCTTACGATGCCCGCTGTGGAAGGCTTACTGGAGGGACGTGAGAGCACGAATGTTCTTCGCTCGGAGTTGATGGACCAATTTTTCAATATTGTGGAGAATCTTGCAGAGCCCTTCGAACGTTGGCTTCACCAACAACTCCTACAAAAAACAAGAAGAGACTGGCCGTTCTCCACCGGTGTATATCATCAGTGACGTCATGATGCTATGGACTCTGCAGATCAGTGATAAGTATGGTGTCCCATGATTTCTGTTCACTACAGGTGGGGCATTCGTCCTAACCCTTCAATACTCCATCTCGGCTTCGATAACTCGCAACGCGTTGCAGAAAGAGGGGGACAACATTATTCTTAGCATGAATTTGCCGAGCCCTCTCAGATTCAATAAGAATGAAAAATATGCGCGCTTATTTCACGCAGAGGTCCTCTTCTCCACTCACGTAGCAGAGCACCAGCACTGGAGACACCCTTCTCCACGTCCGACCACCTATTTGGCCTTCACTAATAGCCTCCAGATCCTTGGAAGCAATCACTTCCATTGCATATATCACACAGAGAGCTGAGGAAAAAAACATTAAATGTAATCCATCAAACCAAATTGAGATAGCACGGGATTGCTCCTCCTCTCAATGGACACTGGATGCAGTGCTATCCTTCATGGATCCAGCATTCAGGATCACAACACACGAGAAAATGCAAGTTTGTGGTAGCTCCCTATGTTGTGCCTCCACGCATAGCTCAGTCACGAGCTCTTTCAACGGTGGGGTGGTGGAAGCTATTCTGAAAAGGTTTTGTTGGTTAGACCTGTCAATTAATAAGAACTTTTTTCATTCGTTAGCAACATTCAATTTTGAGCTCTCCCCATTGGTGGTGGCGGGTATAAGTGGCGGTAAATAGGCATAACATGCTAAAGAGAGGCTGCAAATGTTAATTATATCCATGGAATTTGGTTGCAAGGATGGCACCATCATAGCAACTAAGGATTAGGTCAAGCAAGCTTTAAACATTATAAAAGGATTTTAAAAGAAGGGAAGTTACTGAAAATAATTTAAGTTTTTGTCCATTTTTATGTTAGAAATTAATGGAGAAAGTTAAGTTAGGATAGGATTGAGATTCTAATTCTAGATCTCAGATCCTAATATTCAGGGAGTGGTTCAAACTACCCGATTGTGAGAAAGCCTATATGTACTAGGCTGTTCTCTTGATTATATGTGTTAGATTGTGTGAGTGTGTTTGTACACTCTCCAGGTTCTCACTTGGAGAGCCATTTCATTAATTTTATCATTTTATATATATAGTTTTGTTTGTGGAAATTATTTCATTTTTATAATAAACATTTTTACTAATAAAATATGGTGTAGTCAAATTTATAGATGTAATGGCATTTTTCAAGATATTTTTTCTAGTTAATTTTCATCAAAATCCTATATAAATTTTAAAAAACTCAAGTTTAAATTGTTTAATTTACATAATTTGAATGCCCCATGGGTTTTTCAAGGTTCTAAATCTAATTATGCATTCAAAAATGTATTTTAAACAACAAAAAATCTTGAAATTGTATTATTAGATTTTGGTGAATTCTGGTGAAAAATACTATTTCATCTATAAGTTAGACTATGCCATAAAATATTTAATATATTTTTATTTCATATTTTATGGTGTCAAGAGGTTATAGTTTAGTACAAGGGAGATGTATAATCCCTTATTTTTTCAAGGTAAAGATGACACATGTCCTTTTTAAAAAAAATATAAAATATTCTTTAAATAAAAAAGAATGTCTCTTATAATAAAAGATAAAAATAAATATACATGTTTCGTTAGTTTTATTTTAATTTTTTTTTATAAAACATTAATAATAACATTCTGGTAGTGCTTGCTTTGTTTGTTGTTGATACCCAAAATTTTGATGCTCATGTGAAGTAACATTATTTTATATAACTTTAGAGAGAGATAAAATAACTAAATGTAAATAAATCTTATATTTTCAATTTTGAGTATGAGAAACATACATAATTCTCGTGCATTGTAAAAATATTGCAGTTCCAAAGAAAAAATAATTGAAAGTAAAAAGCTTCAAATATAAAATTAATATGTAACATTTAAACAATAATATTAAAATTTAATGTGGATCATAAATAAAATATTTTAATAGTTGTGTTATTTAAAATATTCCAATGTCAACTATGTATAAATTATATGTGGTTAAATTATTAACGGGGGAGAGGGCTTGACGAAAGGAACCCTAGCCGTTGCAACTCACTTCTTTTGTGTTTCCTTTCTCTATGGCCTAGATCATGTTGCCTCCTCGCCCTCCTATTGTCATCATTGTCGTCATACCCTGATGTCTGTCATCACAATCAGATGTGGTGTCAATCGTTGCATTTTCCCGGTTGTTGTGAGTTCGTTGTTGCCACTTCTTAGAGTTTGTCTTTTATTTCTGGCTCAACTTTTTTGGGGTTTTGGTAGTGTGTTGCCCCAATTTTTCCATGGTGTTTCGATGGTCAGCTTGTTATCGATGTTTGTCAATTTATTGCCACCACATGTGGTTCTTCTCCGATGGTGTTTTATGTTGTTGTTAGCTATGGTGTTGCAACGTTATTTTCTCAAAGTTGGGGTTTTACTGCCCTGCCTTGTAATGTTTGTTTCTCGGTTCTAAGCTCATTGTATGGGCTCTTATATTGTCTTGATTCATGTCTGCAGGGTATTTGGCCCTGTTAGATGTTCTCAAGTTTTGTTATTTTGACTTAAATCTCTTATATATGTCGTTTTTCTTGGCGACGTAATCTCTCTTAGAGAATTGGCTTTTTGTATATTTTTCTATGTTTCTTTTAGCCCTTGGCGAGCTAAATTTCTCATTAGCTCTTGGTGTGTGGAAAATGTTTCTAACATATGGAGAACATAATATTTTTTTCTCATGATGAATAAAATTATGGGTCTTTTTCTATGGAAAAATATTATATATCACTAAACAAAAAACTATGTATACATTATATAAAGTAGTTGAAAAAAAAGAAATTGTTATGGTTAAAACATTTCAAATTGTTTAATTTTGTTTGAGTAAATATCTTTTGAAGTGCATGTTCCAGTTGTGTAGTCTACACAATCCAAGTGCCCAAGATGATTTTCAAGGAATTGAATTTAGTTATGCATTAAAAAATGTAATTTAAAAAATGGAAAATTTTCTGAGTGTGTGTGTGGGAAATTTAAAGGATGGAAAATGGCGTTTTTGTGTTTGTAGAGAGAGAGAGAGAGAGAGAGAGAGAGAATTGGTATAGATCCATCTTAACCAGAAATCTAGAGGGATTGAATAGCTAGAGGTGCAAAAGTTTTTTCAAGTTTTGCACACTAAACGAAGTTTGCACCTTATAAGATTTTATATATGTCACGCTTGTTAGATACGTGGTTAAGATGGATCTAAACTGGTAAATAAATAAATTAGAAAAAAGCACATCGTTAATATTATAATTAAATATCTCTTCTTTATACTAAGTTGAAAAGTTTTTCATTACTTACATAATATAATTAAAGTATCCACCACAATTCTTTCTATCATGTAAATCATATTTTTTTCTCTATACATAATTGCATCCCTTATTTGTAAATTTCATATAAATTCGGTTGTTGGGAGAAATATTGTTATCCTCTCCACTTAGGTTAAATTTGTCCATGTTGACTTCATAATGAGTATAACTTACAATGTCTTTGAACTTTGTTCTTGGGTTGCTTTGTAGCCCAAATTGGGGGAGATGTTAGGAAAAGGTGTAATTTTTTCACTATTGATTATGGAGTTAATGATATTATTGATATTATAGTGTAAAACAAAAATCTATTAATAATAAAACATGTTTTAGTGTTAGCCATAAATAAATATGTGTATGTAGCCATATAAATCAATTGTTGATAATAAGTATAAAAAAATCATAATACATGTCACCTCATTTTATCATAGACGTTCCTAATATGTAAATAGGTTTTCTTACAATAGCATGGATCAATACCACATGCCCAAAAGTCATAACTCATTTTATATGACATTTGCTCATATAATTTTTTTAATTAAATAATTTAAATAAAAGGGAAAAAAATCATAACTACTTAATAAATCTCAACCTTTGATTTGTGTAATAAATTATAAAATACAATATTTTATGGAAGTTAAATCATTGGCATCCAGTTGTTTAGTATTGATAAACCATATTCTAAAATATATATGCCTTTATACATAAATATAACTTCATACCAATTCTATAAAGAGAAAAATAAAGTAGTTGAAATTTAAAAAGAAAAATTTTGTCATATTCTCACTTGAATGAGATGTGCAATTCATTTCATTCTTAAAATAGAGTGGATATAAAACATTTTAAAAATATATTAATAACAAAAAAGGAATGTGGGTTATAAATAAAATATGTCAATATGCAAGTTCAGTAAATATTCTCTTGGTAGGTGTTTTGTAATTCCATGTTTAAAGGAGATGTCTAATTTCTTCAATGGTTAAGATGGACTTGACTTATATGTGTGTTAATCAAGAAAGATCAAATATCTTGAAATGCAAATGTTTTTTATGTTTTGTTCTCCAAAAAAATTTGTACATTTAATATATTTTAAATTAACATAAATCTATGTTGGTTTAAAAATCACACAAAAATCAGAACATATATTAGTCATTTATAAAATATAAAATGATTTAATAATAATAATTCAAAAAATTAAAAAATATGAAATTATTTAATAATAAAAATTCAAAAAATTCAAAAATTATAAACAATTAATATATAAATAAATTAAAATTCACTTTCAATTTATCAATAAATAACATATAAAAATAATCTTTACATTTAATTTAATTTTGGAATATAAATAAATTAAAATGTATTTTAAATTTATCAATAAATAATATATAAAAATAATCTTTATATTTTAATTTAAAATTAAAATATAAATTATTAACAATAAAAAAAAATATAAAACCTAAAATTAAAGATTCAAATCATATAAATGTAAAACCTAAAATTAAAGATTCAAATGGATATAAATCCAGCCCCCAAAAAACCAAAAACAAATACGAATCCTTTAATTCAAAATGCAACTTCTCGATATGATAGTCACGCAGTTAATTACCTATTCCATGAGACAGCTGAAAAAAACCTTTACACCCATTTATTACCAGCGAATTGATATATTGTTTTTCACATTTTTTACGAATTTTAAACACCATCTGGATAATCATCTATAAAAAATGCCTCACTAATACACAAGACAGCCCAAGGATAAATCGGTAAGTATGGAAATGAACAACTTGAATGCTGCGATTAGCTAGCAATTTTCATTATTTAGCCCATATATATAAATCAATGAATTAACCGATAGAAATGGGTGAAGTGAACCAGAATTCATTTTCAGTGATAAGAAGAGAAGCATCTGCCATATATTTTGATATTGAATGTCATGATAAGATCAAATGTAAAAAGAGAAATAAGAGTAATTAGGGAATACGATGTGGGGCCAGTCCCCATCCCCTTGCATCTCAAACGTTGAATCGGCGCCAGATACAGAGAGTTGCATGGCAGGAGAGCGAGCGCCCTGTATTTCTCCAGGGAAGGCGCCCTCGGCCTCATTTTTGGAAGAATTTGGATGATAATACAAACGCGACGTGTGAGGGCAGTGAGAATTAAACCTGGCGGGCGATCCTTATATCCGCATCCACCAGTTCTGTGTATTTCGCCATCTGCTCGGCAGCTCTGCCAATAAATTGGGGTTCTGCTGCTCCAATAACAAAGAAAGCGGAAGCAATTGCCAGAAGAAGCCCCGGATCCAAACGGAATAACAGCAGCAGATGAAGATGGGGTGTAGCCTGTAATTAATTAATGAAAAACAAGCTTCCACCACCAGAAATAGCAGCCTGAGGAGTAAGATGGATGGAAACACATAAAACACAATCAATTTTGTTTTTGGTGCAACTACGTGAATTTGAAATAGTGTGGGCCGTTCGCATTAATGCAATTAAAATGATCGGAGTGGTGTACATGGTACGTACAGTCAAGCAGATCTTTCTACTCGTCTTGATAATCGATGCCATGGGCATGGACATGACATGCTCAGTGATACTCTTAACAGCATTAATGAGCCAATAGCATAAGAAATATTGGTTGCCATGGTCCCAACAGTTGTGGGGTCCACACACGGCCAATGGTCGCGGAGGGTAGAAATAGGCTTCCCCAAAGGGACGATTAGCAAGGCCCATTAGCGGCTGAGTGACGTCCAACACACCCACCACGTTGGGTGGTGAGAAGCGACGTAAAGAGAGGCGTATATAGCTTTTTTGGAAGGGCAATTTGTACTGATTTGAAATGCCATAGGAATCCAAGGGAAAAAAATTATGATATATTCAAAACCTTCCATTAAAAAATTATGGCGATGATATGTTATATGTTTATGAAATGGAAACCTTTGATTAAAGAGCTACGGCAAAAGATACTTTTTAACATCAACGTTATATATATATTCTTCCAATTAAAAAACACCCATCAACATCGCTTTGATATTGATACATTTTAGCATGCACATTTGATATTGATACTTTTATCATGCGGCCTTTTTTTACCGGTGCCTATTCAAAAAGAAGACGCACCTCAGAATTACGAGCAAATTTTCTGATCTTTTTCAACAAATTAAAACCGTAAACAACATAAATAACCAGGAAATACTGACTGACCAGAAAATTATCTTTTACATCCAAGGCACTGCCTGCATTTAAGAGGTACCTCAGAATTACAAACAAATTTTCTGATCTTTTCCAACAAATTAAAACCATAAACAACATAAATAACCAGGAGAATACTGACTGGCCAGATCAGAAACAGATATAATAATTTTTTAGGGTTGGTCTTATGATATTATTGGTCTAATATGATGTATGGATTATCTCACCCACCTTTATTTTACTTTTATATCGATAAGTCTACAGTGACTATCAACGTAGCATAGCATATCATTTATGGGAAATTTGGTGGCTCTAGAGTTCAATTAGTTTAGATAATTGTTAATCCGTTTTTTGAATTTTGGCAAAGTTTGTTTTAAATAGGTGGTTGATGTTAATAAGTGAATTGGCTTTAGGGTTTGATAGAGTTTAATTACTTTTCTTTAATTTATTTAATTTCTGTTTATATCTTTTAAATGTATTCTAAAGATTATTTTTGTTTGGGTTTTAGTGGCTTATAAGGTATATATTTATTATTTAATTTAATTTATTTATATTTATAATTTTTAAATGTATTTTAAAGATTAGTTTCGTTTGGGTTTTAGTGGTTGGTTTATGAGGTATATGTAATATTATATTTCTCCAAAATATTTTTGTTTTTTTTCTTTAATCTTTGAGATATTTTTATATTTCTTGGATGATTTTTATTTGATATTTCTAATTTGATATGTGTTACATGTTTTTGGATAGTTTTCGATACAGAATTGTTTGAATTAATGGAGAATGTATTATTGGAGAGAGTTTGCTCATTAGTTATGTGTGTATCCTAGTTTAGGAATTAGTTCCTATTTTCTAGGTGTCAGTTCTAACTCTCCTCTGCATATGTAAACCTATATATTCTTGATGAATAATGATCAATGTAGAGTGTTCTTACTAAGATAATCTCCAGGTGAAGGCTCACTTGTGAGCTGCTAAGTTTATGAATATATTTGGTTTCTTCCAATTTTAACATGGTATCACAGTTGTGACTAGTCTTGGGTTTGTAATTGTGTTTGGCGTGGCCGCTGAGAGAGTCGATTTGTCAGCTGTGTTGTTTGTTGACATAGTGTGAATTCAAACCACACTTCATGCTCAACTTTCCTTGGCCCCTTGGATCTGTTAGTTGCCAATTTTGGGCATTTTCTTTGCATGTTGAAATGAGTGATTGAGTGAGGAACTCTAGAGTCAAATTGTGTGGTGAGAAGATTCGACTTGGTGCACTGAATGTGTTGGCCAGTATCTACGAGTGGGTCTTAGTGTGGCCTTTATCTATGCTGGATGAAGCGTTGAATGTGCATTGAATTGATTTCGATCAGTTGCACGACTGTAGTTACTATGTGGAGGCTGGATCGTAGTAGTGAAAATGACCGTATGGTTCAGTGAACCACCTCATGATAGTGACATAGTCAATCTTTCTGCTATGTGGTGTGGTTAATCATATCATATCACATTTTTTTAAGTGAGATTAGATCTTTTTGTCTAGATCGTCTTTAAAGGCGTTAAGTATGGCACTTCCAAAGAGTTTCCGCACAAAACTCACCCATGAGTAGGGGATTAGTTTGTTCTTTTTGGCGAACCAAAACCAGTTTCCTTCAGGGCTATAAAATATGACAGTTGGGTGGTCGACAAGGGATGTCGTAAAAAAAATGTTTCCATATTTTTGTGTTCGATTATCAAAGAATTCGTTGGGTTTTCCCTTCCTTCGGAATGCAAGGAGTTGTAATGTATCGCAAATCAAAGGTCATCCCAAGGCGCTAGGTGGGGTTACCGACAAAGTTCTAGATCTGTGATTTCTTGAGCGCTTCACTAGAAGAGAAGCGGTAAGTAACTATGGCAGTGGTTGTGGCGATCTATCGTTGCCGTGGCCAATAGATTGTGACTCTATCGGACCAGATCGACTAGCTACAAATCCGTGCCAATGTGTTGTATTGAGATCGCCTTGTTATAGAGAATCATTGGTGCGTTTTCCTCTGGAAATAGAGATAGATCCATTGGAGATAGATCTGGTAATTGAATTCATTTTTTTTATCAATTGATGGAGTTTGGAAGTTTTTTTTTAAGACAAATCTTGTTAGGTCCCTATAATACTAGTGTATCCCCGTATTGTTATTGTTAGTGTAGCCACTTATTATTATTGTTGTGCCCATGTAGTCCCTATATTGCTATTATTGAGCCCCATAGAAGCCCACTATTGTTATTGTTGTGCCCTTACATTGTTATTATTTTGTCGGCTAGGATTATAATGTGACCCCTTGGACTCCTATATATGGAAATGAGGTTTTGTCATTTGTATCATCCAAGAATTGTTTATTTATGTAATGTAAAGGAGGTTTCCCCCTCGAAGAGGCTTATTTATAAGTCGTTGATCTCACTTTTTTTCTATTTTGTGAGTTGGTTTCATAACAGATGGAGCAAGTCTGAGTTGAAACAATATTGCCAAAACTTGACGAGGAAGGAAAAATAATGTTGGAACCTGAAGCAATCACAGAAACAAGAACTCGACAGCTACAAAATGGATCAATCTTAGAGTATCTCATCAAGTGGAAGAACTTACCAACTGAATATTCCCCATGGGAGGATGAAAAATTTATACATAAGCATCTAGAAGTAATCAAGCATTGAGGACAACACTTTTTTGAAGGAGAGGGGCATGTTAGGTCCCTATAATATTAGTGTATCCCATTATTGTTATTGTTAGTGTAGCACATTATTGTTATTTTTGTGCCTATGTAGTCCCCATATTGTTATTATTGTGCCCCATAGAGGCCCACTATTGTTATTTTTGTTCCCTTACATTTTTATTGTTATGTCGGCTAGGATTATATTGTGACCCCTTGGACTCCTATATATAGAAAGGAGGTTTTGTCATTTGTATCATCCAATAATTGTTCATTTATGTAATGTAAAGGAGTTTTACCCCTCAAAGAGGCTTATTTATAAGTCCTTGATCTCTCTTTTCTTCTATTTTGTGAGCTAGTTTCATAACAAATCTATAGATCAACCTCTCACCATGAATAATCAGATGGAAGAGGCGTACTTGAACTAGAGAAATAAGCTCAATGGGTCCAATTATTCTAATTGGAAATTTAAATTGCAAACTTTACTTGAGGGGAAAAGTGCATGGGCGATTACAAATGGTGATGAAGTGAAGCCAACCACAGTCGGAGGTGGAGCTACTATAGCAATTTAGGATTGGGAGAAGAGGGAGAACAAAGAGAAAGTGTTGTTGAAGATGTTAGTGAAAGACTGCATTATCCCTCACATTAGAGAGTGTAAGTCAAAAAATGATATCTGGAAAAATCTCAAGGATTTGTATGAGATAAAGAATAAAAGTAATTTATTGTTCCTAAAGAGCAACATTCTCTCCATCAAAATGGAGTAAAATGAACCAGTCACTGCATTTGTCTCTCAGATCAAGGAGCTGAAAAATAAGCTGGCCGATATACGGGAGACAATATTCGACATTGATCTCATCATAGTTACCATGAATGGTATGACTGAAGATTATCATATGTTTATTATAGGCCTAAAAGCAAGGGAGAAAGCCCACAATTTAGAAGAATTGACGAGGATATTATTACAAGAGGAAGAGAGGCGGATGACTCTGAAACCCCACATTTCAGATCTTGCATTAATAGCGAAGAAAAATCCTTTCAGAGGAAGAGAAAGTGCATAATAGAAAGGCGAAGGTACACCACATAGAAAGCCGCCTCAAGATATGTCTTCGACCAGAAATGATTTAGGGATCAAATGTTTTCAATGTGGTAAATCTGGTCACATTGATAAGTATTTCCATAATAAGAAGTTTGATGAAAATCGACATAGACAAAAGAATCATGTAGGGCACTTTGCTGATGAAGGTCAGAATTAGAACCTCAAACTGTTTATGTTGGATTATGTTCTCTCTGCTAAGAATGATGAAGCAGAAATTTGGTTTGTGGATACTTCCATACTGGAGCTTCCACACACATGACAGGTAACAAACATTGGTTTGAAAATTTTAAAGAGACCAGCAATGGTGCTAATATCTACCTTGGTGATGACAGAGGTTACCAAATTAAGGGGTATGGAAATATTCATGTGGTATTACCTGATGGTAATATTAGGCATATTCAAAAAGTGATGTATGTACCAGGAATTAAAAATAATCTGATCTTTGTCTCTATGATAACAGATTAGAATCTTAATGTAGATTTTTTAAGTCTTATTGTGTTATTAAAGATTTGATTGATCATATGAAGCCAATTGCATTAGGTATTCGAGTTGGAGGTCTCTACAAACTAAATGTAAGAAGTGCACCACACCAAGCCTTAACTTCAACAATTATTACTACAAAGAATTTGTGGCATCAAAGGTTCGATCCTATCAATTTTCATGACCTACTACTACTTCAGAAAAAAGGTATGGTCAATCGTATCCCTGTTTTGAAAAATGTTCATGTTGATTGTGAAGGATGTGCCTTTGGGAAGATGCATAGGGATGATTTTCCCTCAAGTTCAGATAGAAAGAAGAGAGATATACTAGAGCTTGTGCACACTGATTATGTGGGTTGATGCAGACCAGGTCATTAGGAGGTGCATATTATTTTTATTATTTTTTGATAATTGCACAAGATTTACTTGGGTATATTTTCTCAGAAATAAGAGTCATAATTTTGAATAATTCAAAGAATTCAGGAGCATGGTTGAAAAACAGACATGGAATTTCATCAAAATTCTTCGCTCAGCTAAAGGGGGAGAATAGAAGCAGAATGGTTTCATCAAATATTACAAGGACCATGGGATAGTTCAACAATTCACAGTACCACACAATCCTCAACAAAACAGGGTTGGAGAGAGGAAGAAATTAACCCTGGTGGAGTGTGCACACAACATGTTAAAAGGTAAGAACCTATCTAATGATTTTTGGGAAAAAGTAATAAATACTGCAGTTTATTTAAAGAATAGGAGTCCAAAAAAGAGCCTTGATCTTAAAACTCCATTTGAATATTTATTAGGTTTTAAGCCTGCAGTTAATCATTTAAGAATTTTTGGCTTGAAATATTTTGCTCATGTTCCAAAAGAGGATAGGAAGAAACTAGATTCAAAGGCCATTAAATGGTTTTTTTTCGGTATTGTACAGAGTTTAAATCATTTAAATTGTTTAACCCTTCTACTCAAAAAGTGTTTGCAAGTAGATATGTAGTATTCCATGAGGAGGTTAATGTTGGAAACTATGATAAAGGCAATGAAGAATGGAGCATTCCTTTGCTAGTGGAAGATGGAAGTGATGAAACAAGGGACAATCATTAGTAGCAGTAGGAGCATAAAAAGGAAGAATCAGATGATACAAATGCAATCTGCAGTTCAATTCCATTAAGGGATGATCAAAACAAATTTGAGGCCACTCCAATACTAACAAGATTAGGTAGGCAGACTCGCTTACCTGCCAGGTATAAAGACTATTCCCTCATGATAGATATCTTGAATGTTTTTGAGCCCTTAAACTATAACGAAGCAAGTGAATATGATGAATAGAGGGTAGCCATGGTAGAGGAATATAAGTCAATACTTATAAACAAAACCTGGGATCTAGTTGAATTTCCTACAGGTAAAGAAACCATATGTTGCAAATGGTTATACAAGCCTAATTTTAAAGCAGATGGTAGTATAGATAAATACAAATCTAGGCTGGTGGCTAAGGAGTATTCACCGAAAGAAGGTATTGATTATGAAGAAAACTTTGCCCCTATATCTAAGTTAAACACCATTAGAATGTTAATAGCCTTAGATATGAAACATCACTAGAAAATACACTAGCTAGATGTGAAATATGCCTTCTTAAATTGTGAATTAAAAGAGGAGGTGTATTTAAGACAACCTAAAGGGTTTGTTCAACAGGGGTAGGAACATTTTGTCTGTAGATTGAGGAAAGCAATGTATGCATTAAAACAAGAACCCGGGTCATGGTACGAAAAAATTGACTCATTTTTATTATAACATGGTTATAAGAGGAGCAAGAACAACCCAAATTTGTATACTGTGTTTGATGAAAATGGGAATTTTTGTTTGATTTAATTAAATTTCGATGATCTTATTATTACAGGAAATGTTGATGAGATCATTAAAGAAATCAAAGTGTAGATCTCACAGGTTTTTGAGATGAAAGACCTTGGAGAGTTACACTATTGTTTGGGTCTTGAAGTCTAGAGGGATTTTGGCCAGACTTTTATGTCTCATGGAAAGAATGTAAGGAGCTTAATGAAAAAGTTTAGAATGGATTAGTGTAAAGATGCCTCAGTGCCTTTACAACAAAATATAAAACTTTAGAATGATGATGCTTCCAAGGAGGTGGATTCAACACTATACAAACAACTAGTTGGGAGTTTGATTTATCAAAGTACAACTAGACCTGATTTAGCTTTTGCAGACAATGTTTTGAGCCAGTTTATGTCAAAGCCTCTTGAGAGTCATTGGGTGGTAGCAAAAGGCGTCTTAAGGTATCTTCACTTAGAATTTGATATTAAATATATTAATTCGTTTGATGTTAGATTGACATGTTTTTCAGATTCATATTGGGCCAAAAATCTAGATGATAGATGTTCCATAATAGGTTATGCACTCAACATTGGGTCTGAGGTCAATGCATGGAGGAAAAAGAAACAAAATATTGTATTCTTATCTTCAGCTGAAGCAGAGTATCAAGCAATGTCTCAACAATGTGTGAGGTAGTTTTGTTAAGGATACTTCTCCATGATGCCTGAGAAGAAAAAAAAGATGCAACAATTATCATATGTGACAACTAGAGGTCCATCAAACTTGCAAACAATCCTGTGTTTTACAAAAACCCAAAGCATATTGATATCCAGTTTCAATTTGTTAGAGAGATGGTTCAGTCAAAATAAATTTATATTGAGTACTGTAATACTTGTGATAATGCAACGGACAGTTTTACCAAGCCCCTTGGAAGAATTAAATTTGAATTATTTAGGGAGATTTTAGGAGTACTAATGAACCCTTTCTCCATTAAGGAGGACTATTGGAATTAATGGAGAATGTACTATTGGAGAGAGTTTGTTCATTAGTTATGCATGTATCCTAGTTTAGGAATTAGTTCCTATTTTCTATGTGTTAGTTCTAACTCTCCTATGCATATGTAAACCTATATATTCTTGAAGAATAATGATCAATGTAGAGCATTCTCAGTGAGGCAGTATCTAGGTGAAGGCTCACCTATGAGCTGTTAATTTTACGAAAATATTTGGTTTCTTCCAATTTTAACAAGAATTGGTATATTAGAAATGCTATTATGTCAAGAGGTACTCTGGAGTTTAATACGGAAGAAATGTTGTAATGTCCTATTATGTTATTGTTATGTTATCTAAACATTTTAACTCAACAAATTATATCAGTATAAAAATAAATTTAAAATTAACAAAAAAAGGACACTAAAATTATTTAAAATAAAAATAAAATTAAATACACACACACACATATATCAACTTTGTTGTAAAGGAGTGGTCATAAATTGGAGAATCTGGCCTAATTAGTTCAACAAATCATTTGGGGTAGTTGAAATACCTGGATTCAAAATTGTTTGATTGAGTAAAGGTAACTCCACAAGACTCATCATTTTCTTTATTGGCTTTAGACGTTGTTGTATTGAAGTTAATATATTCACTCGTCTGGATAATATTTTTCCTTAGGATCTATCAAGGGCCGAGAGGGATAAATTTCCTTGAGGTGCAAACCTATCCTTAAGCTTTGCACTTAAATAAAAGGTTTGCACCTTGAGTAATTTGATCCCTCTAGACACTTGATATATCTAGAATTAAGTTAAATATTTTATTTTAATGTTCATGTCATGTTTCCCAGGGTGTAGAATAGACAATGGTGGGGCATCTCCTCATAGTTTCTTTCACATTGCGGGGAAATGTATCATATTCCCTCATCAAAGTTGCAATTGTCTCTGCAATTGGTGAAGTAGAGTCTTACTCTCTTGAGGAATCATCCAAGAACACAGGCATAATTGTTTTGTTGAATGGGTTGTTTTTAATTTTGGCATGTTAATGTGAATGATCGCCCCCCCGTGAATGACATCCACCTTCCCCATTATTTCTTTGCTAGTTAGGTTACCCGATTTGTAATTTGAGGAGCTTCACAATTGTCTCTTGGGTGGCGGTGATATTTTTCTAATGCATTTTCAATTTTGGTACATTTGTGGTCACACATTAGTTCATCTAACTCTTCCGTATCTTCCTAGTCTTTAGTGATTATCTCTTTATTTTTCCCTCAAATTTTAGCCCTTCTTCCTTTCCAACTCATAACAATCCATGTTTATGTTCCATTTTCTTTTATTGGCATCCCACAATTGGCCAAGACTGAGGATATGATACCAATGTAAAATTCCAGAGACAAAAAAAAATGGCGAGATAAAATAAAATCATCCACGACTCTTTAACACCCAACCCTTATTTCATTTAATTTTATTGGAAGTTAGGATAAAGGCTTAATAAATTAGAAAACCCAAGCGCATAAGACAAATAACCATACAAAGGAAATAGCATGACGATTCAATTTATTATCATAACTCACAATGTGATAACGTAAAAACTATATCCACATTTCATACCAGGGTGACAGTTCTGATCTTTTTCGCTACAGGTGTGTAAATTATGGGAGCAGTTTCCTATCCCATTAACCATAACATGGAAACTTATCTTAAATCATGGAAAAATTCGGCCAGTGGTCAAGGATATATAAAATAGTAGTGATCAACCAAGGGATGAACAATCAACCATGTCCGATCATACAAATGGCTCCATGCCCTCTTGGTGCGGCTGATTAGTTGAATGAGAACCCTTGGCAGCGGCAGGAATAACCTCTCAGCCCTTACCCTGGGTATCTAATAGTCCTTCACCCTTTTTAACTTTTGCAACCCTTTCTTTTGGGTATGGCCACGCTTTGTATAATAATTGTTGTCACAAACTTCGATCGACAGCTCCTTGACCCGCTCAACTTCACTCCACAACACGAATCAACAATGCAGTCTCCTTGACGTGGCTTCGGAGAATGATTGCCCTACGACCTTCTAAAGAGCGCTCCTTCTCCTGGTGTGGTGCCTCTTGACCCTCTCAAACAGTGGATCAGACCCCTATAGACTAGATTTGGTGGTTCACAACCCAACAATGTCATCAGATAGCTGTATAACCAACAATTTAGTGTTTTCCTACTACAATATACACTTTCCCAGTTACTAGAGACAAGGGTGATCAACTTCTTCACTTCTGATCAGGTCTCACGTTTTAATAAGCATGTCAATTCTGTCAACCATTCCAAATTGAGTGGCCTATTGCGGTTGATGGTCTCTATGTCCCTTCACAAGAAACAACTGCGCCCAAATTGTTCCTAAGAGATTGTCGACCAAGAAACCATTTGCAGAAAAGAGAAAATAAATTAACCAGCTAGGGTGGTAATTGATACCACCGAAAATAGGTTTCTAGCTAGGGTGAGAGTGAATCCCACTCAAGCTAGGCTAAGAATATTGCATGAAACCCTCGCTGGTTAAAAACTCACATGAGCCTTCAATTGATATGCAAAAATAAATTATCTAAAACAATTCTTTCTCTCGTTCCTCCTATGCCCTTTTAAATCTTGATTTCTTGAAAGAAACCATGAGAAATGAATTTGGTTGAGGAGTAACTGAGCCAAAACGATGCGCTCCATCATTTATTTTATTTTGGGGATATTGCATGTGGATTCCACCTCGGATACTCGTGACACATTGTTTTTTCATGGATTCAATCTCTCTTACATGGATTTTCAAGCCTTGAACAAGACCATGAATGAGACAATCCTATTTGAGGTTATATTTGGAATCCTTCGTGATGGTGTTAATTATAGGAAATTTTTATCTCCCAATGAATAGTAAGAAAAGTAAAGTAGGAAAAGTACATTTTATCCCACCAGATTTTAAAAATTAGTCCAAAACACTATGGAATTATTTCTTATTCAACATTATTTATTTAAATGTAAAGTTATATTAAATATAGTATACAATATATAGAAAATATTGAGGATACTCATATTTTGACGAGTCTAAGAAAAAATTGTTTAATATTCCAACTCATCTTCCTACTTTAGGAAGGTTGGAGGTATTATCATCCCACTCCATATATTTGGTTCCACTGGACCTTACCCCGCAATCAAGGGGTTCGAGTTGGAAATGTACAAACCTTTATGGAATTGGAAGTGTCGCCTTATTGGCATTTTCATGTATGATAGCCTATTTTATCTCTGCAACTACTTCACTAACGCTAGGCCTGGATGATGGTCTATCCCCGACACATCTAAGAGCGATTTTGACAATACGGTGATTGACTTGGTGTCGTAGTTTCCATCCAACTTCTTGTCTACAATTACTGCTATTTCGCTAGGATTTATGTCAACCACATAAGGCATCACCTATACATTACATACATATATACAAAAGAAAAAATATATAATTGATATTCATACACTTCAAAATCATGAGTTATAGTGTAAAGTGGGGTTGTTTCATTAAATCATTATCAATTTTTTACCCATTGGATGAGGTTACATTCCTCTTCGGGAAGTTTTATATCTATGGGCGGTTTTTCGCAGATGATCTCTAACAAAACCACTCCAAAACTATATACATCACTCTTTTCAGTCAACATTTATGTGCGAAAATACCTGTAAATGCATTCCCCAACAAAAATTAACATTTTACTCTACTCCTCATACTCATTTGATTTCATTAAGCTTCAACAACATTACATAGATAGTGCAAGTTATATTTTTAGATTACTCTGGATCTAAGTATCCGAGAGTTCCTTTCACTGCAGTCATTAGGGGAATTTTGAGGTCTAAAATGGGCCTCCGAAGAAAAATGTACAGCAAAAATAAACTTGATAAGAACCAATAGGATTCAAGATGATGATGTCAACCATGGGGGATGATTCACCATTTTTAAAGTAAAAGGGTAAAAAGATTAAAAAATAATAAAATAATATAACTACTTTTTCGACTTGTATTTTCAACCTATCACCCAATTTTTTTACTCAAATTTCAAGTGAAAGTACTCGTTCGATGCAAAATTTAATTCCTCATCCAAGGAGTACCCATGTTGCATACTTTCAATGGACCCTTCTACACAAAAAATGTGAAATACATAAAAAAAAATGCGATTGCAATCACATTTTTCATGTATTGTTCATTTTTCATGTAGTAGGACCCATAGAAAGTATGCAACATATGTACTCCTTGGATGAGGAATTAAATTTTACATCCAACGAGTACTCCCACTCAAAATTTGAGTAAAAAAATTGGTAGATAAGTTTAAAAGGTAGTTTTTTTCTTTTTTCCCTCTAAGATTTGATGATGTAATCAAATCTTATTTTATTATTTCCACTATTATTTTATAATTTCATTAGGAGGCCCATTTTAGACCTCAAAATTCCCCTAATGGGTAACATGAGTAATCTCCCCATCATTTGCCATCATCTTTGAAAGATCAAAATCAACCAATTTCCCATTCAAACTGGTGTCTAGAAGAATGTTAGCGCTCTTTATATCCTTGTGAAGTATCTTTGGAGTGCAACCCACGTGTAGATATTCCAGTCCTTAAAACATACATTGCAGGTCAATTAGAGAAGAAATATGGTTAAGTATAATTTATCATATAAAGTAAAGATTGACCTATTTAATTATATTTAGTTATATAGAAAGAGTTATAGAAAAATCCACTGAATTGGCATTACCCTGGGCTGCATCTAATGCTATATTGATCCTTGTTGTCCAATTTAGTTTGGAAACTTCTGCACTAGTTCCTGGAAAATAAATTAAAAATTGATATAAGTATTTATAGTAATATGGGGCAACTCAATCAGACAATATTTGTGAGAAATATATTTACCAAAAAGGCGGTCCCTTAGGGATCCTCTAGACATGTGGTCATAGATGGGCGCAAGCTCTCTAGACTTGTCACTACAGCCAAGTAAAGAAACCAAGTTTTTATGGTGGAATCTAGAAAGAAGATCGATCTGTTAATCAAATGAATCCAATGATATTCAGTGATTACTATAAATTTATATTTTTCCTTGTCACATAGAATTGCAACTTACTTACACTTAATGTAGATAAACAAATACAAAAATTGAATCACTTTACAATATTTTACGAATCTCAGACCTACCTCATTCATAAACTCCTTAACAACTTGTTTAGAGAATGATGAGAGCACTTTTACAGCTACCTCTTTCCCTTCTAGCTGCTTACCAAAGAACACCGATCCAAAGCCCCCTTGTCCTATTTTTCGGCTAAACTTTTTTGTCGTTGTGACCATCTCTTAGAAAATAAAGGCACAAAATACCATTTTATTTAGCACCATAACCATTGAGGATTTTGTAGACCAATAATTTTTTTAAATTTTCAGTATAAAAAATATCTGGTTTATATTTTGTACCAGTACAATGTCTTCAAATTCGACTATTATACATCATTTATATTTTCAGTTCCTTCATTAGAAAAACCAAAAACTTCAGTGGTACCCCTGTACACAGTAGTAACAAAAAATATTACAAAAAAGGAGGAAAATTATCTGATTTCCTCATCATAATATTTCTTCCTAAAATTTCCAAACATTCTATACCTTGTGTCTGTCAGTGTATTTGATACTTTTTGAAATTTTTTTACCTTTATCAATTAAAATTTTTCTAGTGGTCTCGAAAAAAAATAGTCAAATACCGGCAAACAAAAAATTCTTTTCTTGAACCTCTTTTTTTCTGCCAATTAGACTAGTTTGACCGTGCCTTTTGCCCCTTGTCTAGATGTGTTTGTTAATTCATATTTCATTTCTCCAAATTTCCCAGTCAACCCCTTCTTTGATAGTCTATCTGCCATTTGATTCTTCTCCCTATAGATTTGTGAGAAGGATATGGAGGAGAAATATATTTTCAGTTCAATAATCTGATCAAGCCATGCTAAGAGATGGCCTGATGCCAGCTTTGACCACTTGTTCATATGATCAATTAGGACCTTAGAGTCCCCAAAAACCCACAAATTCTATATATATAATTTTTTTGTGAATAATAACAAACCCTAGAGCGCTAGAAATTCAGCCCTCATATTGGTACCCTGGCCACCATACCAATGAATTCTATAATGACATTGGGGAGATATCATTAACCAAGCTCCACAGTCGCATCTCGAATCCTGTGCCTCCCCGTCGAAAAAACCTGTTGGGTAATGAATTTTAAAAGGTCGGAGTCTGAGTGAGAGGTCACTTGGGGGCTTATGATGGATCCTGAGTTTACTCCATTGTGGGATAATCATTGAAGATACCATAGCAAGTATATTATCATTCTCTTTAAAAATCCACTTGTTCCTACAACGCCATAAACTCTAATGGAAAAAGGTAGGAATGTTTATAAAAATCTTACCTTTCCCAAACCACCATGTGATACAATCTTTGACATTCGATTAGTCTAGTGACAGTAAGTTGAAATGCTTGCTCAACATTTTATGGATTTCTCAGGTGAAATTACATGTATAAAAGAGGTGTACATTGTCCGCATTTCCCTTCATGCATAGCCTACATATCCCAGGTCTGATCTTTCCTTTCTTCCAGAGATTATCCCACATGAGGTTTTTATTCTTCCACAAAAGCCAGAGAAAATGATCATCTTTAAGTGAGCTTATCCTTCCAAATCACTCTAAACCAGATTTACTTCCTTCCCCAAGTTCTACGTTTCTAGTAAATTTATTAATTATGAAGGAAAAGTGGTAGGCTGCTTCGTATGCTAAACTTTGGCTATTAGAATTTCCTCAAATTCAAGTCATTCACTGACCTTCATTGGGGTATGTTTTTCTCCCTACTTTTTTCCAGTATACAACAATACCTGTCATTAAAGATAAAGTCATTAATACAACTCCACTTATTGTTATTCGGAGGATAGCTTTGTGCTTCATTAAATAATTTTTGTTTTCTTGAATTTTTTTGATACATTCGCCTTCATCCATACATAGGTACCGATTCCTAGAATATCTGGAGAACAAAAAATAAACATAGTCAGTGAGCTTATGAACTTACCTTAGTGAGATAATGCAGAATTTAACCCATTTCTCATTAACATTGTGTGGGGGCATTCCCTGCATAATTTTAAACATGAAACTGTTAGAATGGGATTTTTTGTTGAAAAAAATAATAAAATATAAGTTATCAAATTACTTCAGTTCCAATGAAGGCATGTCCAGAAGTTGCAGAATATTTACACCATTAAAATCATTGTTCTCTAAAATCCTATCACAAATGTCAAAAACTAAAAATGTTATACGATACTAGTAGTTATTTCCCTTTTAATTTGAGTTAGAAAAAAGACAGATACACGCACAACTCTCTAAGATTTTTGATTTCAGATAGCCACTCCGGGACACTACCACTAAAATTTTTGTTTTACATATGTCTGCAGAACAAGCGAGAAATGGTTTTAGTTTTCTTTAAAAAAATGACAATCAATGTGCTAAAGAATAGTGAACCAACAAGGTGAGAATTTATGTTTAGAAGGGAGTAATTACAATCTCTCCAGCTTGGTTAAATTGGACAAATTTGGCAAGGGACCAATTAGATAATTATTAACAAGTGACCTGGCAATTTTGGCACAAATAGATCAATGCCACGAGTAAGAATCCTCGCAACTTTTCAACAATAGCCATGGTACCAACCATCACTAATTTCGTTAAAATGAGGGGAAGATGGGGATTTCGTGTTTTTATGGAAGGAGTACATGGAAACATTTTATATTAGTCATGTGTATTTTATTATTTGTTTTACACTAGAAATATTCACTATGAGGATTGGAAATAGAAAAAAATCAAAATTCGTCTTACATATTAAATGATTGCATTCAGTTGTCAAATATCCTTCGAAACCAATATCTCAAGATTCTTTCCGAATAAATTTCCGCCAACATGAAGATTGTGTTAAGGTCTTACCATTTCACTTTTACAATTTCAACGATGTAGTAAACTGTGAACAAATCGAAGAATTAAACTTACATTTCCACAATTATCATGGTTGAAGAGCTGTAATCAGGATTGCAGAAAATTCCTTCCCACCCCATCAAAAAGCAAGGATCGGAAATCCAATATTTTATGTTAAACCTCCTCTTGACTGCTTCAAGAGCTACAACTGGATTTAAAAAATAATTGGTTAGACATTAACTTATAAAAGAAGTAAATGGTAGGGATTTTGAATAAAAGATTAGTAATTGAAGTATAGGATCAAGAGTCAGGACCCTCAACATCTTGTGAATAGGTTGACCGTTTAGTATCAACTACCAAGAAAAGCTCATAGGTGTTGAGTATAGGACCAAGGGTCGAATTTTTGGCCTTGTACAGGTCAAATCAGAAGAATCGATTTTATCTGTTAGGAATGTTATCTCTAGGGCAGAGTAATTTGTTGCCATAGTAATGATGTCATACCATTTTTCCCCATTTATTTTGACATAAAAAAATCTTGATTTAGACACATTTAAGATCTTGATCTCAGCACAATATAACACCAGTAAGGTTTTCCAGATCCCATAGCCTGATCCTAGAGTGAATCCATGGTTGTTCAAGTTCATAACCCATGTCGTTTGCATGACACTAGTTGGGGGAAATTTTTTGGTGTTGTTCATTGAAATGGGCTCCTGTGAAATTGCATATCGTATGAAATTTGAATAATTAGGATTTACATACTCGGTTACATAGATGCGGTTGAATTTTTTATGGGGATACCTGCTCAAATCACCATCATAAGTTATTCAATGCAGTCAATGGTTAATAGAAAGAAAGAAATAGCACATGAGAATTGACCTTCCCACTTCAAAATTCTTTATATCTAGTATCAATATGAAAGGATATATTAAATCTCAAGGCTTTTCAACTTTGTGAAAATAGTCACAAAATAAATACACAGAAAAAAAACTCAATAACACACCTCAAAAATCTTGTATTGAATAGTCTCTTAAAAATATTCGAATAATTGAATTTTACAGCTGATAATTGTAGAAATTATACAAAAAGCATGTATATCATGGATTAAATTTGATCTAACAATGTAATAAAGCTTAATACTGAATCTCTTCGAAAAATATTTTGCGGAATTAAAAACACAATCACCAATCACATGAAGCAAAGAAGAATCAATCAAGCCACAACACAGATAATTTTCCAGGGAAAGTTTGTTGTTCAAAACCCAACTATCTTCTATTATATATTCAACATGGAATCATGAAACAATTACACACAAATATTCTCACAAGAGCCCTCCTGTACTCAGCTAATTGTCTCACACTGTCCTAGATAAAACTTACCAATACTTAGACAATTTACTACCTCCAGACAACCTGCCTTGCTTGTGTAATCCATGATGAATATAATCCCTATTATTTAGGAATTTTGGCCTTCCTTGACTATGCAAGTATCATGGGAACTCCAATGTGTGTTTGGTTGCATGGGTGCAACCCAATAATCCTACAATTGATAGTCAACTTCCCTTTCACCTAGATTTCAACTGGGTCTCCACTGGATCTGACATGCATGCAACTAATAATAGTAAATCCTCAGTTGCATGTGAGATCACTGATTGTGAATTAATTAATATTTAATTCACTTGATCTCTCACTATTGTATCTAACAGTTATAACTAACACAACTAAGTTTAACTCATTTAACTGAGTTAAAATGATTACAATCTGCATTAACTAATGCACTACTGCACTTCGAACTATGTTACAACTAGAATTACTCTGCATGCCTCACCAACTACCTCTAACTAGAAATTTATGAGCTAATTGAGTTTATCACACTTAGTTAAATCTTACAAGTTATTTTGATATTATATTACATTTTATTTTCCATCTTAATTAAGGGATAACTAAAATATACACGCACCAAATTTAGCCCACACCAGTGTAGGTGCTATTAAGACCTATGGTCCCACACTAGTGTAGATGCTGCTTGGACCTCTTGGTCCCACACTAGGCGTGGGTTTTGAAATTTCTTGTTGAATCTCAACACTCCCTCTCAACAAGAAAGGGATTATCCTCCACCCCGATCCTGCCTCTATGGTATTCGAATTTTCTCCTGGTGAGCACCTTCGTCAGAATATCTGCATCTTGATCTTTCGTGGGAATGTACTGAAGCAACATTATTCTCCTTTGCACATAATATCTGAGATGGTGGCACCTGATATCTATGTGCTTGGACCTGTCATGAAACACAGGATTAATCGAGAGTTTAATGCAATTCTGATTATCACAATGTATCACTGTCGGATCCATCTCATAAGCAAACAAACCAACCAAGATCTTTCTCATCTAGATAGCCTCGCATGTAGCTTGACTTGCTGCCATGTACTCTGCTTCCATTAAATTGAGTGCCACATATATCTCTTTCCTTCTATACAAAGAAACTGTTGTCGATCCTATACTAAAGATCTCTCCTAATGTGCTCTTTCTATTTGATGGACTGCCTGCCCAATCTACATGCGTGAAGCTTTGAAGCTTCATTCCCTCTGTCCGTCTGTACCATAGACCATACTCCATTAACGGAGTTTTGAGGTCTAAAATGGGCCTCCTAAGGAAATTATAAAATAATAACACAAATAATAAAATAAGATTTCATTACATCATCAAATTTTAGAGGGAAAAAAAGGAAAGACTACATTTTCAACTCATCTCCCAAAATTTTTAATCAAATTTCGAGTGGAATTACTCGTTGGATGCAAAATTTAACTCCTATTCAAAGGATTACCCATGTTGCATAATTTTGATGGACCCTGCTACATGAAAACTGAGAAATACATGAAAAATGTGACTGCAATCACGTTTTTTAATGTATTTCTCATTTTTCATGTAGTAGGGCCCATCAAAAGTATGCAACATGTGTACTCCTTGGATGAGAAATTAAATTTTGCATCCAACGAGTACTCCTACTTGAAATTTTAGTAAAACCTTTGGGAGATAAGTTGAAAATACGAGTTGAAAAAGTAGTTTTATTATTTTATTAATTTTTAATATTTTTACCCTTTTACATAAAAAAATGGTGAATCATCCCCCATGGTTGACATCATCATCTTTAATCCTTTGGTTATTTAAAGTTTATTTTGGTTGTACATTTTTCTTAGGAGGCCCATTTTATACCTCAAAATTCCCCTAATGTGATGTGCCCCTCAGGTATCTCAAGACATGCTTCCCTGCCTTCCAAAAGAGCTTGGTAGCCTTAACCATAGCTTGACTCATCTGGTTAACTGCATAACAAATGTCTGGTTTGGTGTTCACTAGATACATCAATTAACCAAATAACTACTTGTAGATAGTAGCATCCACTACCTCTCCAAAAGTAGCATCCTCTTTCCTCCAATTTCCTGGAAGAGGAGTGTCCATGGGATTACATCTATCCATGTGAAACTTACCCAGTATCTCTTTGGCATGCTTGCCTTGAGAAAAAAAAATTTCACCATCTTGCTGCCATATTTACAAGCCAAGGAAATAATGAAGGAGCCCCATGTCCTTCATTTCGAACTCCCTTGAAAGATCCTCCTTGCATGAGTGTATCAGCTGCTCACCACCATTCAAAATTAGATCATCAACATAAATATCAATAATCAATAGCTTACCCTCAACTATAATCTAGTACAGGTTTTCATCAGCTTCACTTTTGGTGAAGCCCAATCCAGTGAATAGCTTTCTATCTGAGTATACCAAGCACAAGGTGCTTGCTTCAGCCCATACAGTGCTCTCTTGAGTCGACACACATGCGACTCATTGTTGAAGATTTGGAAACCTTCAGGTTGCTCTACGTACACTTCTTCCTCAATCACTCCATTGAGAAATGCAGTTTTCACATCCATCTAATGAATGCACCATCCCATATGCACTAAGAGTGAAAGGATGGATCTAATGGAAGAGTACCTTGCAATAGGTGCAAAAGTCTCATCATAATTGATCCTCTCAATCTGTGAGAATCCCTAGGCCACAAATATGGCCTTGTATTTATCCACACTCCCATCATCACCTTGTTTTACCTTGTAGATCCATCTAGATCCAACCACTGATTTGTCAACTGATCTTGGGAAAATATCCCATGCACTGTTATTGAAAATGGAGTCATACTCCTCCACCATTGCATCAAACCAGGTTGGTTTCTACACTGCCTCCTGAAAGGAAGATGGTTTAGTCTTAATACATTTTCTCATAAGAGCTATGTATCTAGTAAACCTGTTTGGAGATTGTCTCTATATGCGCTATGAAGTAAGGGCTCTTACATTCTCTACAACACCAAGTCTCAATCTATCAGCTTACATGGTGTGCCTTCTACCATTTCTGATGGATGGCTCTGCATGAGTGTTTTTCGCCACTCCATGATCCTCCTCATGTGGCTACTCCACATCTTGAGGCTCATCCTTAGGAACTAATATTTCTTCCTCTGCATGCAATTTCAGCTCTCTCTCAAGGGACAGCTGCATGGCTTTCTCCTCATCAAATTTTATATCCCGTCGCACAATAGGCATTCTACTATTTGGAAAATACACCTGATATTTGTGGGGTGTTTCAGTGTACCCCATAAAAATCCTGGCGTCTTTGGTCACATGCACATAAACAGATGAGCCAAAAATATTAAAGTGTGAAACATCAGGTTTCTTACCAGTGAAAGCCTCCTCTAGTGTACTTATGCCAAGTATCATATGAGGACAACAATTCTTCACAAATACCGCAGTGTTTCATGCTTCTGCCCACAGATGCATCAGTAGGCCTTGATCATGCAACATCACTCTTACTGCACCGACAATCATTCTGTTCTTTCTTTCAATGACCCCATTCTATTATGGGTTATGAGGTATTTTTAATTCTCTTCAAATTCCTTCTTTGCTGCAGAAGTTCTTGAATTTGTTAGAGATGTACTCTCCACCATTATCGCTCCTAAGAGCCTTCACTTCCTTCTCCACCAGTGCTTTAAATTCAAGAAACTTTGAGAATGTCTGATCTTTCTTCTGCATGAAGAAGATCCAACACTTACGAGACATGTCATCAACAAATATCACATAGTACTTATGTTTTTGTTTCGAAGCAACAAATAATGATCCACACATGTCTGTGTGAACTCTCTCAAGGATCCCCGAGGCTCAGTTCTCCTTCTCATGAAAGGTGGCCTTTGCATATTTTCCCATGGTACATCCCTTGCATGTGTCTGACTACGCAAGTGTACCTGTTGTGAAACCAGCTCCAAAAATAGAAGAAAAGAGAAATCAATGCTTTAGAAATCAACCAATTCAAGGGGGCAACCTCCAATACATTACATAAATGAACAATTATTGGATGATACAAATTACAAAACCTCATTTCTATATATAGGAGTCCATGGGGCCACAATGTAATCCTAGTGGGCCACAATGTAATCCTAGCCGACCTAAAAATAATAATTTAAGGGCACAATAATAACAAAATGGGGGTTACAAGGGTACAATAATAACAATAAGGGGGTTACACTAACAACAATAAGGGACTATACTAGTAATATAGGGACCTAACATGCCCTCTCCTTCAAAAAAGTGTTGTCCTCAACGCTTGAGTAGCTCTGGGTGCTTCTGTATAAAATTCTCATCCTCCCATGTAGAATCTTCAGTGGGTAAGTTCTTCCACTTGATGAGATACTCTGAAATCGATCGATTCCGTAGTTGTCGAGTTCTTGTTTCCATGACCGCTTCTGGTTCCAATATGATTTTTCCTTCCTCATCAAGTTCTGGCAATATTGTTTGAACTGGAAGATTTTCACCTATAACCTTCTTTAAGCATGAAACATGGAAAATTGGATGCACTCGTGAAGAAGCGGGAAGCTCCAATTTGTATGCCATAGTACCAATATTTTGCAACACCTTGTAAGGACCATAGTACTTTGGCGATAATTTATTATCCTTCTTAGCTTGCTTGAGGGACATTTATTTGTATGGTTGTAGCCGTAAAAATACCCAGTCTCCTACATCAAAACTTCTCTCGCTGCGATGTTGATCTACCTGTTGTTTCATTCGATTTTGTGCCAAATTCAAGTTGTCCTTTAAGAGTTGGAGAACTTCTTGTTGATGCTCGATGTGATCTTCCACTGCTTGAACCTTCGAATTTTCTCTTAAATATGATGTGATGGATGGTGGATGATATCCATAAAGTGCCATAAATGGGTCATTTTTGCTGCAGTATGGAAGGAAGTGTTATACCACCATTCAGCAAGAGGTAACCACTTGACCCATTGTGTTTTTTTATCAGATACAAAAAAACGAAGATATCCTTCGAAAAGTTTATTTACTATCTCAGTTTGACCATCAGATTGAGGATGATAAGATGAGCTATGAGCTAATTGAGTACCCAAACAAGAAAATAACTCTGTCCAAAAATTTCCAGTAAAAATGGGATCTCTGTCGCTCACAATAACCCTTGGGCTTCCATGTAGCTTTTGAATTCTATCCATAAATGTAGTAGCAACCGTACTTGCTTTAAATGGATGAGATAATGCACAAAAGTGTGCATACTTGGTAAGTCTATCAACTACCACCATGATGACACTCTTTCCTTCAGACTTAGGTAAACCTGTGATAAAATCCATTGAAATATTCTCCCAACGTTGACTTGGAATGGATAAAGGTTGTAGAAGAACCAGGGTCTTAATTGTATCAACTTTATTCTGCTGGAAAACCAAACATTCCACCACAAAATTTTGAATATCAGATTTAAGGCCATCCCAAAAAAATTCTTTCTTCACCCTGTGGTAAGTTTTTAAAAATCCCGAGTGTCCTCCTAAAGGAGAAGTGTGCAATTCCAAAAGAATATTTTATTTTAGTTGGGAATTATTACAAAGATATAAGTGATCTTTGTACCATAAGGAATCATTTTTCCAACTAAATGTATCAGATGTACTAGGATCTTGCTACAACTTTTGAATGAGTGTCCATACATCTTTGTCCTTCTTCCATTCATCTCTTGCTTCTGTTATCCAATCTGGTTGGATAATAGAAATGGCACAAAGCAATGCTTCCACCTCTTCATTCTTTCTTGAGAGTGCATCTGCAACAACATTAAGCTTTCCTTTTTTGTAGATTATTTCAAAGTCATAACCCAACAGCTTTGTGACCCATTTTTGCTGCTCTTCTGAAGATAGTCTTTGTTCCAAAAAGTGTTTCAGACTATCATGATCAGTTTTTACCTTGAAGTGTCTTCCCATTATGTAAGTTCTCCATTTCTTTAGTGCATGCAGTATTGCTAACATTTCCTTCTCATAAATAGGTTTCTGTAAATACTTTCCTTTGATTGGACGACTTTCAAAAGCAATGGGTCTTCCTTCCTGCATTAAAACTGCACCAATTCCATTTCCCAAGGCATCACATTCCACAATAAAGGTTTTTGTGAAGTCTGGCGTAGCTAAGACCGGTGCTAGGCACATTGCCTCTTTAAGATGTTCAAAGGCCTTAGTTGCTTCAGGAGTCCATGAAAATGCATCTTTCTTCAATAATGTTATTAGAGGTGCTGCTATTCTCCCATAATTCTTAACAAACTTGCGATAATACCCTGTTAACCCGAGAAATCCTCGCAACTGCTTTATGGTTATGGGGACTTTCCATTCCTTAATGGCTTTAATTTTGTTAGGGTCTACTTTAACACCCTCGTGAGATATAATATGACCCAGATATTCCACCTCTTGTACTCCAAAGAAACATTTGGATGTTTTTGCATATAATTGTTTCTCCTGCAATAATTTGAGCACCCTGTCAACATGTTCAACATGATCCTTCCAAGACCTGCTGTAGATTAGTATATCATCAAAAAATACTAGCACAAATTTTCTAAGGAAGGTTTGAAAATGGAATTCATCAACCCTTGAAATGTAGAAGGTGCATTGGTAAGGCCAAAAGGCATGACCAAAAATTCATAATGACCCTCATGAGTTCGAAATGTTGTTTTCAGAATATCTTCAGTCTTCATTCTAATTTTATGATATCCTAAACGAAGATCCAACTTAGTAAAATAAATTCCTCCATGTAATTCATCCAATAATTCATCAATCACAGGAATGGGAAATTTATCTTTAATGGTGAGCTTATTGAGCTCCCTATAATCGAGATACATGTGCCATGATCCATCCTTCTTGTGTACCAATACTATAGGATCAGAGAAAGAACTTTGACTATGTTGAATTATACTACCCTCTAACATTTCTGCAATCATACATTCAATTTCACTCTTTTGGACATAAGGATATCTGTAAGGTCGGATGTTTGGAGGAACACTTTCTGGAATCAAATGAATAACATGATCATGATAAAAAATAGGTGGGAGTCCTTTGGGAGTATCAAACACATTGGAATGATTGTCCAAGACTGTTTGGAGATCTGGAGAAATAGATGATTTTGAGGTTGGAACTTCTAGTGAGCATAATTGTGCAATTATGCCTCATTGTTCTTTCTTCAGAAGATTTTTCATGACATTAGAGCTTATTATCTTTCCTGGCTTCCCTGTGATACCCCGTAATTATATTTCCTTTCCTTATGAAAAAAATTTCAAGAAACGTTCTTGAAAATTAAAAGCTACCATCCCCAAAGATTGTAACCATTGTACTCCTAGTACGACATCAGCACCGCCCATTGGGATGGAAAGCATTGGAATATTCAATACATATTCCCCCATGGATAGCTTGATATTATGGCATTTTCAAGAGAAATTTATAGTTCCTCCATTTGCAACCATCACTTGACATTCTGGTGCTAGGTATAGGAAACAATTCAATTCCTTGGCTACCTTACAATGAATAAAATTATGGGTACTACCTGAATCAATAAACACTATTACCTTTTGCTTCTTGATATGTCCTTCTATCTTGAGAGTTTGAGGAGTGGTAATTCCTGCTAATGCATTACACGATATGGTTGGACTCATTTCTTCCTCTTCTAGGGTTGGTTCCTGGTGTATATCCTCTTCTTTTTCATTTTCTTCTTCCTCTTCACAATCTATGTAAAATAATTTCATCTCAACACACTTATGACATTTAGTGTATTTTCTATCACAACTATAGCAAAGCACTTTTGCTCTTTTTTCTTCCAATTTTTGTGGTGTCAACCTTGTAGGTTGTTGAAATCTAAGATTAGCAACACTTCCCTCTTTATAGAAGTGAGTGGTAGGCTTCCTTGTTGCCATAATTTTACATCCAATTTTTTTTGCCAACCTGAATGCCTTCTCCAATGAATCAGGTTCCAAAACGCGAACTTCATGTTGGATGTTATCCTTTAAAGTACCTATGAAGAGATCTATCCTGTGTTCCTCTGTAATATCAGTTACCCTTATATTCAATTTTTGGAAGTCCTCAATGTGCTCCCCCACTAAACCCTTTTGTTTGAGATTTATCAATTGTCTAAAGAAGGTGTTTCTCTTTGTATCCTCATAATGTGCTATCATTTCCTCTGTAAAAATTGACCAAGGGACAATTTTTTTATGGGAGCAAAGCCATCGATACCATACAAATGTATTTTGTTCTAGATGTAAAGTTGCAATGCGTAACTTTTGTGTGTTTTGCACATTATTGAGATCAAAATATTTCTCCATCTGTAGTATCCATGTTACAGGATCATTGTCATCAAACTTCCTCATATCCATCTTTAGAATATGGTGGTTCTTCCTGCCAACATTAGAGTTTATGAAATCATGATTAGAATTTATTTTGTTATCATAATTAGTTTCATCTACAATATTTTCACCATTAGGAAACATTTTTTGTATCAAATTTGTCAAACCTTCCATGTCTGCTTTTAGATCATTCTTCATTTTTTCCACTTTTTCATCGATCTTAGCTTCCATGCCAACTTCCATGCCATCCATCTTAGCTTCCAAACCATTCATCTTAGCTTCCATGCCTTTTTTCAAACCATCCATCTTAGTTTCCATGCCTTTATTCAAAACTTCCATTTCATTTTTTGTTGCTCTTTGCGATAGCGACATTTGGTGCACTTGCTCATGGACTTTTGATATCTCATGTTGAATTTATTCATCTTCATGAGTCATAGTAAGGCCTTCTGAAGGCTTAATGGGTGTTGAATTCTTTTTAGGAGGCATTTTAGAACCCAATATTGATAGCTATGCTCAATAGGCCTTTGGAATCAACTAGAACTAATTTTTCAAACAAGACTTATGCAATTTGAAAAAAAAATACACACCTTTTTCTCGATTTTGAGGAGCTCGATATTGAAACTGAATTATCTCTGTGATTTCAGATCTTCAATATCTAAAATTTGGCTTTGAAGTAACCCTTTGAATCTTCTTTCGAATGCCATAGGTCTGACTTGATTTGGATTCTTCAAGGCAAAGTTGTGTCTAATCTCCCACAATGACCCAATTATGGACTGGTTCAGTATAGTGAAATTGTACGACTTGCCACGTGTAACCGTTTCCTCCTTTGGCTCTGACATTGATAGAAAGAACCTACAGTTTATGTAATTGCGGTCAATTTTTACAGCATTCCAATCCGATGCTCAGAGAGAGAGTTATGAATATTTTCCCACGATAACCTCTTTGAGATGAAATTCGGGAGCCTGATAAAGACCTAGCTTCCCCAGATCATATCTCTGAAACTATTACGAACCAAGATCTGAAATTTTGCGATGATGTTCTTTAGGATTTCGGCTTCGCTCTCTAAAAATTTAAGCTTCTAAAACTTTGTATAACAAAAGTTATAGCACAAATTCCACGATGACCTGTTTAGGTTAAATTCAGGAGCGTGCAAAAAGCCCTAACTTCCACAGATCATGTCTCCAAAAATATTGTGAACCAAGCTCTGAAATTTTGCGACGATTTCACTCTCAAAATTTTAGCTTCTGAACCTTCGTAGAAAAAATGTTATAGCGAAAATGCCACGATGACCTGTTTGGGGCAGCGAAACCCTAGAATCCAAGCTCTGATACCAAATGTTGTGAAACTAGCTCCAAAAATAGAAGAAAAGAGAAATAAAGGCCTTATAAATCATCCACTTCGAGGGGGCAACCTCCAATACATTACATAAATGAAAAATTCTTGGATGATACAAATTACGAAACCTCCTTTCTATATATAGGAGTCTATGGGGCCACAATGTAATCCTAGTGGGGCTATAATGTAATCCTAGCTGACCTAACAATAATAATTTAACGGCACAATAATAACAATATGGGGGTTAAAAGGGTACAATAATAAAAATAAGGGGGTTACACTAACAACAATAAGAGACTATACTAGTAATATAGAGACCTAACAATACCCTTGCGAAGACCAGTAGAAATCTGCTGCATGAATTTGAAGGCTCCATGGTGAAGATGGCCCAACCTCCTGTGTGATAATTCTCCCTCATCCTAGCTCACCAATTTGTTCACCTTGCCCATAAATGACTCACAGCCATCTACATCCATCTTGTAGAGATTCTTAACTCGAATCCCTTTCTTCTTGGCTTTTCCTATTTTTTTGTGTCCCAGGAAAGATTTTCCTTCACTAAAAACAACATCATAGCCTCTATCCTCCAACATTTCATCTAAGACTAAATTTTTCTTCAAACTTGGCATATGCATTACATATTTTAATTGAAAGGGTTTACCTGACTGTTTCTGGAAGGTAATGGTACCAATCCTAGTAGCATTGTACCTCTCGTCATCACCCATTTCAATATGCATATGGAGATCCTTCTCCTCCAAGATACTGAAAAGTTCATTGTCTCCCGTCATGTGAAAGGAAGTGCCACTATCCAAATACCACAAAGATCCCAATGCACTTAACACCATGAATGTGATAAATGAGAAGTCAAGCTCAAATTGTGAGGCCAAAGCCTCACCAGCTGAAGATCCTCCAACCTTCTTTTTATTCTTCTTTTGTGGATAGTTAGTAGCATAATGCCCATGCTCGTGATACTGAAAACACTTCACCCTGGACATGTCCCGCTTCTTGCCATCTTTGGACTCAAATTTGGAATGGAATTTCTTCGCCTCCCCCTTCTTCACCTTGGCAACCAAAGAACAATCTTCCTCATATTCATTCTTAGATGAAGATCCATCTCCGGTGTTTTGTCTGCACTCCTCCTGCACCAAATCCGACCACAGTCATTCCTAATCTAGCAGTTTTACCCTTCCATTGAAAAAGTCTTGATAGCTATGCCAAATCTTAGGAAGTCCTAGGAGAGCCAAGCTCACAAAATCATCATCAACGACAATTATGCCAACACTCCCTAGTTCATCTCGACATTGGACAAACTTTGTTAAATATTTTGGCATGGAGTCACCTTTTTCCATCTTGATATTCATGAGTTTCTCTTTGAGCCCCAATTTCATATGGTCGCTGCTACTCTGAAATCGATCTGTCAAAGCCTTCCACATTGCATATGGTGTGGATTTCCCATGGACGCTTGAGACAATGTGGTCTCATACTCCCTCCAATAGGATCCTCCTCACCTTTGCCACTTTCTTTTTGCCATGCATCAAGATTTGCAGAATCTGTCACAACGCGTTTAGGAACATCATTGTCAATGAATTCCTTCAAGCCATTATCTTCTAGTACTTCCTCCATCCTTTCATTCCAAGAAATATTGTTTGAGCTGCCCTCAAGTGCATTCTCCAACCTCAAGCCATTGAAATCCATTTTGATCATGAATCAGTTGTAGCACCAAGAAAGTCTTTCTGAAAATTCGAATTCTATCCAGTCACAAACTCAGCTCCCCCTTCACTATTGTGATTTCCTATGCTCTGATACCATGTAGAAATTATACAACAAGCATGTATATCATGGGTTCAATCTCATCTAACAATGTACTAAAGTTAAATATTGAATCGCTTCTACATATATTTTGTGGAATTAAAAACACAATTGCCAATCACATGAAGCAAATAAGAATCAATCACACCACAACATAGATAATTTCCCGAGGAAAGCTTAATGCTAAAATCCCCACTATATTCTATTGTATATTCAACATGGAATCATAAAAAAATTACATACAAATCTTCTCACAAGAGCGCTCCTGTACTCAAATAATTGTCTCACACTGTCTCAGATAAAACTGACCAATACTTAGCCAATTTACTGCCTCCAGACAGCCTGCCTGCCTTGCGCAATCCTTGGTGAATGCAATCCCTATTATTTAGGAATTTTGGCCTTCCTTGACTACACAAGTATCTTGGGCACTCCAATGGGTGTTTGGTTGCATGGGTGCAACCCAATAATCCTACAACTGATAGTCAACTTCCCTTTCACCTAGATCTCAAACGGGTCTCCACTGGATGTGACATGCATGCAACTAATAAAAGTAAATACTTAGTTTCATGTGACATCATTGATTGTGAATTAATTAATATTTAATTCACTATATCTCTCACTCGTGTATCTAACAGTTTAAACTAGAACAACTGAGTTTAAATCACTTAACTCAGTTAAACTGATTAAAACCTACATTAATAATGAACCACTGCACTTTGAACTTTGTTACAACTAGAATTACTCTATGTGCCTCTCAAACTACCTCTAACTTGAAATTCATGAGCTAACTAAGTTTATCACGATGAATTAAATATTACAAGTTATTTTGAGATTAGGTTACATTTTATTGTCCATCTTAATTGAGGGATAACTAAAATAGATATGCACCAAATTTAGCCCACACTAGTGTAAGTGATGCTAAGACCCGTGGTCCCACACTAGTGTAGGTGTTGCTTAGACCTCTTTGTCCCACACTAGGCGTGGGTGCTAAAATTTCTTGTTGAATCTCAATAATAATTTCCACATATAAAACATATATAAACTTGAAGATCTTCACCTAACCATCGAATTCCCACCAAGATCAATCCTCCATCATGCACTCAACATTCTTCCTGTCTGAGCCTGTGGATACATGCCATCCTCGAGGATCCTCAACTCGATAGCATTGATAAACAGATCATCAGTCTCCCCTGTTCTGATCAAGAAAATATACAACATTCTGCCAGAACTAATCAAGATTCGGTCATAATAAACTGGATCTTGATTTTTGACTGTCAGGTTAGTCCTAACCAATATACCAAGTGTCTCAATAGTGAAAGAAAAACAGTTTTAAAATTCATTGTAATTTCAAAGGAAAACCATAGTCTTAAAAGGTAAGTCGTATTGAGTGCTAGAGGCAACTCATAACAAGACCAGTTGAAAGACTTTGGGAAGAAGCATAGTGTTTTCAAGTAACACAAATATGTTGCATTCCCAGTGTCTGCTATCTGACCAACGTGTATATAATTAGTATTAGTGACCCATGTAATGTAGTTTTCATCCGTGTGACTTTTTCTCCATCCACAATCGATACTCAGAAATCTCGCTATTTAAAAGTTCAAATGATTAATCAAATAATAGTTCGTCAATCAAAGAATATGAGCACAGTATACCCAATATGTAGTCGGCAAACAAACTTCAATGACCATTGAAATCTCATAAAAATTTCCCGAAACACACAAAAGTTACTAGTTATAAAACTATCCTAAGTTGTTTTAAAATGTTGAATAGTACCAGGTTAAGAAATGACAATAACAACCAATAAACATAAAAAAACACTCATGGTGATACAAGCGAGGTTACTAGTTTTGTCCATGGTTGTATCAATCTTCATAAAGTCCCAGGGAGTATACCTGCTTCTGGCCAACTATTACTGCTTAATCAGGGTTTTATTTATAGCATTAAAACGGCTTGCACTTGGTATCATCGGCCTTCTTCAGGGAGTTTCAAACCCATATTTTTGTAATGATACAAACCTGGACTTACTAGCTTTCAGCATATGAGGTTTACAACCTAGATTTTTGTATTCATATAAGTTCATCCATCTAGAGAAGACAACTCTATGCTTCATACAAGCCCGATCACCTAGACCACAATGCTCTGAGTTGTTTGAAATAATTACTCCTCACAATGCACCGCACCGCCTCACTGCACACCGCCCCCACTATCACCACCATGACCTTCTCAGATTTGAAGGGGCACAACCACTTTAACCTATTCAATGTCGAAGAGGAAAATTAATTGACTTAAGTTTTGTATAAATAGAGTTTAGTTGGGATAGAAAAATAGAAGTCCAGATGTAGAGTTTGAGTGGTAATGCAGTTCTAGCTGCTTCTATGTTTCATTTCTTTGAAGTTTCATTCTTTTATAAAATGGTGTATGCTTTTTCTTGGGAACTGTAGTTGTATTTTTTTATTGAGTTTTCATTGTGCACTTTGTGAACTTTCAATTGGTATCAGAGCGATGTGCTCTATTTCTTTCATCTGGTATCAGAGCCAAGGTATCAAAGTTGAGGGTGGGAAAATTTAAGAAACTATTGTTGTGTGTAGCAGCTAGGCAGAGTGCATGTGTGGACGGGCCTGCGAACCTGCGTAGAGAAATATTGGAGCTGGAGGAGCCTGTGTACGTGAGTACTGTGACCCAGACAGAAGAAGAGCCCATCTACTTTGAAGGAGGAGCTACTCCTGTTGTCAGTGTACCAGAGGAAAAAGCCACTAGAGGCCTCCACCACTACCACCATCATGAATCCCTGCAATCTGTATAGATCGACGCATGTAGAAGAAAGGAATCTTAATTTATATGTAATCGACAACGGAAGAATCCTGCATGGGTCTTTGGAGAACAAAAATTAAGAGTAGTCGCCACTGTTGTGCATCGCCATTGCAAAAGCACCGCAAGCTGCTACGACCACTATTGTGAGTCATTCTACAGCTGTAGCTAAGATAGTTTATTTGAAAGGTAGTGGAATAAAGGCCTTGTGAAAGGTTTCTATATTAAAGTTAAAAAAAAAAGAATTTGTTTTATTACGTGAAAGCTTTATAAAAGTGGGAAACTTCAAAGTGATTTGAAAAAGGACACGAGCTTATAAAAGTTTTTTTTTTTAATTTAAAAGGGATTGGTTATATAAAATGTGAAAGGAAGTTTTATAAAGGTTTTTTGAAAGGTGAATGGGATTTTTATTGAAAAAAGAGATTGGGAATTTTCAAAAAGCTGTTTGTGTGAAATTTTTTTTGGTGTTTTGTCAAGCATGACAGTGTTTTGGGTGAAGATTGTGTCTTACGGGGCTCATATTAAAAATCATATTTTTTTTCAGGGGTGATATGGAAGATAGCCACTTGCAATTGGGTAAACAATTATAAGACTGAGGAAAGACTGCAGTCATGGGTCACAAAGCGAGACTAAAGAAGATTAAGAAAAGGAATCAAAACGAAGAGGAAAATATTGTTGCCATGTTTAGAGAGGTTCAGGACGCAGCTGAGGAACTGAGATGTTTAGCAGATTCCGGAGAAGAGATCGAGGGAGAATGGTGTATCTTTGATATGCTACCACCACCTATGTTCACTAGTAAGAATTTTTATCTTTGGGTTATCATAATTCTAACTTTTCTTCAAGCTAAATATTTAATTGAGTATCACTCTAATAACCCATATGATGAAGTATGCGATGCTTTAGCATTGGATTTTATCAAACAGGGATTGGATGAGATGTTTTTTTGCAAGGTAGCAAAAGCTACAATGTCCAAGGAAGCATGGAAGATCTTGGAAGAAGAATTTGGTGCAAGGGGGGATAATCAAGTCGAAGATCATAGTGTCGTATAGCTTGTTGAAGTAGTGTCTGAAGATGAAATTGAAGATGGATCTGTAGTAGAAAATCTACAGAAAGAGGAATATTTTGGTGAATTTCACTTGAAAGTGGATCACAATATTGATGGTGTGTTACTAGTAGGAGTTGATTTTGGCATATATAATGTTTCAAGTGGTGAAGAAATTGATTCAATGGATCCAACAATTGAAATTGCTAATGTTAACATTGATGAATAAAAATGCATTGTAGATGATGCAACAGAAACATCTTATTGATACTTTGTTGGTCAGTGACAGAAACCCACTTGTGCCTCGAAACCATGTGGAAGAAAACATGTTTACAGAAGAAAAGGTGAAGAATCTAGATTATGAGACATCGATAGAGTCAAAGAAGGAAGAAGAGAAGAAAGCTCTCATTCCAAAGTAGAATGAACATAACCAATGCAGTTCTGAAGATTTGTTTTCATATAAACTTAACATTGATTTTGTGTATGCAGATGTTAGAAGCAACCGAGATGAAACAACCAAATTTGAAGAAGAAATAAAGTTCCTTGAGGCATGGCTTGAAACATCATGTGTTGATAATGTCTGCATAGAAATTTCAACAATGAATGTTGAAGACAACATTGACGATGTTGAAAATGAAAATGTCAATGAGATTCTCATCTATTGGAGTCCTGAAGAGATAAAATTATATTATGAACTTATGTTGCAGCAAATTGATAATTAGAATATTGATGATGCAGAACAATCTATAGAGGATGAGATGTGGGAGCAATCCACATACGAAGAAATTTTTGAAGATGTAGAGGACATCCATGGACAACCTGAAATGATTTTCCATGCTTTTATGATCAACAAATATTTAATGATGGACGAGATGCAACAACAAATGAAGAAACTAAAATTTGGAGCCTACACCAAAAAGACAAAGATGAAGAAATTTAGAGGATACAAAATTTGGAAGAAAAGGAAAAATAAATCTAGTTAAAGAGCCAATGTCAAATTTTCTTGAGTCATTGTAAGCCTAGATGAGACTTAGACTAGCAGGTATGTTTAAGTTATGCTAAATTGTCAGTTGTAATTAAGGGGGAGTATTGGAAATAATTACTCCTCACAATGCATCGCACCGCCTCACTGCACATCACCTCCATCATCACCGCCATGACCTTCTCGGATTTGAAGGGGCACAACCGCTTTAACCTATTCAACGTCGAAGAGGAAAATTAACAGACTTAAGTTTTGTATAAATAGAGTTGATTTGGGATATAAAAATAGAAGTCCAGATGTAGAGTTGGAGTGGTAATGCAACTATAGCTGCTTCCATGTTTCATTGCTTCGAAGCTTCGTTTTTTATATAAGACGGTGTATGTTTTTTCTTAGCAGTTGTAGTTGTCTGTTGTTATTGATTTTTCATTATGCACTCTATGAAATTTCAATTGGTATCAGAGCGTTTTTCTCTGTTTATTTCATGCGCTTCATACAAGCCTGCTGAGCTATAGAGCAAATCTCTGGGCTTCTTAAACATATTATAAGAAACAAGACTTTATTCAATACATTCTATCCTATAGTTCTTCATATATGTAGTAATTGAACATAGAAAATAGTGGTGCCAAGAGTGAAAATATTGGAACCAAAGACCTTTTACTATAAAAAGTGGAAATCAAGGAGTTGTCCAAAATATCTATAGTCTTGACAATATTTACCCAAATAATAGATATTTAATTTTTATTATATTTTAGGGTTAAAATAAAGAATATGAAAATTATAATCATAAATTTTCATATTAATTTAAAAATAAAATAAAATCTATATATAGAATTGCTAATTTATTTTAAGACCAAACACATTTACAAAATTCTGGGGAGAAAAAATTGCTAAACACCACAAATTTTATCTTAAAAATATATCATTTTTGGCATGTGTTTCTATCCTTGTTTGTAACTGTCTTGCAACTTTTAACATAGTTTTGACTCTATGAAAATTATGTCGCAAAATTGATTACTACACTAGTTCACTTTTCAATCAAGACAACTCACTTGACTTGCTTCAACGTTTTACATGGAAAGAGATGTCAAATTGGAGGGGCATACTATTGGCCAACTTTAATCAAAGTGTGTGCTTGATGTCTAAAATACATTTTTGAAGGGGGCTTGAAAAATACCTCCATCACATTTTTTTTTAGGTTTTTTCGCGCTCTGCAACTATTGACTGATCGCGTTTTGTTGTTCTGGTTGCTCGGCTCGGATTGCTGCTGCAGCTTGGAGCTTTTCTACAGGTTTTGTTCCTTGGCTGTTCTCTTTTTGCCCGCAGCTGCTCTGTCCGTGGGTGAGCATTGCCTCCCTGTGCAGTGATCGTGGATGGCCGTCCCTGTGTGACAGTCTCTACGCCCCTAGCAAGGCCTGATCTCGGTGTTTGCCTTCCATGGAGGCTGATGGGGAGTCTGTCTCCCCTCCTCTGCCACCGGAGGTTCTGGCATTCAAATCTTTAGTTGCCTCTGGCCCAAAGCGCCCTCCCTCTGAGTCTCTGAAGAGGTTTGTGAAGAAGATGGACTCTATTCCTACAATAGCTCTCCCCGAAGAAGACACTTGCAGAGCTGCTCTGAATCTGGCTGAAAGAGGCCTCATAGGCCAGTTCACGGGCCTCTGGCCTTCGCCAAAATCGGTCGAGGAATGGACTCAAAGAAACTGGAAGCCTCTCATTAAAGAGGGAGTCAAAAGCTATTTCGTGGGTAAGGGCTACTTTGTTTTTGTCTTTGAAAATCCAGATGATAAAGGATTAATTTTCAGAAATGGACCTTATTTCATGGGCCCCCAGGGCTTATACCTAAATAAATGGTCCCCAGATTTTGACCCAACTCAGGACGTTCCTTCTGCTGTCCCGGTTTGGGTGCGGCTTCCCCATCTGCCTCTCCACTGCTGGAATCACAAAACCCTGCAGATCATAGGAAATGCGTTGGGAAAATACATAGATCAAGCTGCTAGGAAGGATCAGTATTCATGTGCACGCATCTGTGTTGAAGTGGATCTGGAAGAAGGGTTACCAGAAGCAATTAAACTTACTGTAGCTGGGTGGACATATGTGCAAGAGTTGGACTATGAGCAGCTGCCTTTTAAATGCAGACACTGCCATGGACACGGCCATTTTGCAAAACACTGCAAGAAGAAGGCGGAGGAACAAGGTGACAAAAAAAATGGGGACCAATGGACCTTAGTGCAGAAAAATGCAAACTCAAAAAAAGGTACAGGAAAAGGCAATAAGAATGGAGAAACCAGCAGATCCAAAATAAATCAAGAAGAGGAAGCAAACCCAAATGGTATAGAAAGTGAACATCAGATCCATCAAGTTAACTCAACGCAGGAGAATGAGGAGCAAGAAGAAACTACACCTCCAAACAAAGAGGGAGTGGAAGCCACCCAGAGCGAACCAAACCAAGACAGCCCAATAAACCTATCATATGCGGATATAGCAAGAAAAAAACCAATGGAGAGCTCGGATACTTCGGAGGACGAAACCTTCGAGCGTCAAACAAAAAAAGCAGGAAGGAAATCCAGAAAGGAAAAGAGGGAGGAGGAGGCAGAAAGGCTCAAAACACAAGGAAGCCAGCCTACAATAGAAATGTCTATTGGGCGAAACACCAGACCAAGGCCCTCCAAGGGAGGCCACATCCAACAAAACAATAAATAATGAAGCTAGTCTCTTGGAACTGTAGAGGACTGGGGAATCCCTCCAAAATTGAGGCCGTAAAAGATCTTTTGAAAGCTGAACCCTCAGACATACTCATGCTCCAAGAGACAAAAATAGAAGGGCAGGCCCTTCTAGAGACCAGTAGATTAAAGTGGCATAAAAAAGCAGGCAAAGCAATTAGTGCAAGGGGAACCTCCGGGGGACTGGCAACTCTTTGGAACGAAGACCAATTTCAGCTAATCAACTCCCATGAAACCCAGCATTGGATCTTCACAGAATTGAAACACAAAGCAAGTAAGTTAACTATCTCTCTTTTTAATCTTTATGTGCCAGTCTCTTACACTGAAAAAAGAGAGTGCTGGAACAGCCTCTCTGACTTTTTAGAAGCAACTTCCCCCATCAATATCATTATAGCAGGTGATCTAAATATAGTATTGAAAGCAAAAGAGAAAAGGGGGGGAACTAGTAGCAGAGATCCCTTGCTGCCAATGGTGGAGGAGCTCTCTCAGACTTGGGAACTGATGGATTTTAATCCAGCTCGTGGCATATATACCTGGTCCAATAACCGGACTGGATCGGAACACATCTCAGCAAGACTAGATCGCTTTCTGGTGCAAAGCTCCATTATGATGAATAATAAAATTATCATCACAAAAATTTTGCCAAAACTTACCTCTGACCATAAGCCAATACAACTCCTCCTTGAAGAAGAAGAAGATCTTGGACCCATTCCTTTTCGATTCAGCCCTCTTTGGATCGAGAGAGATGGTTTCTTAGATACTGTGAATAAAGCTTGGTCCAAACCTATCACCGGATCCACAAGTTATGTTTGGGAGCAGAAGTTGAAAGCGACAAAATATGCCTTGAAAGAATGGATCAAGAAGCCAACATATGCTCCTCCTGAACAAAGAAAAGAGGCAGTTCAAACATTGCAAGCCCTGCAAAATGACATGGAAGCCAAAGATATTACAACAGAATTGTTGGAAACAGAAATACAAGTTCAACGAACAGCATATCAATCCTTTCGAAGGGAAGAAGAATATTGGAGAATCAAGTCTAGAAGTCTGTGGTTGAAGGCTGGGGATCGGAATACACCTTTCTTCCACAGGCAATACAGAGCAGGACTGTCAAGAAATTATATAGCAGAAATCAAAACAGCAGAAGGAAAAGTTTGCAAAGGGTTCAACCAAGTCAAAGCAGCTGCTGAAGCTTATTACAAAAGTCTTTACAATGCAGATGTACAGAGTAATGAGGAGGAATCTGGTGATTTCCTTTCAAATATTCCTAACCTCATCAGCCCAGAAGAAAATGCAAACCTCTGCAGACCCACAACGGAGGAGGAAATCATAAATGTAATATGGGACATGGAGCCGGACAAGGCACCGGGTCCTGATGGATTCACAATCCATTTCTTTCAAGCTTGCTGGCATATAATAAAGGCAGACCTGCAGAAAATGATAAGTGGATTTATGGCAAAAGCAAAGATCGGTGGAGGAACCAACTCCACTTACTTAGCTCTAATTCCCAAAGATTCTAATCCTGAAAATTTCTCTAGATACAGGCCTATTTCGTTGTGTAATGCATCTTATAAAATACTGGCTAAGTTGTTAGCAAACAGAATTAAACCACTGTTAAAAAGGGTGATCTCCAGCTCTCAAAGTGGATTTGTGGAAGGGAGGCAAATCCTGGACAATGTAATCCAGGTCTAGGAAACAATCCACTCCAGCAGACAGAGGAAAGAGAAAGGAATGGTGATTAAATTAGACATGGCAAATGCGTTTGATAGAGTGAATCGATCTTACCTCAGTAAAGTTCTTCTGTCCTTTGGCTTCTCGCCCTATTTTGTTCAACTTATCAAAGCTTGCATTGACAGCCCATGGATTGCACCACTAGTCAACGGCCGCCCAACACCCTTCTTCCAAGCCAAGAGAGGCATTAGGCAGGGATGCCCTCTCTCACCATACCTGTACATTCTTATGGCGGACTCTTTAAGCCGAAAGCTCAATGCTGAGAAAGCTGCTGGGAACATTCCAGGCCTCAAATCATCATCAGAAGCAGACTCTTCGAATCATGCGCTTTTTGCTGATGATTCTCTCCTCCTAGGAGGAGCCTCCACAAGAATCGCTCGGGCATTTGACACCGTCCTCAGAAAATATTGTAGAGTATCTGGAGCTGCAGTGAATGAAAGTAAGAGTGAAGTGTATAGCTTGAATATTGCACAGCAAGAACTTGAAGCCATAACTACTCTTCTTGGGTTTAAAGGACAAGCAGACTGGGATATATTCAAGTATCTTGGCCTGCCCATTATCTCAGGAATCAACAAAAGAGACCTATGGAGCGAAATAATTTCGAAAATCAAAAGCAAGATTGCTGCATGGGGGGGTTATTGGTTGACCAAGGGAGGCAAAGTAATACTGATCAAATCAGTGCTGTCTGCGCTTCCCATATTCCAGGCTTCTTTTCTTTTGGCGCCCAGAAACGTTATGGAGCAGATCTCCAAACCACTCAGAGATTTTCTGTGGCAAGGAGGAAAAGGCAACGAATATAAATTGCACCTGGTGAGTTGGGACGTTGTCAAAAGGCCAATGGAGGAAGGGGGACTGCAAATAAGGGATCCCCTGCTTGTTAACTTTGCCTTAGGAGGAAAAATCTTGTGGAATCTACTCCATGATCCCACTCATCCTGTCAGCAGCACGCTGAGGTTAAAGTATGGAGTAAATAACGATCTCAGCAATATTTTAAACAGAAACACAAACAAGAGCACGCATGTATGGAGTCTTTGCTGCAAGAGCAGCAAACATTTCTTAAAACAGTTATATAGAATTCCAGGTAGCGGAAAACGTATACACATGTGGAAGGATCGCATTATGGGAAACGCCCCTCTGGAAGAAAACAGAAATATAACAGAGCTTAAAGCATGGCTGGAGCGTGCTAGAGTTAAACGCCAATATGAGTTAGCAAAGTGGAACCAGCGTGGGGAATGGGAGGGCTGGGACTTCCATGGAGTTCCAGATCGATTGATACATCAACAATCACAGCTCGAAGACCAATTGGAGGACGCTGCACCGGTCCATAAAGTCGCAAGAGACAGTTGGGGTTGGGGCCCAACAGGTGTTTATTCCACAGCAGTTGGATATAAAGTAATGCAGGGCAATCGAAACAGTAATCACACAGCAGACTTCTGGAAAATGGTATGGGACTCATTTGCCACACCTAAAGTGAATTTTTTTATTTGGACTGTGATCCATAATAAAATTCTCACAGGAGATAATTTGGAGAAAAGAAATATTGCGGGTCCTCACAGGTGTGTGATGTGTAATAGCAACTCAGAAACAGTCCAGCATCTGTTCATAGGTTGCAGCGTGGAAAAGGATGTCTGGAGGCTCATCTTAATGGAATTGCAGATCACTGTCCCAACCTTCAACACAGCAGCTGAACTCTTTGCCTCTTGGAGGCAGCTCTATCCCCATCATATTCCCCAAAAATCATTTTGGAGCAGAATCTGGACAGCATTACCCAAATATGTCTGTTGGCAGATTTGGCTGGCACGTAATCAACTGATCTTCAAAGAGGTGAGGCATTCCCCGATGAAAATAGCTGCAAAAGCCAAGGCCTTCCTGAGGGAAGTGGCCAAACATCAGTATATAAAAGAAGACACTACTCTGCTGCAAGAAGAAAAGATGTGGTTAGGGGAACTTGTGCCTCATCCGGGCAGAAACCCCCCTATACCTCAAAGTGGAAATCCGGGATGGCGCTTAAGAGATGAAGAGGAAATTTTTCAAAGTTGGTGGAGAACACAAAAAATATACACTATTTTCTTCGATGGGGCGTCAAAAGGGAACCCTGGGGCAGCTGGTGCTGGGGGAGTCATCTATTCAACAGACGGATTTTCCAAAGATATCTTCTACTGGGGGTTAGGTCAGAAGTCCAACAACCAAGCTGAGCTCTTCGGGCTTCTCAAAGCCTGCCAAATAGCTAGAGACAAAGGTGTTAAAAAACTACAAGTCTTTGGAGATTCAGAGCTAATAATAAAAAATTTAAACAAGGGAGCTCGATTCAACAATCCAAGCCTCAACAAAATTGTGGATAGACTGAAAAGAGTGCTCCAAGATTTTGACAGCTTCAAATTTTATCACATTCTCAGAAAATTAAACAGTGAAGCAGACCAAATGGCAAATAAAGGCAGTGAACTCATGAAAGGGCTTATTTTTGTTAACAATGACAGTTATATACAAATGCCCTGATATTTGTGATAGAGAAAATAGGCAGAATTTAGAAATCTGCATTGTATATGGGGATAGATTGGAAAAGACCCCACAGTCTTTCAGATAAATAAAAAAAAACCTATAAACGTTTCAGTTAAAAAAAAAAAAAAATACATTTTCGAAGTACGTTATAAAAAAAATGTTTCCAATTTTTATTTCCATGTGGTTTATCATATATGAAAATCTTATGAAATGAAGACTAATGACAACACGTAGGGAGAAGCCTAGAGATGTACATTATAGAGAAGTATGAAAATGTTATGAATGAAGAAGAATGATAACTTGACTTGCTACTTGCTTTACCAGTCAAGACATAGAGAAGTAGAGGGTGAGTGAAGTGCATTATCGAAAAATATTTGCTTGAAGTTTCCATTTTTCTTCTTATTTGAAAGGTTAGAGTGTAGTGCAGCTCAGCATTAGTACAAGAAATATCAAATTGAAAATAATTTAGCTCTAGTTGGGTACATATTTTAATTGCCCGAGCTGATGGGATGTCCCTATTGTATATACAATTCTAACATATTTCCCCTAGGTGTTACCTATATGGTGACTAAGTGATTATGGCTTCTTTAGACACTTGATTAGTATTATGGAAGAAATTTGAGTATACCATTAAGGATTGTTAGTAGTTCATGTAGCAGTTGCATTGCTTATGACATATTTTTATATCTTTTGTATAAGTTATTGTATATACAGTTATACTATGATATGGATACACATTTCCCCCAAGCGTTACCTATATGGTGATTATTGTCCAATTGTTGATATTTAGAGAAATATAATTAAGTGAATGATGGTTTTTGAACATCAAAGTTATTATGATGACCTTGTATCTTAGGATGAATCCTTAGTGTTGAGATTCTATCTGCATGCCGAAGATGCATAGATCGCTTCATAGGAAAACCCTTTGGCCTATTTATAGTATGTGGTAGTTGTATGAATGGACTCCTTATATTGTCCTCACTGTCATAAGATTCCAACACAGTTATTTTTTTTTTGATAAGTCTATATACAAGTTATACATATTATGTAGTAAGAAATGTTCTTTAATAATACAAATCACTATAAGGGGAAATATTCTCAATACACCCCTCTAGATATACAATGTCTCGTGATATTATTTTCATTTGGCGACACATGGAAATTCCAATACCAAAACTCTTTCACATTGTCCCTCACATTATACGAAAGTCTTTCTTGATAAGGTTTCCTACATATATTAGCCCAACATGCAATTTCATCATTCTCATATTATTGAATCATAATTTTTTAATGCCTCCATAAACTTTTGCTTAATGTTTTGTACATTCTTGTTTTCATTGACATCAACCGATTTGATGTAGTTCCTTTTCCAACAACACTTGTCAATAATTCCCTACTAGCACTTATGCCATATTGTGATTGATATTTTGCAATTTTTCCCAGGGTTGGTGTCATATTTCTTAATACCAACTCATTTACCTTCACCATTTTGGAATTTCTAATGCCCAATAGTTGAACTATATTTCTTAAATATTTGTGCTTTAAAAATATATTTAAGAATTAAGCTTGTGCTATGATACCTTGAAAAATATTTTTGATCACCCAATTTACTTTATCTTGAATTGTTCATTCATGAATTAGTGACCTCATTTCTTCAATTTTAGTTGATTTTATTTTATCTAGAAAATTTTCATCAAAAACAATTTCTTGCAACCTGTTGTAGGTAAGATGTTGTCCCTACATAAAAAAATATAAAATTTTAATTTTTAATTTGAACTTTACATGTACATTGAAAAAATTTAAAATATTAAAATGGTGACTTCATTTGTGTGGTCAATATTCTCATTGACAAGTCCCTCTAATCTCTCATTTCCTCATCATTTCCAGGTACATCTAGATCCCTTTGAAGCTCTCTATTTTGTAATTATACATCTCCTTCATGCTCTCTATTTTGTACCTCCACATTCCTTTAGGCTCTCTATTTTCCTTTAATGCTTTTCTTTTTTATAGTAGATTATCATTTTTTCATTTAAAATAAATAAATTTTATAATATATTTTTACACTATATGAAAATAATATATATATATATATATATATATATATATTAACGAGAACTAAAAATTCTAAGTAAATGCAAGGTTTTCTATATTGATGCATCACACTATACTACATTTGGAGGTAAGTAACACTAGAGCCCTATTCAATTATAATTATATCTAATTATAAAATAATTTAAAAAAAAAATTAATGTAGAAATTTGATTGTGAAAGTGGTTTTTTTTAATGATATAACTGGTAAAGCTATTATCCCTTTTTATCTTTTAAATGATTCAATTAATATTAACATTTGTATGTTTCATGAGGAACTTTTTATTTTTCATGTTAATTACCTTTTATAACTCTAGGATGTTTGTAAAATTGCCTTTGTTTTTAATAAATGGAACTCAATTATATATTTAAAAAGAGGATTAGGTAAGAGAATTTTAGGATTATAAAATTTTTGTTTGTCCAACTTGACAATGTGAATGTTTATTTACCTAAAGTTGGCTCCCATGTTCAATACCTCCCCATGAGGTTTGAAGATAATAGGTAATGGAAATCGAAGGACATATAAAACAAATAATTTATACATCAATAGTTCTATATATTATAGTAGTTCTCACTTGAGTAATCTTTCAATTTGGAATTCAATTATTATTAATAAAGTTGTTTTTCTTAGTAGGGAGTACAATAATTTTGTAACCAAATAATAGGAGAAAAAATATTCGCAATATAATTTATTTGAATAAATAGATGTGTGTAAAATATTTTAATAAGAAACTAGATTTGTAATTTTAAAATATTAAACTATAACTTAAATTTGTATTTTTTTTTTAATTATGTATATAGAGAAAGACTAAACCAAGTTTGGAGTTAAGAAAATAAACCATAACATAAAGAACAATAACTCCTTTCAAAATGTCTCCATATTAAAATGACATTCACTTTCTTGTATACCAAGACTGTTGCTCTTCATATACAATTTCTGACAAGCATGCAATTGGGCTAGGATATGTAGATGAACTTGGAGTAAAATCTATTTTTGTTAATAAAAATTTTCTTTATTTACATCTATGCTAGATAGATTGTAATTGAATGTATTTAAAATATCTTACTTGGATTACATGCTCATTGCATGCTTGTTTAGGAGGATTATTAATCACCAAAAGATTTTCACCCCGAATTTCCTATTTCAATATCTATAATTTTTTTTTAATATATGTGAACACATTATGTTGGTTTACATATATTTTTTCACCCAAAATTTCCTATTTCAATATCTATAACAAAATTTTCTGGTTGATAACTCTTATCATCAATATCTTTGAAACCTTCACTACCTGCTTCCATGAAAGAAAAATTTGATTTACATTTCTCCATGATGGCTTCTTCTCTGCAACATATTATTTATTGTAGGCTACTCATTCCTATGCTATTTCCTTATGGGGTTTCTTTTGCAACATGTGGTGCAATTTATAGTTAAGACTATATGAAATGAAGACTACTGATTTGACCTTACTTGTATTTAATCATAACTAGAAATTGCACCACATGTTGCAAAGGAAACACCGTAAGGTTGTAGTATAGGAAAGAATAACATATAAGAAAGAAGAGGTAGTAGTAACTTTTGCGGCTCCAACTGATCCTCCAGAATAAGAGGTGGATAATTATGTTTATTGGACCTCAAATCAAAATATCCATATTGGGTAATTGATGTGGAACAAATTCTTTGTTATTAATTGCATGTAAGATGTGTTTTTTCATAATGGATGAGACATTTTGGCCAAAGTACTCAAGACCTCTATATGATGAAATCTGCATGTTAATTTTTTTTGCATGAAGGATGCACTTGGTTTTAATGACCAAGTTGGGAAGACTTCACCCTTCCACAAAATTATTTTTTTCTATCACATTCGCAATGTTGAATTCCTCTCATACTACTCCTAGAACTCTGACTTTGCTCTATAGCTAGAATTATTTAATGGAATAAAAACCTATCACTATGACATGTTGTACTTCATAAGAGACTACTAAGAAGCTTAAGTATGGTAAATCCACCTTCACCTGTCATTTTAACATAGAGAATAGACTTATCTTAATCGCCAATTTTATGGATAAGAGACATTTGGGCCTTTTTTAACCCTTGGGGATGATTAATTAATCTCAGTTCAGATAATTTATATTAATAAATCATCTACAATCATATTTCCATAATTCCTCTTTGAATGACCAATATTCCACTTCTTTGGAACTTTTCACCTCAGTCAGAATAATAAACATCATCAAGACCCAAAAGTAAGAAGAAAAAAACAACTCATAATCAGGGAATCTAACAGCTTCTTTAAGGATAATAATTGAAGACTTTGGTGCCTTTTAAAGATAATTTATTTTCCCATCAAATAAAGAGAAACAATCAAATTTTGTAGTGACAAGAATGGAAACAAATTTTAAATGTAATAACTCCCTTCCCTGATGATAGTACATTTTGATTTTTAAAGGAAATTATTTTCCAAATATTTTAAATAATAGATTCCTCCCCAAGTGCCCCTTTAGAGATACCTTTTTTTTCCAACTGATTGCAATGGGTAAGTGTATTTTGTCTAGTATTTTTTGAGTCATTGGATTTAAGGGCAAAGGTAAAGAGACTACTAGACAAAAAAGAGCAGAGTGATTGAATGTCAAATGAAAATAACATTGAGGAATCTCTTCTGGTTTTCATGTGGGCCTTCTTCAACTGATGAGGTAGTAGGAACTTTCTCAGCTCCAACTCCTCCAGAATAAACATTGCATAATTATGTTGAGTGAACTAATACTCATGTAACTTTGACTGCTCCTTACAATTGGAATGTTTCTCTTCCCATAACTCTATCTCGGGCTATAATTCTAGTTTTCTCTTGTTTCTGAATAAATTGTCTCTATATCACTATTTTCTGTCTCTTTTTGAGTGCTTTCTTGAATCAGTGAGATAATGTAGCTCATCTCGATTCCAAAATCCTCGACTAACCCATTTTCTGAAGAGTCCTCTTCTATTTTTAATTCTGCTATTTGGTCATCCATAGCCTTGTCAACATCGTTTCCTTCTAAAGAATCATATATTCTTGACAACTATCCATTGTCCTATTTTTATTCTTCCATATACTTCAGATCTAAATGAATGGAATTGAGATAAGCTTCGTGATATTTTCCAAATTCCATGATTTTTCATTGCACTTCTCATGTGTATTAGAGAAAATGGATTCCATACATTCAATGTTATTCCTTTTTAGGGCTTGTTGTAATGTTGTAAGCTTCTCTTCACCATGTCTCCTTTCTTTTGTATCCTTGACTTTGATACAAACAATTGTCACTGGCCCCTTTACATGTGCACAATTAATAAATTTCCCCCTATTTATGTCATGTTGACTAGAAAAAAATAGATTTTTCATATTCAATTGTATGTTTCCCCCACACCTCTTCCATATCTGATGGGTTTTGTTTCATATGTTTATTTTCGTCAAGAAGCATAAGAATTATTGATAAGGGATCCCTTCATGATGGAAAAATAGAGAGCTTGAAAGAGATGTGGATGTACTTGGAAATGTTGAGGAAATGAGAGATGTAGAGGAACTTTTCAATGAGAATTTTGACCACACAAATGAAGTCACCATTTTAATATTTTAAAATTTTTCATTGTACATGTCGATTTCAAATTAAAAATTAAAAATTTATATATATTTTTTAATGTAGGGACAACATCTTACCTACAACAAGAAAAAAATGAAGTTACAAACTGTTATGTAGTTACAAACTATTACAATTAAGTAATTAAAGGTAAATTTATTGTTATTTAAGAAATTTGAATTATGAACATTCATCATAATTTAGAACAAGAAAAACTATGAATGTTCATAATTTAGAACAAGAAAAACTATGTATATTTGGATGTATGGAAATTTAGATACATTTTATTAAGTAAATTTGTAAAAGAATAATGCTTATAAACATTTAAAAAACATTTTATTAAATACTTAGTTTAGATCATTATTATTTAACAGAGGGATCAATTCTCTTTTCACTTTAAAAGAGGTTTTCATATCAAGACATTTGATCCCTCATGGCTCTTGGTAGATCAGAGTTAAGATTGATATAGGCCATCTTAATTCCACACTTTAAAGAAACTTAATTCCACATGAATACCATGGGTCAATACCATGGGTTTTATTTATAGTTTACTATTATTTCATTTTGTTATTTTTATTTTTTATTGTATTTTGACCTAGTTAAAATGCTCATTACATTGTGTCAATCTTTTTATTTAATTTACTTTTATTTTTAATTTTGTGTATTTTGACATAGTCAAAATGTTAAACATGACATTACAACATAACTATCAAGTAACGAAATCTTCATGTTTATTTTTTTCTGCATGAAGGATGCACTAGGTTTTTATGACCAGGTTGGGCAGACTTCACCCTTTCATGAAATTATTTTCTTCTATCACATTCACAATGTTGAATTCCTCTTAAACTACTCCTAGAACTCTGACTCTACTCTACAGCTAGAATTACTTAATGGAATAAAAACTTATCACTATGACATGTTGTACTTCATAAGAGACTACTAAGAAGCTTATGTATGGTAAATCCACCTTCACCTGTCATTTGAACATAGAGCATAGAGTTATCTTAATTGTCAATTTTATGGATAAGAGACATTTGGCCCTTTTAAAGATCAATATTCCACTTCTTTGGAAATTTTCACCTCAGTCAGAATAATAAACATCATCAAGACCCAAAAGTAAGAAGAGAAAAACATCTCATAATCAGGGAATCTAATGACTTCTTTAAGGATAATAATTGAAGACTTTGGTTCCTTTTAAACATCATTTATTTTCTCATCAAATAAAAAGCAACAACCAAATTTTGCAGTGACGATAATGGGAACAAATTTTATATGTAATAACTCCCTTCCATGGTGATAGTACATTTTGGTTTTTAAAGGAAATTATTTTCCCGATCTTTTAAATAATAGATTCCTCCCCAAGTGACCCTTTAGAGATACCTTTTTTTTTCAAATAATTGCAATAGGTAAGTGTATTTTGTCTAGTATTTTCTGAGTCATTGAATTTAAGGGTAGAGGAAAAGAGACTACTAGACAAAAAAAGAGCAGAGTGACTGAATGTCAACTGAAAATAACATTGAGGAATCTATTCTGATTTTCGTGTGGACTTCTTCAACTGAGGTAGGAACATTCTCAGCTCCAACTCCTCCTGATTAAACATTGAAGAATTATGTTGAGTGAACTACTACTCACGTAACTTTGACTCCTCCTTACAATTGGAATGTTTCTCTTCCCATAACTCTATCTCGGGCTATAATTCTAGTTTTCTCTTGTTTCTGAATAAATTGTCTCTATATCACTACTGTCTGTCTCTTTTTGAGTACTTCCTTGAATTAGTGAGATAATGTAGCTCATCTAGATTCCAAAATCCTTGACTAACCCATTTTCTAAAGAGTCATATGTTGTTTTTAATTCTGCTATTTGGTCCTCCATAGCCTTGTCAACATCGTTTCCTTCTATAGAATCATATATTCTTGATAACTCTCCATTGTCCTATTTTTCGGATCAATTCTCTTTTCGCTTTAAAAGAGGTTTGCATATCCCTCTTGGCTCTTGATAAATCGATAGTTAAGATTGATTTATGCCATCTTAATTCCCCCTTTAAAGAAACTACATTCCACATGAATACCATGGGTCAATACCATGGGCTATATTTATAGTTTATTATTATTATTTTTTATTGTATTTTGACCTAGTTAAAATGTTCATTACATTATGTCAATATTTTTTATTTAATTTACTTTTATTTTTAATTTTGTGTAATTTGATATAGTCAAAATGTTAGACATGGAATTACAACATTTCTATCATACTTTGTTGGAGAGCATAGTAACACAAAAATGTAATATTTAAATATATAAGTAGTTATTTTCCTTTTTTTATATTTCTTTTTATCCATGTAATATATATTAATTGGTTTGTGTGGAGTTTAATTTTATGATGTAATTTTTATTAAAAATAGAAATTTAATTCTTATGTACCCAAAAATTTAATGTTTATGTATTTTACAATTTTTTTTATTCATTAAACTAATTTATGTAAAATCTAGTTTTATTAAGTTATTAATTTAAATTTGATTAAAAAAATTGAGATTAAAATCTAACAAATTTATAATAACAACATTTTAACCTAAAAGTCACCAAAACCTAAATTCAATCTAACTTATTAAAAAGAAAAAAAACTAACATTATAAAAAAGCATATATAAAACTATTTACTTGTGGATCTAATGGATTAAAAAATGGACACAGTGGCAGCTAGGAGAGTTGTTTTCAAATAAAGACGCCTCACGGCGTAATAATTAGATTAATTTTTTTGTAGATTTATAATTAAAATTAAATATTTTAAATAATTAAATCAAATTTATATATTGAAATAAATATATAAAAAAAATGCATATATATTTTTTAATATGATTTGCGTATACTTGACTTTTTAATTTGTGTTGTGTATATTTGACATTTGGTGATATATTCCACACTTTATGAAGAGTCCAGACTATATGAAATGAAGACTATTGACCTGAGTTGTATTTAATCGTAATAATTGAATTAAATTTTATTTATATTTATAATTAAATCTAATTTATATATTGAAATAAATATCTAAAAAAATAAAGAAATATTTTAAATTTTTTTTGCGTATACTAGACGTTCGACGATATATTCCACACATCATGAAGACTATATGAAATGAAGACTGCTGACCTGACTTGCTTTACAAGTCCACACATAAGTTAAATCGAGATTGGGGCACATTCTCTACTAGTTGACATTATCGAAAGCATGTGCTTCGTGTCTACAATCATCTTCCTTCTTGGGAGATTGGAGTTCAGTGAAACTCCCGTCAAAGTTGTATGTCTGTAAGTTATGGTATTTGTATTTCACTATAATGAAGGGTTAGGCAATGAAATTTAAAGCTTGGAAAAATTACAAGGGTGATAACCCTTTGGTTCACGAACAGGGCTGTATGCACCGCGGGTATAATTTGACTGTTTGTAATGGTAAGGGTAGGTCTAGTTTTCTGCAGAGTCGTCTTTTCCCTCAATCTCTGTTTTCGTTAAATTATCTGTGGGTCACTGTTTGTAATGGGCCAAGAAAGCAAGTTCGTCTGTAGAGTCATGTCTTTCCTCAATCTCCGTTTTCGTTAAATTATCTGTGGGTCACTGTTAGTAATTGGCCGAGAAAGCAAGTTCGTCCGTAGAGTCGTGTTTTGCCTCAATATCTGTTTTGATTAAATTACCTTTGGGTCACTCTTTGTAATTGGCTGAGAAAGCAAGTTCTTTTAGGTAATTTGGACTATGGCATGCAAACTATGTTTGCTCAAACTACTGTGCATCCTGAGGCAGCCACCAACGTCTATCAGTAGCTTGTTACTGATCATTCTCTGGTATATATAGGGCTACTATACATTTTTATTGGGGATCTTGTCTGCCAAGCCATTATGGCTAAAGGTCAAGCAGGAAAAAGAAAAGACACAGGCAGATGAAAAACAACATCAAACAATACAGAGTGTAGGACCAAGCAAGTGAGGCAGGAAGAGAAATAAGCAAATTCTAGAAAACATTGCTAATCTTTATGAATTAGGAAATCTAGTTCATATTCACAATACTATTCAGGGTTGGGAGAGAGAAAGTAATGATGAAGATGAGGATCTCAAACAACGGGAGGTTACAATGGACTTCATTTCCAACCCAGGAAATACAAGAGTTCTTGTATCTCTATTCCAGCAATCAGTCAAAACGTATTGAAAATTAAAATGTGTCTTAGCAAAAAAAATGTCGAGCATGCAAGAAAGGGAAGGAAACCCAAGAGAGATTTTTGAATTACAGTAGATAAAACAAGATATTCGTGAGATGCCCAAGGCACAGTTTCAAGCAACTGCTCGAATTGGGAGGAATGAGCACCAACTCCAAAGCATGCAACAAGTGGAGATGTAGGGGTCTACTGCAAAGGACTCAGCTCATGTGGATTCTTCTAATGGATAATATTACTTTTCTTATAGTTTTCTATGTTTTTGGCCGATAAGGTTAATAGTTTCTGTTTCAATTGAAACTTTGATGGACACAGTAAATTTGTTAAAGTAGTAAGTAGAAGGAAAAAATAATATCAGTTTTGGTTGGCTTTTAACTCTCGGAGGTGGCCAACAGACCTGGTTTCCTTCGGGTAGGTTGAGGCTACTACATGCAACAAAATATGTATAGAAACTTTCTCTTTAAAAAATAGAAAATAGAAAGGCTCTATGAAATTTACCAAAAAAATAAAAATAAAATTTAATATGGATTTTTGTAAATTTAGGTTATAGTTATCAAATTTAAATATTTTGAGTGATTTGAAAGTTTTTTTTTATTGTTTTTTTTGTAAGCTTAGTAGATCCTTCCCATTTTCTATTAATTTGAAAGCCGGGCAACATAGATACAAAAATTAGACCTCAACGTGCCCGAAGGAAACCAGGTCTGTTGGGCATCTAAGTGCAATGTATGCCAACCAAAACATAAACATCCTTAATAACCTATACAGATTCTGAAGGTAATTAAGATCAAAGTATGGTAATAATATCAGTTACAGAAAGTAAAGCTAGCCACTAAAAAAGAAGTATTGATATCTCTAATCATCTTCTGACTCCACCGGGGTAGGGTATTTGGCACTAGATGCAGGAATTTCAACCTACTGCAAAGCTTTTATATCCTTCTCCATTCTACCCAGTCTAGCATACTGATGCAGTTGATGGAGGTTGATTTCATGAATATTTCTATTTATGTCTGCCATGGTGGAACCTAACTTCGATTCACCTATCTCCTGAGCTGACATAACAGATTTTGCCAGCAAACATTTTATCAACCAATAAGTTTGAATTGATTGCTGGAATAGAGAAATTCACCCACGGGTATGCCCTGGATCTCCAATGACATTATGCAGGTCTTCCAATGCCAAATCATCCTCTTCATCCAGGTTATTTATTATTTTTGTTTCCCATCCATAAATACAAGATTTAATAGAAGAAGGAATGTCTTCTGCAAAGGTTTGAATTAGCGGTTCCATGAGTTATTTTGTTGACTTCCTACCTCTCTTTGCTGGCGGGGGAGAGATAGGCTCTTTTCCTTTACCTCCATTAGGCTTCCTACCACTGATTTTCTTCACCATCTTATCAGAAGCGATGAAAAGCACTCATGATTCCATCAATCGAGAAACAATTCCACGATAAGTACATATCAGGAATATGAAAATACAAAAGGTTGGTAAAGCATGAGCGGGAGAGAAGACATATGCATCCTTCCCCTTAACCATTCTATAAGCATCACCAAAAACCCTTACCAGAGGCAAAAGAATTAAGACTAACATAGAAACCCAAATGTACAACCCCACAATACTGGAAGAACCCAAATATAAAACCCACAAACGACCCTATTCCACTCAGAGCCCTCAGCAATCCAAAGCTGAAGCATTAAATAACAAGAAAGAAATGAAGGCTAGAACGAAAAGAAAAGAAAGCGAACCTTGCCCAAATCCAAAATTCTACAAAACCATGATACTGGTAAACCCTTAAAATAAAAAAAACATAAGGCCCTATTCAATAGCCTACTAACATAAACAGTGCCCTCAGTAAATGGCACCACTCCATCCTGCATTCACACCAAATTTTGAGCAGACTCACAGACAATTTCATCCAGGCTCCTAATAGAAAAAGAGTGAGGGCTATCAAAAGAACAAATTCCAATCCTTACAGAACTCCAGCAATGACAAACATCCCAGAACTGAGCGAAAATTTTATAAAAAAAGTATAAAAACACCAGAATTATAATATGCATACGTCAAAATTCGGATACCATCTTCATTTGCACAGCTAGGAAGAAGTATAATACATACCAAGAAGCTATCCACAGAGGCACCCAATGTCATCGGAAATGGCTTCCCAGGGATGCGCAGGAGGAACCAACTTAAAAAAAAAACTAAAAGAAGGAAAATCTTGCCATACCACAAATATTAACTCGCCTCGGGGCATTCCTTCGACGCTTCCCCCAAAGGACACCTGATAGCCTCGCTGGATTTACCAGCTGTTTACCGCATCTTGTAAATGGAATTTATTACCTCGAATGGGAGTTGTCCTATCCATTCCCTCGCTGAACCACCTCTGCCATAACATGCTTGTCAAGGCCACATTGTTGTCTGGCCTCCACACGCGGTACAACCCTTTCACCAGCGTGTCGACTTGGCCCCCTCCTCATCACATTCCACCTTGATCGGGGGTTGTTATGGTCCCGACCTGCATGGTTCCCATCCTATTTCACCAAACCCCAGAGGTCATTATAATTAGCTTCCAGCTCCTGCCTCCATGGTCGATTGAGGAGCTGATCTACATTGCTGCAAGCCCAATTTTCCAAACAATCCACTGCTTTATTACCTTCTCTTCTCACATGATAAGGAACAGTATATTCAATTGATCCCATTATTTTCTTAATTTCTTGAACTAATCTTGCAGTTCTCCAACTCTTGCTAATTTTTTCCTAATTAGCCCCCTGTTGAAGTTTTCTTAGTATATCAGTAGCCATTGCAGAAGTCCCCTCTATTTCTAATCTATTATAATGTTCACGACACGCAATTTCAAGGCCTAGTTTGACCACTGAGAGTTCGGCTTCATTATTAGTCGCATGGAAAATATCAATGGAAAAAATCCTTAAATCTGTCCCTGTACAATCTTGAAATATGCCTCCAGCTCCTGCTTGACCTGGGTTTCCTTTTGAAGCCCCATCATAGTTCAGTTTGATAAAACCTGACTAGGGCCTGGCGAAAACATTTCTTATAACATATCCTGCGGATCTTTGTTTCCAGGAAGATGGGGTAAGCATATATTCCTTTAGGTTTTACTTTTGAAGAATTCGGCCTTTCAACCCCTGAACTGTCCAGTCCTCATGCGCCCATTTTTCTGATAAGATAGTTTATCTTATGCCTTTAAAAGTAATATTCCATATTTCAGTGTTTTTAAACTTTATGTTTTGAAATATCCTTCTGTTCCCTTCTTTCCACTGAGACCATAATAGGAATCCCACTGCTAGGGACCATGCTTTATTCACTACTGGACTCCAATACCCTCCCTTTCTCCAATTTTCAATTGTTTGGCGAAGGTTTTAATTATTTCGATCTGTTTGTTGAAATAAGTTATTAAGATTTGACCACATTTGTTCTGCTAATTGACAGGTATTACATAGGTGTTCAAGGTTTTCCTCTTGTTTAGCGCACATTCACATAGCAGGACGGCCCATACATTCCACATTTCTTTAACTGATCCCAAGTAAGGATTCGTCCATGTCCAACAAGCCATAAGAAATGTTCGATTTTCGGCTAGTTTTTAAGGGACCAAATTTTCTTCCACAATCGATTTTTCGGGATTTCAACATCATTTGCTTGTAACTGGTATGCTTCTTGTATTGTGAACATTCCTTTCAGATTATATCCCCATCTCAGTATGTCATTTCTTGTCTGGATAGGAATTTTCCTTGTTTGAAGCTCTTTACCAAAATTTCTCCATTGCTGCGTATCCGGAGCTTCCTGCCACTACTGTTTATGTTTCCATGTCCTCTAGAAGTGATCATTATGATCATCCCAATATTTTTTCACTTCCTTGATTTGAGGGTGTCGAGTCCAGCCTTGTAAAAAGATTTGGGATGATCAGAATGATCACTTCTGGAGGAGATGGATGTTTACATTTTTATTAATGCATGTGAATGTGATGTTTGGATTAATTTGTTATATCATTTCATAAATATTGTGGTTTTTTAAAATTCATTATTAATCAAAAGTCGACACATATATATCTTATAACAATATTCATATGAATTAAATTTTTATTAGTGCATTTGGGAACGACAATGGAGAACGCAATAGAATAAATTAAAACATATATATATATATATATATATATATATATATATATATATATATATATATATATATATATATATATATATATATATATATATATATATATATATATATATATATATAAGACAGTCTAAATATCATACAAAATGGGACAGTTATTGGTATCCCTTTGTCTTTCAATTGGGACACTATGTCCATTACATTAAACAAAATGTCTGATTTCACAGACATATTTCAAAAAATAAAATGCCTTGCTTTGATATCCAAACATGGTGATCATCATTCTTCGCTTGAACTACTGTCAATGCTATATCTACTTCCATGACTTGGGTTATTTTCAGGAATGTTTTGTTCATGGCGATGATTGTTTTCTTCTTCTTCACCTTCCATCTACAAACATAAAAATAAACTAAAATGAGTGTATATGCATTGGTGAGAATAATGAAAATTGCAATATTAAATAACATACATCAATGTAAATTGAAAAGAAAAATGACGTACCATAGCAATAATTGACTCATAAACTATACACATTCTTTCAAAACCATGTACCATGCCATCTTTCAAAATTTCATCTGTTGGCACAGTTCCATACTTTGTTTCCTGCAAGTTTTATACCCCATAACAAATCATATATTTAACATGAAAGATGTTTTTGTTCTATTAATTATAGACGGAGCTAAGTAAAACAAGATCGATAGATGGTTACAAATTCCACAATTAATTTCTGATATGCCAACATATACTCACAACCCATATTTAACCCAATTTCAATCAATTCGTCTGATGGTTCTTCTTTGTATGTTAGCACCTGTTTGAAGACATTCAATGATGATTTTTGTAAAACAACTTAAAAAACACTAATGAAATCTAATTAAGTTGTTATAAGGAAGTAACAATTACTCACAAACTTAGAGATCAACCCTTTTCTTCCTTGTCGTCCTGTTTTATGTGTTGAATGGGTTCCATTTTCTTTTCTTTTCTGCAAGTAAATTCTTGAAAATTAATATTTAATTCTAATTTTTTTATTTATTGTACCTAATGATCGAAAAACTCAATGATAACATATTACATTTGAAGCACGTTGTTGTTGAGATGGCTCCTCCTGCGATGCAATTTTGTCCATTTCTTTGACCATCTCCTTGTACACCTTTTTGGACATTCCTACTGGCATATTTCTGATATCAACTCGTTCATCTTTTGAGATTTTCATAATATTCCTGAAAATGTAACATGACAATGAAATATTTAATTTTTATACTGATATATGAAAAGTAAATATAACAAAAGTGATATTTATAAATAATTCTAGACAAACATTTAAAGGAATATTACTTTTTCATTCCTTCTTTTTTGTTGTTGTACATTTTTACTATTAAAAGTCTGACATGTCTTATTGACAAATTCTTTGGAAACTCTTCCTGTAGTTTAGATAAAATTTTGTTCTTGGAAGCATTGGATTGATTTTTTATTGTAAGTGGAAATAATGTCTATACATTCGTTCCACTAGATCCCTCAAAATTTTGTAAAAGTTCTTCCCCCTTTCGTTAACTTCTAGCACCACTCCAGATAAGCTAAGGAGCAATTCATCTTCATTTGCATGTCCTATTTTTTTCTTTTCTTAGAACAACATTCCTTTTATGAGTTGTTGGTCCCTATATAACATTAAACAGATGTGAATTAATAGACTGTTTGACACATGTTATCTAATAATTTTAAGTATATTATTAATGATAATTAAAAAAATAAACTCATATTGGATCGATAGTATTTTTTCATTCACCTGATTCATCCTTTTGCAATTTTTCCATTAAGCTTTTACACTCTTCTGGTCCTAGATAAGAAATAATCATATCGAGCTTCATCATTTTGTGGCTCTACATGTTACACAGTAAACAATACATATTAGTTAAACTTACATATAGTTCAAAAATAATATTTTTTATAAAAAATTTATAAAGAACTTTTCTTTTTTGCTTTTCTTGATGTGTTATGAGTATTTTTGTTACTTGATCTCTTTTCAGTCATTTCTTTATCAATCTGAAATCTATACCATATCATTCATTAATATATTTATAAATAAATTCTCAACTTTTTAGGTACAAAATAAATCTCAAGACACCGATGCGCCTTTCATGGGGTACGCATTGCGGTCGGTGCATGGGGATATAAAAAACGCACTGCAAAACAACACAATATACCATACGGTGCGTTGGTTATTATAAACGCACCACAAAAAAAGTGTAATAGACCGTACAATGCGTGGTGTATTATAAATGCACTGCAAAAACAGTGTACTAGATTGTACGGTGCTATCCTCGTAAAATGGAGCACCGTTGCCCTATTTTAGATATGACACACTCATTTAGAAAAATTGTTTTCAATTTTTTTATTACACAGTACTTACGTGGTGCGTTGTATAATACAACGCACCAGTGCGCTAGGGTACGCAAGGCGCACCGATGAAGAAAAATTCACACAATGGACGAATGGATTGGGATCCGACTATGCAAGTCATCCCGTGGGTTGGATGTCAATCTAAAATGAAAAACCCTAATTCTAAAATCACAGAAACACGAAGAAGAAAGGGAAAAAACAAAAAAATGAAGGGTTTAGAGTAAAAATGGATAAAACTGCAGAAAAAGTAAAAAAAAAAATCAAATTTAATCACGAGATGGTTTGAAATTCTATGATACAGGGTTTCAATTACTAGAGTTTTGGTTTCTGATTGTCTGAATACTTCTGTTCGAATGTATTTTGCTGCTCCATAGTGCCCTCGTGCTCTCTTGCTCCAGGCCTGTCTCCTGCAAATATCTGGTTGAAAATTTTAGCAAAAATAGTGAAATAATGAAAAGTGTTTAGTATTTAAAAAATTATTTTATGAAATTAGATTTTCGAAAATATTTTGCCGCCCATTTTTCAAATTTCTGTTTTTTTTTTCACTTAAAGAAAATAGAGTTGCACTTTTTTTATTTGCGTTTATTTGTGACCGGTGCGGAAAAGTTGTGAAGCACCGGTGCATTTGAGTAATACGACGCACCAGTGCGTGTTATGATGATAAGTGCACCAGACTGTATAAAGTTTTTTTTTGTATGTAAGATCATAATAAAATAATGATAATTCTAAAGTACATCAATTTATTTTCATTATTTTCTAAACTTTATTATGTTACAAAAATTCATATTATTCTAGATTTTTTATTTTACAATTATTTGCAAATTTACAAATTTAAATATTTTAATAAAAACATTTCACATTAATACAATTAAAATTTTCACATTAATATAATTATTTATATACAATTACAATTAAAATTAAAATTACAATTAGAACTAGAATTAGAATTACAATTTTACATTAATTTCACATAGATTAGAATTAGAATTAGAATTACAATTTTACATACAATTACTATTAAAATTACAATTACAAATACAAATACAATTTTAGAATTTTACATACAATTAGAATTACAATTACAATTTTACAAATTTTCATATATGCAATTACAATCATTTCACAATAAATTAAATATTACAATTACAATTGAAATTTACATTAAATATTTTACATACAATTACAGTGAGAATTACAATGAAAAATACAAATACAATTTTACGTACAATTAAAATTAAAATTTCAATTACAATCACGACATAATATTTAATAAATATCATGGTCATTTAATATTAAATTAATTAATAAACATCATCACGATCATGATAACCATCATACAAACATCATATTCAACTAGAAAAACACATCAAACATCAAATTAACATTATATATTAACATCATCACAACACAAACATCAAATATACATCTCATGTCAAATAATTCATGCCATCACATATACAAATCTATCTGCAAGCTAAACATTAAATGAACATATCTAACATGACCTAACAATATGCACATCATAATAATCAGCAACATGTAAATTAAGTACAATTGCAACATGAACATAAAATACATCAACTATATATATATATATATTGTTAAAAATATACAATTGTAATATAAATGTCATGGATTAGTTGGTGGTAGTACAACATCAATAGCAGTACAAGTGGAGGCCTGCTCAGTAAAAGGTGTAGCCTCGACGGTCGATGGTCGTGCCTACTCATGATCATGATTAGTAATGATGGGTGCATTAGCTGGTGGTAGTACAACATCAATACAAGCAGTATTAGTGGAATATTGCTCAGTCAATAGTGCAGCCTCGACGGTCGATGGTCCAGCCTACTCATGATCATGACTAGTACTGATGGATGTTGCAGGCTCCTGACTGGACGTGGCCAATGGTATAGCCTCATCTCCATGATTACTACTAGATGCTACTAGTGAAGCCTCATGCTCATCAGGCGCGGCGTGAGGTGAACGATCATGAGATGATGAGTCGTTGCTTGCGGACTGTCCATCACGTGCCGCGGCTCGACTACACCTATAGCGTGCAACAATCCTCTTCAGTTGCGTAACAACTGTCGTAACTCCTACGACATGCCGCATCAGGTTGTACATGTCATGCGGCATGCCTCTCCACATCTGTAACAACCTATCATTGGCCTGTATGTCTCTGTAATGAGTAGGCTTGATGCCCGCCTCAACAATCAATGCACTGATTTGGTTGCCCAACTCCATCCTATATCTAGTCTCAGGTCAATCGCACCCAGCAAAAGGTCGTACTGGTGCACCAACAGGAGCATGTCTCTCTGCACCGACCTCATCCTGATCATGATCCTTGGCATCGGCCATGTCCTGATTGTCATCAGGATCCACACCTGTATCATGTGGTGGTTCTGGCATCTCCTCGCCATCAAAAGAGCCAATGTCTGCAAAATATATACAAGTACACAACAATAATTAGACAATTTCATTACACAATTTAATAAAAACAAGTTAAAGAACATGTTAGAATAACTATAAATAAAACAGTAATATTAGCTCTATCATCTGGTGGCTCATCATCTGTGAAGAGGATGTTGGCACACCCTTGCCAATCTAATCCAGCATAAGGACATGGGACCATAATGAAGGGATGCAACCCGTCAACACTGGCTAGTAAGTCCAATGCATCATGTGATATCCTGGCTGGAAACATAGTGTCTCCCCTCTTCAGCATCATCTACCCCCACATGTGCATCTGGACCTCCAACATCAGCCTATGAGGCTGTCGAACAAAACTAGGCCTCATCTCTGGAAACCTCTCAAAAAATAAACAAAATAGCTCTAAAGAAAAAGGGAAGTTGACCCTACCATGTGTATGAGCACGACATCTATCTAAGGCCATAAAAATTGGCCGTAAAAAAATGGTATACCACTTGACAAGTCATGGCTCCTGTACTAAAGAATCAACATAATATAAAAGTGAGCAACTAATGCATTGTCCGTCACTGGTGTTGTGCGAAATGGTTGAAATGATAAGTGAGAGGCACTACATGTCCTATCTACCAAATGCACCTATACGTAATTGACCTCCAAGTACCTGAAACTCTAAAGGAGACAGTACATGTGCTCCAATGTATCTCTGGGAGTAAACTAATTGAATCCCTACTACACGACCAGCTAGCACCTCTGGGAATGAGGGAAAATCCACCCCTCTCCTTGATAGTCCTATAATAAAATAAATATCCTCCTCAATGGGTGTGTACCACTGGTCAAGACCAAACCGGAAAGCTTGTTGGTGGGCATTCCACCTGTGGATAAGATATTTCAAAAACACACTATGGGCCTTTAGGGAAGTAGCCTCCTCATAGAACTTGAGGAGGCCTACCTGCCGAAGGATCCCCTTGGTATCTGCTATAATAGGGCAAGGGTATGCATCTCTCTCGCTCTCTTGGGTCTCCCATTGGCAAATCATGTCATACTGTACCGCCTGTTGTTGCTGTTGTTCCTCCTCTTCTCTTTGAATCACATGGAAAATTTTAGGGGCTGATATTCGCAGGTGGGCTAATTTTCCATGGTTTTTCAAAAAAAAAAAATTCGCCAATTTCCATTTTTTCATAAAAATGATTCGCCCAAATTTTACAATATAAAATTATTTCACATTAAAAATCGCCAACATTATATAGAAAATATATATAATATCATTATAAATTTGAATAAATTTAGAAATACATCAATAAAATTTTTATAGTTTGCATATTAGGGACCTGTGAGATTCGCCAATTTTTTAAACTTCAAGATAATTTTCCATCCTTAAAATTTTCCCTGCTGAATCATTGACATATTAAATAATTTTTTTTTATTAAAACAAACATGTATTTAGGAATATACATAAATAAATAAATAAATATATATATATTTCTTTTGAAAAAAATAGACCAGTTGGTGCGCCACAAAAACAGTCACGTATCGGTTCTGGTGCGGCTTAAGTTTGTAGTGCACTGGTGGTAGTGTCCCAAATGAAATACAATGCACCGGCCTCAGTGTATCTGAAATTGTTTCAAGCACTGTTGACTATATTTGAGGTCACAATAGTGGTGTGCTGACTGAAATATATGCCCTGGAGCGTATAGTCGTGTTAGCGCACTGACTTCCTGACAATTACATAGTTGACGGTGCGGTCGTTTACCCGGCCACACCGTTGACCCTTTCGAAATGCCAAATGCGGTGCGCTGATAGACACCGGGGTGGATAATTCCGTCAATGCACCGCACTACAATTCCCATGGTCAACAGTGTGCTTGGCTAAAGGAGCGAACTGCATTTTATTTTATTTTAATTTAAAATTATGCGGGGCGCCTTTCGGTACTACCCCAAAAACAGTGCGGATACCATTAGCACTGGTGGCGGTGCAGCCTGTAAATTTTACATGCAACGCTGTTATCCAGTGCGAGCCGAACTGCTCAGGCGCACCGCGAGATTTTTTTTTTTTCCTTTTTTAATGGTTATTTTTAAGGTTATTTCAAATTCTAATCTCCTAAAAGGCTTAATTATGGAAAAACTAGAAAATTACCTGTACATTTCGCCGTCGAGGAGGCATATTGGCTATAAAATTTTCAAAAGAAAAATTTCCCACTATTTTTCAAAATGCAAGTTGGAGATTGCTGGCCATTGTAGAGCAGTAGTGCATGCAATAGGTGCAATGAGAGCACCGATGTCGGGGTGGCTCAAAGAAGGGGAAATGGCACCAGTGCTTGAGAGCTCTAGGGCACTGAGGAAAGTGAAAATTGTGGTTTTTTGGCCATAATTTTTTTTTATTTAACCTTGTTTCGGTGCACAGGGTTTTATAGGCGCACTGGTACGCTTACTTACAACCGCACTGAGCGGTGTCAGATTTGGCCTGTTCTTTATGATGCACCGAGGCAGTTCCCTAACACCGCACTGGGATGTTTCAATTTCTGTGGGTTGTTTTGATGATGCATCGGCGTAGAATATTCGTAAAGCACCGGTGCGGAATAGTCGTAAAGCATCGGTTTTTTGGCCTTAATTTTTCTTTATTTAACGCTATTTTGGTGCGTGATTTTTATAGGCGCACTGATTCTCTTGGATAAGAATGCACCAACACGTTTCTATTTTGGCACGGTGTTTTATGATGTGTCGGTATGGAAAAGTTGTGAAACACTGGTACGTTACTGTAATAGGACGCCCCGAGCGGGTGTGTACGTCGCGCACGGTGTCCGATGTGTTAATTTTTTGTGCGCACTGGTAATTGAGACCTTAGGAGCACTGGAAAAATGAAAAATCTGGGTTTTTTGCCTAATTTTTTAATTTATTTAACCCTTTACCGACGCGTGTGGTTTATAGGTGCACCAGTTTAGTTTCTTACAAATGCACCGGTCGGTTTGTGTTTTGGCGCATTGTTTTATGATGCACTGGTGTGGTTTCTTTGTACCACACCGAGCAGTTTTGGTTTTGGCATGATTTTTTATAATGCACTGGCGCAGAGGAGTTGTGAAGCACCGATGCTATAGAATAATACAACACACCAGGCGGGCGTGTATGGAGTGCACGATGTCTGATGTGCCAATGTTTTGTGCGCACCGATGCTTTCGAGATTCAAGAGCACTGATGCTACGTTTAATGATAAGTGCACCGAGCGGAAAACATCCGCAAAACCCTCCGCTCACCAACCTCCTCTAGTAACCTCTGCTAGAAATGGATGTATGGGGTATTTTTCTGTGGGGTTCCTCAAAAACATCCGCTAGAGGGTCTTTTCCTTGTAGTGTAGGGCCGAGCATCCTTGCAACCATTGCCACCACAATTTTGCTCCCATTACATGATTAAAAGTGAATGGATCTCGAATCCCTAAAGCCCCTTTTTTTCGGGAGTGTGAGTTTCTCCCAAGAAAGAAGTGCCCATTTCCTCGTCTCTTGAGCCCCTTGCCAGAGAAATTTCTTGAACATACTTAGCATGTCCGCACAAGTTTTCTTCGGGGTTGCCATGCCAGACAATTGATATATAGGAATAACTTGAAGAACAAATCTTAGAAGGATAACTCTGCTTGGAGTATTTAATGCCCTAAAGGACCAATTCATCATTCGTTTATGAATTTGAGTTATAATAGCTTTCCATCCACTGGTTTTCAGGGAATTTTTAGACAACGGCATACCAAGATATTTCGAGGGCAGAGTCCCCATAATAACCCTAGGGTCCGGGTAAGGAACCTTTTATATTGGGGGTAGTATTAAAGACGAAAACATTTGATTTATCTTTTTTAATTTGAGTACCAAAAGCGACCATAAACAGATTCAATATATCCAGGATATCTTTACATTCAAAGAGAGTGGCTTGACAGAACAACATTATATCATCAACAAATTGTTGATGAGACAAAGTAAGATCTCATCCCCAAAGCTTCAGGCCTTTTAGGGCACCATCTCGAACATTTTCTTAATAAATCTTCCCAATCCTTTAGCAGCTATGATGAACAAGAAGGGGTACATATGATCTCCCTGTCTAAGACTACGAGAAACATTAAAATAACATGAGGGAGACCCATTTACAACGATAGAGAAATGAGAAGTGGTAATGAAAGATAAAATCCATTGCACCCATCTTTCATCAAATCCAAATGATAGTAAAATCTGCTACAAATATTTCCAATTTAGACTATCATAGGCTTTTGCCAGGTCTACATTTATAAGAATTCCTTTGGATTTGAGACTATGAAGGGAATGAATAGCTTCCTGAGTAGTGACAATCCCATCAAGAATTTGTCTACCTTTTACAAACCCTGTTTGCTTTGGAGAGATGAGGGCTGGCAGTATAGGTTTTAGTCTATTCACCATTACAGTAGACAGAATTTTATAAATAAGATTACATAAAACAATGGGACAAAAACCAGAAGGAGTATCACACTTGTCTTGTTTGGGAATCAAAGTAAGAAAGGTAGAATTCAAAACAGGAAATACCTGACGTGTTCTTCTGGATTCCTCTACTAGCTCCATAATGTCCTTCCCTAAGAAGTGGCAAGAGGCTTGATAGAATTATGCTGTATAGCCATCAGGTTTGAGCACTTTGTTCTTAGGCAGCTCTTTCACTATATCTTCCACCTATTTCATTGTTATTTCTCTGAGTAGTGCTAAGTTCTGATCTCTGCTGACTACTGCAGGAATATATGCTTTAACAGATCAATTGCCACTGACCTATCTAGATTTGGCTCTGTAAGGATTTCCTTAAAGTGATCTACCAACTCGTTTTCCAGGTCTTGATGCTCTACCAGACGATTCCCTTCCGGGTCTTTGAGAGAGAAGATCTTGTTATGTTGATGCCGTTGTATCATAGCTTTATGGAAAAAACTAGAGTTCTTTTCCCCTTCTCAAAGCCATTGTATTCTTGATTTATGCTTCCATAATATCTCTTCCTGGATTCTACGCTCCTCAATCTTATTAATAAGTGTTCCTTCCTCTTTAATTAAATCAGGAGATCTCCCCATTAAAATCATTTGTTGTTGGATTTGTTGCATATGCCCTTGGAGTTTTTCTTTCTCCTTATGAATGTTACAAAATTCTATTTTATTCCATTTTTGGATCTTTTGCTTGAGCTCCTTTAATTTCAATTGAAACTTATGCATACAGTTCCTTCCTGTAAATCAACTCTCCTCCCACCAGCTATGGACTTTATGCATAAATGAGGAGTCTCTGATCCAGAAAATTTCAAATCTAAACGACTGCTTATTTTGTTGCTATTTCATGTCCACCTCCAGTCATATTGGCCAATCGTCTGACCCCATGCATGGTAAGATAATTGCCTCATAAAATAGATCCAGACCAACAAATTCTTCTGAGACTAAAAACCGATCAAGATGTGAGGCTACTTGGGGTATTCCTCCCTTCTATTAATATTCCACGTGAATTTACCATTAATAGTCAGAACATCTACCAATCGAGTGTATTTTATGAGATTAGTAAACTCTTCCATCTCGTGATTATACCTGCCAGTTCCCCCCTTTATTTCATCTGCACTTACCACCATATTGAAATCCCCACCTACCAGCCAGTATTTATCCAGATTTAATAATTTAATACTTCTAAAACTTGTAAAGAAAGCTTGTTTATCTCCTAGAACAATAGGACCATAAACTGATGATACTGAGAACCATTCTTTTGTTCCTAGTAATCTAAATCTTCCCGTTAGAATCCAAGGCAAACCTATCCAACCTTCAGCCAACATTTCTGTCGGGTTCCATAGGATTGCTATACCTCCTGCACTCCTATGAGCATCTATTGCAATCACTTCATACCTTGGTTTTAGTCTGCTACTAATGTCTTCCAGGCATTCCCCAGACACTTTGGTTTCCTGAAGAAGAACCAGATGGATTTCTTTTGTCAGTCTCTCTTGGAAGTATCTTTGTTTGCCTTTACTAGTAAGGCCCCTTATATTCTAGGAGATGAATATCATTAAGTAATTTTATTTAGTCTCTGGAAAAAAATTGAGATCGGTACTCTATGTGCAAAGTTAACCAACATTTCGCCAACCGTTTGAATGGATTCTTGCAATGTCTTCCTCCCTCTTTTTTTTCTTGTTTTTGTCTTCAAAGGTGCCTCTTGACCGATTTTTTGAGGTATGGATGTCTGGCTAGCTAATTCTACTTCTCTTCTTGCCTGTGTAGTTATATATTGCTCGAAAGTTTCCTTGTATAGTACTTTCTAATCTTTAGGGATGAATCTATCATCCAAAATTTTCCATTCTTGCAATAATTGTTTCATGACAAGTTCCTCTTTACTAAGTTCATCCTTCGTAATATCGATCTCCATTTCTGCCTGTTCCATAATATCCTGTTGTTCCTCCTGATTTGAACCCTCTATGGGAGCTTTTCTCTTGGCCTTTGCCAGTTTTGCAAGAGTTGTTAGTGGGTTCTCCTCATTCATTAAGTCTCCATATTTTTCCTCCTCAACTTGTTCTTGTAATACTTCATACCTATTTTTGCTTTTCCTTTGAGGTTTTTGCTAACTTTGAGGGTTTCCTTGCTGTCTCCCTTGCCTTATTTTACTTGTAACCCTCTGAAACCCTTCATCCTTGTCTCCTTTACCCTCTGTAGCTTGATTCTTAAGTGTCTTCTCAGGGTTATTGAGAGGACATGTTTTATACAAATGCCCATACTCATGCCATCTTCTGCACCGAAACATAATATGTTCATAATCTATCAGTTGCTGCCAGACTTCTCTTGCATATTGTGATTCAATTGATTTAGGAAGAGGCTCTGTAATGTTCATGTAAACACATATCCGGGCAAAGGACGTATACCTTCCTCTTCTAGTAGTTTCTGCAATCTTTGCAAATCTACCTAATGAGTTCCCTATGCCTTCTAGGGTTTCTGGGTCCCAAAAAGCCATGGGTAAGGAAAATAGGTGGACCCACACAAGGGCCAAAAGGAACTACTCCTATTATGGATTATAACATTCTTCCCAATGCCTTAAAAATAGGCCTGCATTATGCTAAAAGTACAGTCCCCCTTCAAAGACCCTGTCCTTGTCTAATAAATTAGTAAAAATAACTGTAAAAAATCCTCTGGCACCAAATTTAACATCAATATGCCCCTTTGGCTGCCACTTAATATGGATCCATTTGAGTAAATCTTTCTCAGTTGGCCAGATTCTGATAAACTTACAAATAAGAGCATGATCGTTCATATAATCCCTATAATGGTCTGATTTATTTACAGGAATTATAAAATGAGGTTTTTTAGAATCTTTAGGCAGACATTGACCCCTTTGTTTCACCTACCATTATGCCCTCAAAACCGGCCTAGCATTAGGGCCCGCTGCCCCAGACTACCTGGAATTCTTTCCGCTTCTATCCCCTGATGTGACATTCCTGTAGGAGGGGATTTCTCCCCCCCAGATGTTGCAGGCATCGTTTTCAGCCAGAGCCAACTGCCATCTCTTGTCTCCGCTGATTTTACTGACAGAGCTTGCTACCAAACCCTATTGTGGTGCGATTCTCCAAAAACCCTAGCTTCTCTCTCCGCTCCTCAACAAATTTTAAAAATCCAATAAACGACAAAGACAATAATATTTTATTATTATTATTATGAATTTGAATCTATTTTTACTATAAAAAAATGATTCTATTGCAAGATTTTTAATTTTTTTTTATCTGACTATTTTTGACCATCCAAACAATTTCTCAGTTTCCATAAAAAACTCTAATTGAACCGAGAGGTGCAATCTACAACCCAGTATGACCCTGATGTCAAGTATGTCACGTCCTCAAAAAATAATAAATTTTATTTTTGCTAATGTCGGCCAAAGCATTAAATTAATCTTTAATTTTATATAGCTTGAATATTTAGATTATACATAGCTTTTTTAACTTATTAATGGGATGAGATTATATAATTTGAATGGATAGTAAATTATCTCAACCATTTAATAATTGCTTTATTATATACGTGAATTTGAATGGATTATAAATTTACCTTTAACAACAAAAATTACTACTTTGAATTTCCAAATTAAGTAAAATTTTAAACATCTTTACTCTTTACTAAAGTCAATACCATTTCCTAAATCAAAGGAAAAGAGTTAATTCAACACAAATAATCAAAATCCAAAATCTTTTAATATTTTTTTTAATTAAATATTTGTAAAATAAAGATTTAAAAAGAAAACCCATGTTCCATGGATAAATTAAAATCTTTAAAGATATAAATATTTCCCCAAAAAAATTGCAATATTTCAAAATTTAAATAAATACAAATCTAAATAAACCGGAGGTATGGTAAATAAATAAAACCTATTTTTATACTTACTCCACAGCTATGGTAAATAAATAAATATATATATAAACTAGATGTATGGTAAATAAATAAAAACTTCTTTTTATATTTACTCCATAAACCTTTTTATATTTAAAAAAACTCAAAAACGAGTTTTATTTAGATGAAGCCTATGGGATAAATACCATGGGACAAATTAATATTGATACCATGGGCTAAATACCATGGGCCAAATACCATATTTATAAAAGAAGTATGATAAATAAATAAATATAAGAAAGGTATAAAGAGGTATGATAAATAAGTAAATAGAAAATATGTATAAAGAGGTATGGTAAATAAATAAATATAAAAGAGGTATAAAGAGGTAAGGCAAATTAATAAAAATATATCAAATATAATTATAAATAAAAATATAAATAAACGAGAGGTATGGTAAGTAAATAAAACCTCTTTTCATATTTACTCCATAATCTGCTTTATATTTACAAACACTCAAAAAACAGGTTTTATTTAGGTGAAGCCTATGGTCCAAATACCATGGGATAAATTATTATTAATACCATGCAAAAAAACCTTATTAACCCTAATATAATATTAAAAGATTATTATTATTATTATTAAATCTAATACTCATATTAATATATTATAATATTAATATTATTAAATTTGATAACTTTCTATTAATACAATATTAAATTTATTATATTATAGTGTTTATAAATATATCATGATATATATTAACTCTAGATATATATGGGATGGAAGAACGAAGATATAGAGTGATAGAGGTGGAGATATAGAGGGATTGACAAGGGAGAGATGGAGATTAACTAAAGGAAAGGGGAGAGGAGGAATGAAGAGCGAGAGAGGAAGACACAAATATGGAGGAGGGAGAAAGAGAAGGAGAGGGGGAGGGAGATAGTGATAGGATTAGAGGAGAGAGAGATGGTGGAAGAGAGAGGGGGATAAGTGAGAAAGGGAGAGAGAGATGGCAGAAGAGAGCGAGAGGTAAGAGAGAAAGGGAGAGATAGGAAGGACCAGAGAGAGGACTTGAGAGAGGGAGGGATAGAGAGATGGAGTTGGAGGGGGAGAGAGGGAGGGAAGAAGAAATATATAGAGAGAGAGAAGTGGAGAGAGAGAGAGGGAGTGACAAGGGAGAGATGGAGAGAGAGTGTGTATGTTTAGGGGTGAGATAAAGAGACAAAGTTGGATATATGGAGAGAAGTGGGGAGAGAAGGAGACAGGGAGGGATATAGTAATGTATTTGGAGGGAGAGAGGGGCAGAGAGAGAGAGAGAGAGAGAGAGAGAGAGAGAGATGGGGAAGCGAGAGGGAGGTAGGAGAGAAAGGGAGGGAGGGGAAGGATGAGAGAGAGTACTTGAAAGAGAGGACGAAAATGATGGGGTAAGAGAGAGTATTGGACAGAGAGAGAGAGAGAGAGAGAGAGAGAGAGAGAGATCAGGGAAGAGAGAGGGAAGTAGGAGAGATAGGGAGAGAGAGGAAGGACGGAAGAGGGGACTTGAGAGAGAGGAGGAGAGAGGGATTGATAGAGAGATGGAGTTGGAGGGGGAGAGAGGTAGGAAATAAGAAATATAGAGAGTGATAAGTGGAGATAGAGAAGGAGTGACAAGGGAGAGACAAAGAGAGAGTTTGTATGTTTGGGGGTGAGATAAAGAGACAAAGAAGGAGAGATGGAGATAAGGGGGGAGAGAAGGAGAAATAAGGAGAGAGCGAGGGATATAGTAACATAGTTGGTGAGTGAAGAGTGTGTGTGTGTGTGTGTGAGAGAGAGAGAGAGAGAGAGAGATGGGAGAGAAAGGGAAAGAGAGGAAGGAAGAGAGAGGATGTGAGAGAGTAGAGAGAGGGAGGGAAAGAGAGATTGAGTTCAAGGGGGAGAGAGAGGGAGGAAAGAAGAAAGACATAGAGAGATAAAGGTGGAGAGAGAGAGAGAGTGAGTGAGTGATAAGGAAGATGGAGAGAGAGGGAGAGAGGACAGAAGGAGGAAAGAGAGATATTAGTGCGGGAGAGGGAGAGAAGGGGAAGATAGAGATATAGATGGAAGGTGAAGAGAGGGAAGAAGATAGATACGGGGAGAGGGATTGAGTGACAAAGAGATTGATAGATATGGAGTGCGATAGCATGTGTGTTTAGGGGGTTGAGATAGAGAGACAAAAAAAAGAAAGATGGAGGGGGATATAGATATGGATGGAGTGTGGAGAGAGGGAAGAATATTTATTGCACTAGATGGATTGATTTAAGTGGAGATGGTGATTTCTAATCATATTTGATTATTTTCACTAGATTCATCGATTTTAGTGTGGATATTTATTTCTAATGATATTTTATTACTTGCACTAGATGCATTGATTTCAGTGTAGGTGGTGATTTCTAATACTATTTTATTGCTTGCATTGTATGTGTTGATTTCAATGTAGATGTTGATTTATAATTATATTTTTTTGCTTTCACTAGATGCATTGATTTCAATGTAGATGATTTCCAATCCTATTTGATTGTTTGCACTAAATGCATTGATTTCAGTGTAGAAGTTATTTTCTAATATTATTTGATTGCTTGTATTAAATGCATGCATTTATTTCAATGTAGATGTTGACTTTTGATTTGACGTAATTGGATATATGATGGTACATTAATTTTAAAGTGATTGGATTAACAATATGCATTGATTTTAGTGTAAGCACAAAACATTATTGAAAATGTACATTGATTTTTGTGTTATAGTAATTTAACATAAATATTGGAGAGCAAGAGAGACAAAAAAGAAGAGATGGAGGGGGATATAGATATGGATGGAGGGTGGAGAGAGGGAAGAATATTTCTTGCACTAGATGGATTGGTTTAAGTGGAGATGGTGATTTCTAATAATATTTGATTATTTGCACTAGATTCATCAATTTTAGTGTATATATTTATTTCTAATGATATTTGATTACTTGCACTAGATGCATTGATTTCAGTGTAGGTGATGATTTTAATACTATTTGATTGCTTGCACTGAATGTGTTGATTTCAATGTAGATGTTGCTATTAGCGGGGGAGAGGGAGAGAAGGGGAAGATAGAGATATATATGGAAGGTGAAGAGAGGGAAGAAGATAGAGATGGGGAGAGAGAGGGAGTGACAGAGATTGATAGATATGGAGTGCGAGAGCATGCATGTTTAGGGGGCTGAGATAGAGAGACAAAAAGGAAGAGATGGAGGGGGATATAGATATGGATGGAGGGTGGAGAGAGGGAAGAATATTTCTTGCACTAGATGGATTGATTTAAGTGGGGATGGTGATTTCTAATCATATTTGATTATTTGCACTAGATTCATTGATTTGAGTGTAGATATTTATTTCTAAAGATATTTGATTACTTGCACTAGATGCATTGATTTCAGTGTAGGTGGTGATTTCTAATACTATTTGATTTCTTGCATTGGATATGTTGATTTCAATGTAGATGTTGATTTATAATTATATATTTTTGCTTGCACTAGATGCATTGATTTCAATGTAGATGATTTCCAATCCTATTTGATTGTTTGCACTAAATGCATTGATTTTAGTGTAGAAGTTATTTTCTAATCTTATTTGATTGCTTGCATTAAATGCATTGATTTCAATGTAGATGTGGATTTCTTATTTGATGTAATTGGATATATGATGGTACATTAATTTTAAAGTGATCTGATTAACAATATGCATTGATTTTAGTGTAAACACAAAATGTTATTGACAATGTACATTGATTTTTGTGTTATAGTAATTTAACCTAAATATTGGAGAGAAAGAGAGACAAGGTATCATGTTTACTACAACAACTCGAGCTAAAGATTTAAATGATTTACGATTTAAATTTTCTTTTTTTTTCTTCAGATAATCGATATGAAAAGATGACAAAACTAACAAGGGTGAAAATAAGAATAGTAGAAGAGAATAGTTTGAGATTGATAACAATGAAGACTATTTGAACATGAGTATATTCTTATTATTCACATTTTCTATCTTTCAACACTATTATTGTCACTTTGCATTCAAAAAAATTATTTTATCATTTTTCATCATTAAAGTTATTAACAATATTTATCATCTCAACAAAGTGAGGTAACTAAGAAAATTTAAAATTAAAATGATCTAGTTAATCTCAGAAATATTTAGCATATTTAAAATGATTATATTAATATTTGATATATATATACATATTATTGATAAAAGTAATCCATACCTTTGATAAATTTTCATTGGCAGCACACAACTGAAACGAGCCGAGATCCATCTTAACTTCAGATCTGTCAAGCGCCTAGAGGGATCAAATCTCTCAAGGTGCAAACATTTCCTCAAGTTTTGCACTCAAAAAAGAAGTTTTCACTTCGAGATATTTAATCCCTCTATGTACTTGATAGATCTGGAGTTAAGATAGATCTAGAGTGGTTTAACTCTAATTAAATATAATTGTGAGAAAATCCAAACAATTTCTCCCAATAAACAACTCCAATTTAATATAATTGAGAGAAAATTTGATGTCAATATCTGGCTAGCATATAAAAATGCTTCACCATCAACACATCTAATTCCTAGTTTGGCAATATGAATGACAGATATCATGCCTGGTTTCTCGGCCAGTGTTTTGTCTTGATTTTAATCCATTGTCACATCTAGATACCTCGGTTTCACCAATCTTCATTCTTAGTTCTTACCCAACATGTAAGAAGTCAACTAATAAATATCTCTGCTTATTAGGATTCCGTGGTCCAAAATATCTCTGATAGTTTTTATTTTTCACACTTGGTTTTTAATTTCAATTTTAAATGGAATGGGGATTAAATTTCACATAAATTATTTAATTATAAATACATGCATATATAATTTTACCTCAATTCTATGTAAAATTTTGAATAAACATCCACCATTTACCATGGACATTCTACCCATAGTGAAAGAAAAATAAAATCTAAAATAATATTAGAAAAAAATATTGAGTTTTATAAAGTAAATTTTGATGAAGCTTAGTAAGATAATATAATAATATAATAAGAAAATAAGTAATAATCTTAAGGTTTACTCTAATATTTTTAAGTTTTTGTTTTTTAATAGTTATATTTTTAGATTAATATTGAGTAGTTTTTATAATTAGAGTTTTAGATTAATATCGAGTAATTTTTATAATTTAAATGTTATAAATATTTTTTTAGGGTATTGAATTTATTTTTATGTTTGATAATGTAGTTATATGTTTTTTTTGATTAATCACATTAATAAGAATACAGTTAGGAAATATTTAAGAAATATTTATTAAATAAATTAATTTCAATAAATAATCTTTTAAAAATAATTATAAAATTATTCATAAATAAAATGTGAATATAAAAATAATAAAAAAGAAAATAGGATAAAAGAATTAGAATGAGATCAAAATAATAATGAAAATATTATAAAAATAAGAATGGAGGTTTAAGAAGATAAATAAAAACAAAAAAAATTAATCGAAGGATTCTAATAAAGAAAAGAAGAAATTAAGAAATAAATAATTTAAATATATAGTAATTTTAAATAAATATTTAAAAATTTTATAATGTTAAAAAAAGATTGACAGTGAAATCTAATTTGTTTAAATAAACTGAAAACCAGTGAAAATTAAAAGTGCAAAAAGTCAAAATTTTAAAATAATAAAGATTAAATATAAAAATATTTACCATATAACCTTTTTCAAAAAGAAATACCTGCATTATATTTTATTTTACAACATACTTTTTCTAAACTCTTGACTCCAACCTCCCACGTCCACAGAAAATGAGTGAAAACGTCAAGACGCGTGTTTATTAGTGATCTGGTAGAGCAAGCCAAGTCAGCAGCCTTCATAGCAGCTTTCATTTCATAGAATTTTCATGCGTTAAATTCTTCACATCAATTATATGTTTTCGGAGTTGCGGCCATAGAAATAGTTTTTGGTTTGAATTTGTAATTTTTTTTTTTTTTTTTTAAATTAGGTAGTTGTAGTGTTTGAATTATACTTTTTTAATTGGTAAAAATGGAAATCAAAACTCTTAAATGACCTAAAATATCAAAATTTAATTATAACCCAAATTTTCAAAAAAATATACCCAAGTTTTTCATAATCTTATAGAATTTTTCTAAATTATTTTGTGCACTTCTTAGGGTACGGCTATGTTTTCGGTAATCTGTGAACGGGTAAAGCAAGTCGAAGTCACATCCTCTTTATTTCATCGAATTCATACCTTTCAAAGATTATATAAAGTAATTAATTCATAGAATTTTGGTTATGCAAAACTATACGAAAAAAATAGGAAGATGCTAACTTTAATGAGAACAACGTAGTATAGTCTCTCTCTGGTTAGATTAAGGCCATGGATTTTTTTTTGCAGGGCCCACATTCTCTTTTTATTTGAGAAATAAGTGTGGGAATTTGAAAGTGCATAGGGTTGAGCGACAATAAATGATTTATTTGTGGATAGTGTTAAAGTGGAAACTAAATTTTTGTTGTAGATAGTGTAGATTTTTTTTTTTTATTATTATTATTGTAATTGTAAGCTTTTTGTTTTTTACAAGGAAAGTTTTGTATGCATTCATAAATGACGTTAGAATTGTTTTCATAATAATATTAATTATTTTAATTAATCAATTAAAATTACGTTTCTTAAGTTTCTCACAAGAAAAATTTTATATGCATTTATAAATGACATTAAATTTATTTTCATAATAATATTAATTGTTTTAATTAATTAATTAAGACCATGTTTTCATAATTTTTTGGTTATTCAAGATTTTGTCATTATTTACGAGCTGGCATAAGTCGTAATTGCAGTGTCAAGGGAAAATAAAAGTTTTAATTGTGCACAATGCGGAAGGGAAATGCATGTTCTTTTTGTGAAGAATTTTTGTTGTAATTAGTGCAGATTTTTTGAAACATTGTAAGTTTCGCACAAAAAAACCTCTACGCGAGGAAGCTTTGGGTAATGAAACATTGATTCTGCAGAACTGGCCTCGTTGCATGCATTCACAAATGACACTGAATTTGATTTCATATTTATATTAACAGTTTTAATTAATCGATTAATGCCATGTTTATTTTTGTGGGGCTCTCATTCTCTTTCTATTCGATATTTTGTCATTATTTACGCCTTCACATAAGTAGGGGAACTGTGGAGGGTCGATGGAAAATAAGAATTTTAATGGTTCATAGTGGAGAAGGGCAGTGACGGTTTTCTTTGTGTGGAGATTTTTATTGTAAGTCGCGTTAATTTTTTGTTACATTGTAGACACCCACCAAATAGTGAAAGCTCAACACAAGGAAAACTCTGTATAACGAAACATTGATCTCTACAAATACATCTTTCTTGCATGCATTCATAAATGAGTGTGAATTTCATTTCACAATAATATTAGTCAGTTTAATTAATCGATTAAGGCCATGTTTCTTTTTGTGAGGTCCACATTCTCTTGGAGATTTTGTTGTTATTTACACATTCACATAAGTGCGGAAACTGCGCATAAGGACAGTAAAATTTTTAATTTGGCATAATGCAGAAGGGAAGTGAATGTTTTCTTTATGTCTAGTACAAAAGTGGAGTTGAAACTTTTATTGTACATAGTGTAAGATACATTTTAAGCTAGTCAAAACTTTTATTGTTCATGGTGCAGATTTTTTTGATATATTTTAAGCTTCTTCCAAATAGTGAAATATGAACGTAAGGAAACATTTGCACAAGGACAACTGCAAGGAAGCTTTGCATAATGAAACATTGATTCCTACAAATCAGGCTTCTTTGCATGTATTCATAAATGATACTTTTTTGGTTTATAGCAAGGTGTTTTTTAAGGATTCAAATACTATGCCTATGTATAGTATTATATGTCACTATTCTAGGTTGAAAAGTCACACATATAGAATGTGGGTGAATATTCACTGAAAACACATATACTTCACTATTAAAATTGGTAAAATTTTGCCAAATATTATCCATTTAAACATATATATATATATGTAAAAATATGTGAACTTTTAACACAATGAGAACATATTTTTTCAAAAAATGTTCAAAAATAGCCAATTAGTGAAATTTCGCTCCTAAAATTTTCCCTAGATTATAATTATTTAAATTCCTTGTACAAAGATTTCATTGTCCAGAGGAAGCTTACTCTGCTTAATGAAAGCTTTCATTGTAAGTTGAGAGATCCACACAGATCAATGAAAGCTTTCATTGTAAGTTGAAAGATCCACACAAGGAAGCTCAACCCAATGAAACATTTGTCCCTGCAACACTCTAGCTTCCCTGTATGCATTCATAAATGACATTGAATTTGTTTTCATAATAATATTAATTGTTTTTAACAATTGATAAAAATTATTATTAAATAGTTTTTTTTTTTGTCATAAAGTTAAATGAATTTAATTTATATTTATGATTTTTATGTTTATAGTTTTTTAAGCAGAGCTTTCCTTGTGCAGACCTTTCACTATGCGGAGGAAGCTTCCTCTACACATTGAAATATTTCATTGTAATCTCTGCACAAAGAAAGCTCTTCCTCCACACAATGAAATATTTCATTGTAATCTCTACACAAAGCTCCCCACAAGGAAAAATTGACCCCTGCAATTATAGCTTCCCTAATAATATTAATTACTAAATTTTCTTTCATAATAATATTAATTGTTTTTAGAAATTGATAAAATTTATGATCAAGTAATTTTTTTTGGTCATAAAGTTATATTAATTTAAGTTATATTTATGATTTTTATATTTAAAGTTTTTTAAATGGAGCTTTCCCTATGAAGTTTTCACTTTACAAAAGAAGGTTCCTCTACATAATGAAATTTATCATCGCAAGCTCCACACAATGAAAGCTTCACACAAGGAATCTCTCCATAATGAAAAATTGATCCCTACAACTCTGGATTCCCTACATGCATGAAAACTTCACGCAAGGAAGCTCCACACAATGAAAAATTGATTCCTACAACTCTAAATTCACTACCTTCATTCATAAATAACACTGAATTTTCTTTCATAACAATATTAATTGTTTTCAGCAATTGAAATTTATTATTATTAAACAAATATGATTTCATCATAAACTTAAATTAATTTAATTTAAATTTATTATTGAAAGTTTACTGAACAAAGTTAATAGTTGAAAGCAGAGTAATATTTGTCTTAGTATTTCATTGCATGATTATACCTCAGTTGAAAGGAGACTAATATTTGTCTTAGTATTTCATTTTGTGATTATACCTCTATATAGGTGTTGAAGAAGTCTACTGCTAATTAATCAATTTACAATGAAACGTTGATCTCTACAACTTTGGCTTCCCTTGATGAAACTTATCGAATATGTATGGCAACACACATAATGAACCATCTTTCTTGTTAAAATTATGTTACAAAAGCTTCACAAATCTTAGATATTTTAATTTTTGATTTTCGTTGTAACATAACAAGAGAGAAAAATTCCGCACTTCTGCTTGCATTAGCCCATGGCACAATTATCCCACACAATTATGGTTTTTAAATTATCAAATATACTTAATATTAATTACTTTGCATAATGCATCAATGAATAATTACCGTGCAATGTGTGGAGAACTATATTTTTAAGTGGAGCTTTCCTTGTGTAGAGCTTTCATTGTAAACTGATATTTCCGAACAAGGAAACTATGGACAATGAAACATTGATCCCTCCAACTTGCATGGATTCATAAATGACATTGAATTTAATTTATTAAAAAAACTTTCTCTACACAATGATATTTTTCATTGTAAACTAAATCTCTAAACAAGGAAACTATGCACAATGAAACATTGATCACTCCAACTTGCATGGATTCATAAATGACATTGAATTTGATTTCATAATAATATTAATTGTTTTCAACAATTGATATAGTTTATTATTAAAAAATTCGAATTGGTCATAAAGTTAAATTAATTTAATTAATTTTATGAGTTTTAGTTTTATATTTTTTTAAGTGGAGTTTTCCTTGTGTGGAGCCTTCACTGTGTGGAGGAAGCTTCCTCTCCATAATGAAAGTTTTCATCGTAAGCTCCACACAAGGAAGTTCCCTGCAACTCTAACATAGTGAATAATTAATAGGAGAATAATATATGTCTTAAGATTTCATTATGAAATTATACCTCTGTACAGGTGCAGAAGAAGCTTTCATTATGTAGAATATGAAGATAGGGGAAAGGCACAATGTAGAAGAAGGAGAAAGGGTGAGCGAAAAGTTTGGATTGTAGAGGAGCGGTGAAAATTTTCATTATGCAAAGTAGAGAAGGGAAATGGATGTTTTCATTGTGCAGAGTGTGAAGGGACAATGAGCATCAGGTGTACTGTGTAGGAAAAAATGATTCAAATTAACAAATTCTCTTGCACTCATTTTCTCCCCGGACTCTTTCTATTGTGCTTCCTCCACAACCTTTCTCCTTCCTTTGCAAATCACAAAATTAGGCTTCCTTGGGAAAAATAAAATTATCCTTTTTGTACATTCCTAACTTCACATATTAAATTAGTCTTATGCAGAGTGTGGAGGAAGAAATCTTATTCACATGATTAAAAATATACTTAATTTAATATTGCATAATAATAATAATTAATGCATAAATGTGGAATTATAATTTATTCAAAATAAAAAAACCAATGGTTTCAAGCAAGTTGTATAAGTTCATTGTGCATATTTATGAGGGACAATAAACATTTACAGTGTGCGAAGCGTAAAGGGGCAATGAAAATTTAAATTGTGAGGAATATGGAGGGGAAATGGACATTCGAATTGTGCAGAGTTCCTTATATTTGCACATACTCCTTTTGCAATTAAATTATGTTCATGAAAATAACTATGGTTAAAGAGGTGTCTAGAATAATTAAATCGATGCTCTATTTAAAAACTCGTCTCCCAAGATTTCTTTGGTGCACAAATATATGGATTTTTTAAAGACATTTGGCATAAATACTCAAAACTAAGGGGGGCTCAACATATATGTGGAGGAAGGAGAGAGTGTGTGTTAAATCTGCATGCGGAGGGGCAATCAACATTTTCATTGTATGGAGTGAACAATGAAAGCCTTTCCCACACTTTTTCATTCTAAAAAAATTAAAAAGATTAATTCTACCTATACTAGGAATTTGTTTTTTTTGGAATAATAGTTCTTTAATTTTCGAAAAGTTCTTATTATGCTTATCAACAATATGACTTAGTTTTATATTTTTTTAAGAGGATCTTTTCTTGTGCATAACTTTCACTGTGTGGAAGAAGCTTCCTCTACGTAATGAAAGAATTCATTCTAAGCTCCAGAAAATAAATGCTCTGCACAATGAAACATTGATCCCTACAACTCTAGCTACCCTACATGCATTCATAAATGACATTGGATTTGCTTGCATAATAATATTAATTATTTTTAGCATTTCATAAAATTTATTAATAAATAAATTTATTTTTGTCATAAAGTTAAATTAAATTAATTTATCTATTTATGCGGGCCGATCGAGTTAATAAGTGGCCTCTCGGCACCCACGTTGCATCCCAAAGATGGAGTGAGGCCATGCCCACATGGCCCCTCAAAGGAGAACAACACACATCAATGTGCCTTGGATGCGAAAGAAAATGGTATTAACTGCCTCTCCTTCAATCTCAGGTTTAAGGCAGCAGTATTTGGTTTTGGCGGTCACGATGGACGAGAGGCAAGAGCCAGACGGAAACCATTCACGATTTTTAAGCCCTGCTGTGGCTGCTTTTGGTCGCCCTTCGGTGCGGCAGGCACTCCAACACAGCAAGACGACTGCTGTGGCGAGATGCGCGTCCGGGCTCCGTTCCGGAACATCACGGCGGCTCACTTCTCCACCAATGTGGCTTGCCGCGGGAGCTTTCCGACTCTTATGACATCTCGAGAGCCACCTTCTGCTGTGTATTCCGTCCTCCTCACCCCACTCAACTCGTGTTCTTCGTCACCGCCCTTTCGCCCTTCTCCGCCCACCTCGCATGTAGCAGTAGTCACCCCGGTAGCATCTCCTCGCCCTCACCCCTTCTCCGGAACCCCTTTCTCGGCAAGACTCGCTCGTCATTTGCCGATGCCATGCCCCGACTACCGCGCAGCACGAGGCCTCGTCGAGGCGTGAGTCGAGGGCGCTCTTCCGTCCCTCTTCCTCCCCGCCCCCACTCGACCTTAGCTCCTCCTGGACGAGGTGACACCACCCCCGCGTTCATCACGTGATGGCCGTCGAAGAAATAGAGGTAGGGGTGGCGAGCAGGCGTAGGACGAGGCAGTATGCAAGCGCACCAAAATGCTTCGACATTCTCGTCGTTCTACTTCGAGGCCTTCCGATTTTCCCTATGAATTGTCCTAATCCTTCCTGCCGCCCTCGATGATATCACCCATCCCGGCAGCCCTCTCCTCTTCTTCATAGGAGCCGTGGCACCTCCATCCGCACTACCCAAAACGCGGAATTTCTGCCCTTCTACCGCACTTCTTATGATTCCCACTCACTACCCGCCCCTATCATCAGAGCCCTTCCGGGAGGAAAATTCTCTCATTCGGCTGCCACCCCCGCTCCCCGATCCTTGCCCCATTCCCCCCCTCACGCAGATATTAGCACCGGCGCGCGCCGTAACATGGCCTGGCTGCACCAGAAGGACAGAAGACAAGAAAGACAGAAATGAATACGCGTGTGGTGGAAGAGGAACCGCTCGTCCCCCGAGGACAAGAGTCGTACCGTTCACTCATTGCCGGGTTCATCATGATTAACTATTTTAGAAGCTCACTTGTTGAGCATTTTGATGGTTTTTGCTTTGTTTTTAAAAATATCTACATGCTTTGTTTAAGTCTCTCGCCTCTGCCTCTCCTATGAAGCGCCCAACTATCGGGATGAACAATGGGTTCGCTTCCACCAGGGCGACCTCCACTTCATGACAGCGTAGCTAATCTACCTGCATCGGCTCCGGCTCTACAGCAGCGCAATTCCAGCAGCTTTGTACCGCATTTTTAACAGAATTAGTCAGATTTAGAAAAAAATTAAATTAATTTATATTTATAATTTTTAGGCTTATAGTTTTTTAAGTGGATCTTTCCTTATGCCAAGCTTTCACTGCAAAAGAAAGCTCGTACAATGAAGGCTTTCATGATAAGCTCAAGACAATGAAAGCTACCGACAATGAAACATTTATCCATAATAACTATGGTTTCCTCGTATATATTCATAAATGACATTGAAATTGCTTTCATAATAATATCAATTGATAAAATTTGTTATTAAACAAATGCGATTTTTCTTAAAGTTCAATTAATTTAATTTATATTTATGAATTTTAGTTTTACCGGACATAGTTAATAAACATAAGTAGATTAATATATGTCTTAGGATTTCATTATGTGATTATCTCTTTATATTTATTTACAAGAATCTTTCATTATGAAGAATATGAAGATAAGTGATAGACACAATGTGGAAGAAGAAGAAAGAGTGAGGAAAAGCGTAGTTTGTGGAGGAGAAGTGAACAAATACTCCCGTACTCAATTTCTCTCCACATTCTTTGTCAGCATCTCCTCCTATAAACTTGCTCCTTCCTACTTAAAAATCATAGAATCCAACCTTTTGTACATCAACTCTTCATATTAAATTAGTCTATGTAGAGTGCAAAGGAAGAAATATTCTTCACACTCACTCTATTAAAAATCACCTAATTTTCCAAAATTTCATAATAATAATATTTAATGCACAAATGTGAAATCACAAATGAAAGAGAAATAAACATTACACCATTTGAATGAACACCAATGACTTCCAAGAAGCTACACAAGTTCATTGTGCAACTTTTCAATGAGCGTAAACATTTACAGCATTATGGAGTGTGGGAGTGGAAGTGAACACTCGATTTTGTGAGTTCCTTATCTTTGCACATACTCCTTTTCACAGAATTAAGTTATGTTCAAGAAAATAAATCATATTAAATAGGTAAGTATGTAATACTTAAGCCGTTGCTTTTTTTTTAACTTCATACAAAGAGATCTTCGGTGCACAAACATATGGATTTTTTTAAAGATAATAGATATAAATACCTGTAAGGTAGGGGGAGTGAGGCTCCAAAAATATGTGGAGAGGAAGGAAATCAAACATTTTATATCAGGAAAATGTATACCCAGAAATCGAAATTTCAAGTATAAAATTAATATATAAATTTCATTTCTAAATATAGAAAGAGCTTTCATTATTAAAAATAGGAGGTATAAAAATCACAATGAAATCGTTTCTCATGCTACAATACATTCCACACAAATTTAAATAATTAAAATATTCAACATTATTAAAGCTTCATAGAAAATAGAACTACTAAAATTAACAAACTCTTAACCGTATTTCTATAATGTATTCTTTCCAAATGTATGTACATATATTATAGGAGATCAAAAGAATTAGCCTTAAATACTAAGCAACACAATCACACTAACAAGAATTGTATCAAGATTAAAATTTTAATTATCATAGGAGTGATCAAAATAAATACAATACAGAACACATATCTAAAATACAAATTTGTTCTCGTCATTCATTCTCATTGTCATTAGTAGCATAAGTTTATATATAATGTAAATTTAAAAGAATATCATCAAAAACTTGTGTTCTATTGATGTTTTTTGGAAATGTCACAAAATTCATATGAATAAAAGGTCTTACACAAAACATTAAGAAATCTAATTTTCTTTGTGAAGTCATTTATATGTGTAATGAAAATGCTCAACAACTCAGCTTGTGAGCTCATTCACTATGTTATTATGAAATATTCTCTTTAAATATCTACTCCTACATTCCAAGGAAAAATGAGTAAACAAAATAAATCATATATTATGTCTCAAACAAAGATATCTACTCTAAGGAAAACACATTTAGATGAAAGAGATTATGTAACTAAATCTACATTTATGTTCATGTATAAAGAAAATATGTGTGTACTCATGCTACCTAATCATCAAAGTAATTTTTTTCATCCTAATGGAGACTTGAATTGGGTCCCCTCATGAACCGTAATATGGAAAAATACAAATCGCAAAAGAAAACAAGGAATTTCATTAAGCAATTAGACTAGGTGACATTAACACAATTAACAAATCCCAATAATTAAATACTAGTAAATAGAAATTGAATGTGTGAAGATTTAAGGACACATATAGTATGTGAAAGCATATATAGTAATTGTTTTAATTTCACTTTTATTTTGGATCCATGACGTTTTCAATAAATCTCTCCATAATAGCTTTAATGGAATCTTTCATTGGATCAATTATAATGTCTAGCTTAACATGTTGGTTGAATATGCACTTCTCAATTTATGTAGCCTCTCTTTTTGTAATTGAGAATCTAAGAAAAATTCCTCTTCATTAATACTAACAAAGGTAATTATCCATTTGCTTTTTTGATTTAATAAAAATCATTTATATCATCAAACTTTGCTACCATTGACTTTTTTAGCCTTTCCACTACATATTGATTTCCTTTTGCACTGGGTCTATACTCATGTGAGAATGTGTGCAGTATTTATGATCTTGAAAATTTTTCAACGTTTTAAAAATGCACACTCTTCTTATTATTTATGCTTACATTCAGTAACAATGTTTTCTAGTGTTCGATTCTTGCATCCATCTAGCTTTCTGATCTACTTCATTCGATTAGTATTTGAGAGTTATCGGTTTTTTTGTCTCGGCATTAGACATCAATTCAATCCTTCAACTAAAAGGTGTAATTCATCACACTAAATTCTTGTCCTCATTAACATTACTTTTAACCAAATCAAGAAATGAGTTGATTTCATGTGTTAAACATAGCAAAACCGTAAGTTGCTTTCCATACATGTTCAATGATTTCTAATCTTTGGAATATATTATTTATAATATGAGATTTTATTGCATTAAGAAGTGCCGTGATTTATTAGGTCCATGGGACATGTTGGAAGTAGAAATTGTATTGGTATTGTCCGTATTGCGAGGGAGTCAAGAATCAAAGGGACCCGTATTTAGAGAATTTTCTGTATCTTTTATTCTTACTTTCGCATTAGGTTCTCTACTTCTTATTGGAAAATAGACACCGCAAGTTCATTACTAGTATTCGATGGAATCTCATTAGTCAATTGGTTGCAATTCTAGACACATCAACATTTGTTTCCACTTTATCAATAATTTTTTTATTATGGACCTTTACTTTTTCAATTTTTATGTTTTTACTTATCCTCGTCATGTTTGCATCTTGTAAGGACATGGAGATCATCGAAAGTAGAAGCTTATTTGGAAATTTTATATATTAGTTTATGATTTTCCGTTTAAAAATTATAGACCCAATCATGTAGCATAACTCTTTCAATTTCCATGTTCACAATTTTTTCAATGCCTCATGTTTTCAGGGGAATTTGGATTTGGTTGATTCAACGATGTTCATTTCATCGGAATGAATTTTCGACAAGGCTCTTCATCATCTCTCGCCATTCGATGAATGAACGCGAGTCACTTCCCGACCTATGAGATCTTTTCTCTTTGTTTAACTAGAGGATGAATTAGAAAATGTTCGGGATATGCAAGGTGAATATTGTTATGGATGGTTTCATCCTCTTCGCTTGTACTTTGTTTTTTGTGTTGATGCTCGCTTCATCAAGAATTTATATAATACTTATCGTTATTTATTTATTTTTTTCAGAGTTAATCGTGTCTCTTTCTTTTTTCTCTACAACTCTTTGTAAACAATTTCCCATATTAAATAACACTCTGATGTTCAAAATAGGTCCTCCGGATCAAAGCCTCGTTAGGCTTCAACTTCTTCTAAATTAAAATAATGCAAAGAATTTATAAGCTCTACAACATGAACTACATTCTTCATAAAGCATTTTTCCAAATACGTAAATAGTGAAGAAATAATTTAGTTTTTCTTTTTTATTCAAATGTAAATAGCCAATTGTTGAATTGTATAGAGACTTAGCAACAAAATGCATATCTATAAAAATTCCTAGAAGCAATAATATTTTTACTTCAAAATAATAACTTAAAATAGTTGTATTATTTTTTATTTCTTCATGTAAATTTTCCCAACATGAAAACTTGGGCTTGGTTAGATATTTGATAGGGATCTAATCTTTTTATTGTGTAAATGATTTACTTTACAAATATATATTGGATTAGACAAAAATTTTTAAGTAGCTTCCTAGTTCCACAATATGGGATACCAAAAATGCATCAATTCTTCATTAGAATTGAATTGCTCATGTGTTAAGTCATGAAGGACATGACTCAAGACAAGGGTTATTATTAGATATGCCATCATGAAAAATATATCGCTTCTGAAAAATTCACTAACCGAAAAGATGATTCATTTGAAATAATATTAGCACAATGAATAGACAAATTTTTTATATGAATAATCAAGTAGATAAAGAATTGATTTGGGACATTTGTTGTAGTTTTCGTTCACAACAGGCACAAAGCCAAAAAAAAGTCTGTGAATCGAATGTTTAAAAAAGAAATGTTTTTAATGAGAATATTAGAAGGAACTTATGTTGCAATGAATTCTTGAATGATGTTCCCGCCCCTACTTGTGACAATTCTTAAAAAAAAAAAAAAGAAAAAAAGAAAAAAAAAAAAGAAAAGAAAAGAAAAAAAAACTTCTGTGACAATTTTAAGCATATATTTAGGTTTGCTAGCTTGAATACACATCCGAATTCTTTAGATTCAAATGAATATGAGTCTTCTTGGCTACTAGCATTATTGTTCTTACATTTGAATCAAAATTTTGTGCACAAAAATAAATAATTTCTTAAAATAAAACATCACTTGAATGCATGAAACATTTTAGTTAACATACTAGACTTAAATCTTATTTGTATTCTTCTTTTCCATCGATAGATTCACAAATCGTTGATACATAGGTGACCACTGAAATTTCTCATCTATAAGTGCGAGTGAGTTAATCATATCAAGCAAACAAATTACTTTGTCCATGTGCTATCCATTTTCGCTTTCAGATTTTCAAAACATTCTATCAATGAGGCATTTTCAATTCCCTCTAGTATAGCTTTATTGATGCGCTAAAATAATCACCATTTGTTACTATTGTGCAGGGAAATCTATTTCACTCAACACTCTCAATAAATTGTAATTGAACAGTAGGAGCCTACATTTACAGAAGTAGAAAATAATTTATTCAGCAACAGGGCTACAATTTCACCCATTAAACAATAGAAATTTTGGCATGATTTTTAGAAAATATGGCATAAATTTTGGAAACCCCCAAGCTATGTGGGCTGGAAAGATTATGATTTTGGGTACCCTAGTGATTGTTCATGGTGCTGATTCCATTTATGGTATAAACAATTCAATTTAAACACTTCCACATTTAGAAGTTTTAAAGATTTTTTCACTGCTTCGGCAAGAAATTTTCTTTCTGGGTGATATTGTGGCCTCAATAGAAACATCGAAAATAAATCTGGAAATTACAACACTAGCTTGAAATTTTGTTCTATCTCCATTTCGTGTTATCTCTGTTACTAATTTTTGTGTGAAATCAATTTCACGAACACTCTCAATAAATAGTAATTCAAGGCATAAAAGTTGGCGTATACAAGAAGTAGTGGAAATAATTTGCGTAATCTAAACAAATCAACAATTTAGCCCATAAAACAATAGGAATTTTGACATGATTTTTTAGAAAATCCAATAGAAATTTTTGAAAATGATTAAGCAATTTCTCTCAAGCTTCAAGATTTTTTCTTTATGTCTACTTGTCATTATGACAAACATCTCCAATTTTTTTTCTCTAAGACTTGAATTTTGAGTCCACTTGATCTTGCTATTGTCTTATCCTTATAGCTACCTATATTTTATGATTGAAGTTTTGCTGTAAGTACAAAGTCAACTTTCTCATACACATGCTCAATCCATAATGTATCTATGAATGGTTCCTTCACTGGAACTTGAAGAGGCATGTGAAAAAATCCATCAAGACAATGCCTATGCAATGTTCAACCCATGTCGATATTTAGTGCACATTGTCATTGATAGTTCTCCTCACTTTTTGTGTTTGTACTCTATCCGGTGACCTTTCAAGTTGTCGCTTTTACACACCATCTCTTTCGTGAGTGTTGTTTTCATGTTTATGACTATTTCCTTCTTTGATTTTTTTTCACATTAAAAAGTGGAATTTTCAAGGTTATCTTTTTGCTTTGGAATGTGTCTTTCACCGTCATTCGTATAGCATGCTAAGTGTCGTATATTGTACATAAGCTAATTTTGGTTGTTTAAAGGGGTAATATTTGCATTAATGAGTTTTCCTTATCATGTAAAAATGTATCACACTCATCTCCAAAGTCTCAAGCAATGTCCCATAAGTGTCCTTGTTGTCGCCTAGTGTAATATCTTTAGTCGCACTTGAGTGAGCTATCACAATGTTTCGCATTGAGGATAGTATGTTGTCTATGTGTTTTGAGACTATGTTGTGTTTTCAAGTGAATCAATTAAGTTAGAAAAGCGTAACAAGGACCGATATTCATATTGACTATGTAATTATTTATTAATGTAAAAGAAGACAAAGATAATAAAATATGTTCTTGGTATGCTTGCCTCATGGGTTTCAAGGAGAAAGGTTTTTTTTTAGGTCAATAGACTTCTTTCTTGATGTCTATTAGGATTTGTCTTCTAGTTATAAATGTAATTAAGGGTCGTGTATATGAAGAGTCTAGTCGTTGTATGCCTCAAGACCTTGTCATGAAATCGTGAAGAAAATGGTTCCATAAGGATGTCAGCAAACAATACCCTCATTAACGCCGGAAGATAAGGTTCTCAAGTCGCCTTTGAAAATACTACTAGAAATTAGGCTCAAGGAATACCAAGCAACCATTCATGGTTAGGTAAGTTTATTGCTATGGTCCAACAAATCCAAAATACCCTAGAAGACCCATAAAATATGTGAAGAACAATCGCATATCTCTCTAAGTTTTTCATACTCCAACTGCGCATTGGAACAATTCGATGCTCATGCATCTTTGTGATAAGTCTCAAATATAAAGATAAAGGATTGCAAAGTAGCATTATACAAAAAGGTGGACATTATACAAGAGCGTATTAATCAGACCATTGCAAAGAATTTCATGATTTTATGTGAGCTACGTTAACTCGTGATAAAGTGTAGATTAAAGTGATATTATTGCAGGTAAATAAGTGTGGGTTATGGTGCATTGAGTGAGAAAGATAAATAGTTTCTTATACGGAATATATGATTGTGTTAAAGGACTATTGTGCAAAAAGTTAGATCTAGTTGGATTTTAGGTCTAACACTGAAGAAAATAAGACTATGATATACTCAAGAAAGTTAAGTGAAGATACAAAGGAAGAACACCAAGAGAGACCGAGTCAAGCCTAAGCCCTCGGTGTTGAATGATGTTGATGTGTGTAAGAAGGTGCAAGAAAGAAGGATAAGATAAAGGAGTCTCTGCTTTACGTAAATCAAACCTTATGGATGGATAAGATTCCCCCAAGTGTGGTGGACGCACTGAACAACAAAGATGAAAGACACTTCACCTTTTCCTTAAGATAAAGATAAGAGAAGAACACCTACTGGTGATCCTTCATTATTCTTCGTCTCCCATTTGCCACTCCGTCACTCCCAATTGAACTCGACTCATTTGAATGGTACTTGTAATTACTAACATAATATAGAAAATGACATAAAGGCATGTGATATATTCATCTTAATCAAACTGGAATCGATTTCATTTGAAAATACATATATAAAAGCATGAACACATGTAGCATTGGGAAAAGAAAAATATCTTTATTATAGGATGTAAGAAGAAGTTACAACGAGTTGGATCAATTCAATGTCAACTAGCTCGAGCTCTTTTGGGCCCATCCTCATCACATCGCACGTTTACCTAGTAGAATAACATTACTTGCAAACAATACCTCAAAGAGCTATAATCTCACCAAAATAGCACTACAAAATTCCCCGCTCCTTTTTCACTATGATCAATGCTCAATTTATAAGAAATGAAGGTAGTTTGGCATTAATCGTCATCAAATGGATTTTCCATAATGGATGAGTGGAGTTTCCTTACCAATGGGATAAAAGGATAAGTGACTTAATGGCTTCATGGTGTTCATATTCGGTTATCAGACAAGACAGATAGTCGGAAACACTTCTAAGCCATTAGAAAGTGAAGATTCCTATAATCATTTGAACAATTTGCTCAAATTTGTCCAACGCATCGTTAAGGGAATAGGTTCTTTGCAACACTACTAAATTTCAGGATTAAGTGCTTTTGCACCACTTCTACTATAGTCTAGGGGTGCGCTAGTGGCTAAATGGAGCATTTCAAACGGGACTTCAAGAAATGAAACTTTCATGGATAAAAATAAGAATGGGATGACTTTATTTAAGGCAATTAGAAACTGATTTAGGGTATGATAGGATCCCATTTGTACCGACCTGGGTTTTGGGAGTGATGCCCGAATTGACCCTCAGCGCTTTCTTCCTAAAGTGTGAAGTTACAAATATAATGTTGAGGGGATATTCTTTACGATGTGATGAGCAGGATCCTGGGCGTACCATGACCTCGCATCAATTACAAAACATTAAAATCAAGATATATTTACATTTTGACATGAATTTCTCAGTGAGGCATACCCATAATCAGTTGCATAAAATATCATACTATGTATATAAATAAAAATTGGCTCTATGATATAGACCCAAGGAGAGGATGAAACTTTATCTCGTGTAAAGCCACTACACGGACAGATGTGGTACTACTCCCCGAAATCGTAGCCCGATGGTTGAAACTAGATCCAGGGTCTTCCATTCGTTCATCAATTTGGCACGAGTCTAACCATGTGAATATGTGATCTAAAGTCAAACATGGGAAGACACCATCCGATTACTCCGGCCAATGATGTAAGCTATTAATGGACGAGAGAGAAACCACCGATGATTACATTGGCTCTCAAGATAACAAGGCGACTTTAAAGTATGAATAAGGATTTGGAGTTGAATACCATACAAATTCTTTTTTGTTGAAGGCCGTTGATGTCAACTTGTTGTCGAAGCGAGAAATTCCCATTGATGTATGCATGCTCCAAGGTATTGGAATGGTGTTTCTAAGTCAAATTTCGGATAATGAGTTAATTTCAACATGAAGTAACTCATTTCGTATGGGCCTCGATGTATCCCCCATCAACGACATGAAACAAGAGTAATGATTTCAGAGACAAAATGTAACTAATGAAGCAATGTTCGGCCGATGGCGCCTATGAAATGAAAGTTTATGAGTATTGCAAAGGTCAAGAATTACGTAGTGACTTCTCGAAACATATCAACGACACTGAATGAGTTTCCAACATTGACCTGTAATCGAAGTGATGGACAGTATGATATACCATCAAGAAGATAACCCAACCTGGACATCCACATAGATGAAGTGAATGAGGTCATGTTCAAGAGTGACTTGCTACCATAAAGCAATTCTATCCCTTTCCCATTTTCCCTAGTAATCACGAAATCGCACTTCTTTATTTTTTGACACCCCGAGGAGGATAACATATGCTCGATATATAATTCCACCCTTGGTGAATCCATCGCCATGTGATTTTTTAATGACTCTAGGGAAAGTGAAACTAGATCTTGTAATGATGGAAAAGTCCATCACTATTTGACTTTAATGAGTCTAATGATAGAAAACTCAGTCATTTTTTATGTTTAGAGAGTTTCGAGAAAGGGACGAAAAGAAAACTCCATAATTTTTTTCGTAAATTTGTCCCCGAGGCTCGAAAAAGTGTAAAATAATACCCAAGAGAAACTCCTAGCCATGTTCGACTAGGGCGTTCCTTGTTCATAAATAATATACCCCATTTTGGAAAAGAGTTAAAATCATACTTAGTAGATGGTGTTTCTAGCTTCCTTTTACGAGGATCGAAAGGACAAGTGCTCGACAATATTTTCATGTTTTGGGAGTGTGAAAAAAGCTAAAAGAGGACTCCGTGGGGGTTTCTTTTTCGATGCTTCAATTGTGAGGCTCTAAAAACAGAGCAAAAGTGTGTTCGTGGTCAAAGTTCATTTTAATATCATGCATGTCAAATTCAATCGTACTGTACCGTAAATCTACTCAAAGAATCACCAAATGGATTAAACATATCTATTTAATAGTAAAAATATGTAAAAAACTATAGTTGATTCATTAAATATGCATGAAATAATCGAAAAAAACCATATTTAAATGAAAATTTACCATGTCTTTTTACCATTTCAGATTTACCATTCAGTTTGAGTGCTTCCAAGCTATTTTTTCCCCTGCACCAACATTTGATTGCGACAGGTTTTGTGTGTGGACCATTTTCTTGTGTCGTCGACCAAGTAAGAGATTTTACCTTCTCCTTCTATTGGTATCATTCTTTGGAATTTCGTGCAAAATTCTTTGGGGTTATGGGGCTCCTAGGGAAAATCTACAATGCCATAGGACCATGCACGATTGAATGTCAAAAAGGTGTGTTGCAAAGAGGAAATATAAAGAAGCCTAGATGCCTCGAAACACTCGTTTGGGGAGTACCGGTGCATTGGGTGCGCTTGACACCTTTTCTTTGTTTTGTGCCCAAAATTTCCCTTAGTTTTCTACATGAAATGGATCCCTAACTAAGCTTATGGTTTGATTGGAGGCTTTGATCGTATCACAATGTAAATTACATGGTGAGAAAGAGAACATAAGGAACATGATATGGTTTCCTTAAATGATCCCGGGTATTGTGAGAGCCTCGCATATTGCAAGTTACTCAAGTAGTTTAAACTATCATGGATGAGGAGGAAAATTTGGAACTATTACAATTTTTGTTCCACCTATGGGATCCAACAAGATAAGGCATTTCTACATTTGGGACAAAGTGCTCCCAATATTTGTCGATGATATTTAATTTTTGATAGGTTTTTTGAGACGCGGTGCCTCCATTTACCTTGTGGGTTCCTGGCTCCATGGAGGTGAGACAGCGAGGGATTACATTCGATAATTTTCTCAACAAGGTAAATAGCCTAGCAAGGATGGAAAGATAACATCAAGGATGGCTATATGCCTTTGGAAAAACAACTCGTTCCCCATCACAAAGCTACTTCGGAAATGTGACACTTCATGTTGCAAATAGATCATACATGCAAAAGTATGCGCTTGAGCGCCTCGAGCCGACCATGTTCAACTGGGATGAAGAAGTACTCGCTCAAATGAAAGAACAAATAACCAAATTGAAAGTGGTAGGATGAATAATTTTTTCATGGATCGATCTCGATCGCTTTAATTTTGGAGAGAATTCCATTGATGCAACCACAACATGTAACACTAGGTGTAGTTGGTCCTAGGGATCCATAGATGCAGCTGGTAGGTAGAGTTGATGGCTAGACATGTTGCTTACTATCGATCTCATTCTCTACTACATTCTTACTTGGCTTCGATGACAACATATCATCATCGAGGATCATGCATACACAAGGGTGGATTTCGTGGAGACCCATATTTTGTTAAGTCACAACATATTTGATGTTACCAAGAAATGCACTCAATGGGGTGCTATACGTTAAAAAATTTTACCATGTTTTTTACATGTCTTTGTGGTTCTTATGTTTCTAAGACTAAACTAAAGATGTTTTGCGGATACATATGTGGGTAGGTTCTTCTCTTATCCATTTATCTTAAGGAAGAGATCAAGTGTCTTTCATTTGTTGTTCTAGGTGCGTCCACGACACTCGTGTGAAACTTATCTATCCATAGGTTTCATTTAAAAAATTGGTGACTCGTCAGGAGCAGGGTTCAGTCATGGCTCAATGGAGCATTTCACCTAGAATTCAAGCAAATGAAAATTTCATGGATAAAACCAGCAATGGGATGACTTGTTTAAGGTGAGTAACAACTAATTTAGGGTATGATAGACCTTGTTTTTCCTAATCTAAGTTTCGATAGTGATGCCTAAATTCACCTCAGAATAAGACATTGAATAAGTAGTGACAAGGCCTCGAATACATATAAAGGTCTAGGGTCCGTGTCATGGTCATGGTACTAGTTATTTGAATTCTATAAGAATAATTTATCGTGCACCCCTGGCTCATGGGAGAGGTTTTGCCCAGGGGCGAAAACGCCGGGTTGGGAAACACTTTTTGGTGAGATAGAATTCGAGAGAGTTTTAATTTCTGCCGAGAAAAAAAGTCAACAATATTTCGCCGAGAGTTTTCAAACTCTCGCCAAGAGCGTGAAAATTCTTTCTCGGCCACAAAACTTCCTACGAGAGTTAGAAAAACTTCCCTACGAGTTTTTGAGACCAAAAAAACTCTCGGCCGAGAGTTTTCTAATCCCCGCCGAGGTTTTTTCTAACTTCCTCGCCGAGAGTTTTATCGTGCAACTTCCGGGCCGCAAACCCCCGGCCGAGAGTTTTTAAACTTTTGCCCGGAGTTTTCCCATGCATAAATTGGTTTAAAATCCCCGCCGAGAGTTTTAAAAATGTCTCGGCCGAGATTTTTCTAATCGAGAGTTTCCGGTCACTGCAAAACTCGGTAAAACTCGCATTTTTGAGAAACTCCGCAACTTTGGAGGCGTAACACCCGTAAAACAAAAAAATTGTTATATGTCGGACCAAGTACCATTAGATTCGTCTCTAAATCTAGTTTTTGATGATGTGAGATTTATCCAGTTTCATTAAAAAATTCAATTTTTATTAATTTTTTACTAAACTATGTCACTATGGAATTTCATTGTTCGAAAAATTGCACTGAATGAAAATTCAATAACTTTCAAATGAGGACACCAAAAAATTTGAAAAAATCATAGTGCACTTCCTTTCCCTGTCTAATTCAAAAGGGTACTCTCATTTTTCTTATTGACGATCACATTGAAAAGAAAATCAAAGGATAATAAAATGTATTGAAACATCACTGTTTTTTTGTCTTCGTCCATTTCAAAAAATAATAAAAAATAGTGATTTGATCCGAAAATTACCAAAAAATAGTCTGTGCACTAGTGCAATATATGCAGATTATGATGCTATGGTTTTTTTCCAAAAAATGAATAACATTCCCTAAAAAAAGTAAAGGATAAAAAAGTGACTATTTATGTTTTCCTGAAAATTTCAAGTATATGCAGTTAGTAAACAACAAATTTACCCCTCTATATGTCAATATTTTTTTAAAAAAAAAATATCAGTATGGAGGTAAGACAATTCTCTACAATTCTTGTTTTTATGTCAAAGCATAATTTGCGATAAAAATATGAGTTTAGTGGAGTTGAAGTTGAAAAACATAGAAAATTACAATTTTCAACGTCAAAAAAGGGCAAAAAGTGTTTCCCAACTTCACATTTTCACCCCCTAGCTCTAAGAGAGTAAATTTGTGTCTCTTGTTTTTTGGTAATTGACTTGATGAAATACTAAATAAGCGAAAAATATAAAATATAAGTAAATGTAATAAACTCACAAGTAATTACCAAGGAGATAATTTGTATTAATCACCAGCCTTCAAAATTCTCAACATGGAATTAGAGCTAAGGTGTTGAACTCAAGGGCTACTTGATAAGAAGACACTCCAAGAAGCAAAGATAAAAGTTTAGGTTGAAAAATCAAATCAATTTGCAAGGAAGACTCTCAAGCTATTAGAAGAAATATCTTCAATCTCATTCAAAGGATCAACTCATCAAGAAAATAATATTTCACATGAAATATTTATATTCAAAACATTGTTGGAAGAAACATCATCTTTTGAAGATATCCTCAATCATCAAGAATCCAAGAACACCTACATTGGAGATTTCATTATTAGAAGAAGTTTTTGACTTCATCTTCATCATCATCAAGGAAGCTCCAAGTCACTCTACTCAAGTATTTATGACCTTACTTAAATTTATAAAGATTAATTATTGTAAAGAGAGCAAAAAATTGGTTGGGTCTTAAAACTTTAATGCATGGAAGAAGTGAACATATTTGAATCTAACTGAAGAAGAATTTATGGACCACATTGAAGGATACACAATTAAACCATCAAAATAATATTCTCCATCTCATGCCAAGTACATGAAGGGAGAAATCAGAGCCGAAAGGTTTCTCATAGAATCCATTAAGGACTCACCCACTCCCTATGTATCAAAATTGAATTCTGTAAAAGAAATATATGAGAAATTGATGGAGTTATTATCTGTGAGTATTGTAGGAGAAGGAATCTCTTTAAGACAAGAAATATACAAAATGAAATTATCAAGAGAAGAAGGAATCACTTCATAGTTTATGAGGATTTTTGAAATAAGAGACCAATTGCAGGAATTGGGAGAAGTAATGGTTGATACTGAGATGACTATAGTGGTGTTGAATGGTCTACTAGAAGAATGGGGAAACTCCACTTCAAGCCTATACAAGAAGAAAGAAGCAACACCATTCCATTATTTTTGATCTCTATGTAAAATAGAGGAAGCAATATTGAAATCCAAAGCTGATATATGATCAAGTGAAGGGAATCAAGCCTTTGCAGCCATATCCAGGAAGAAAGGAAGATTCAAAAAATTTGGTCCTCAGAATAAAATAATAAATTGGACAAAGTAGGATGCTTTGGATGTAATGAAATTGGGAATTATAAAAGATATTTTCCTAAATCTGGAAACAAGAAGAGGAAAAATGAAGAAGCCCATGTAACAGATAAAGGGAAGAAAGACCGATGTCAAGAAATCTAATAAAGAAGAAGCGAGAGATATCTATTATTATTAAGATCATATTATTCTCTAAGTGATTTCCATTTTTTGTAAAATAGTATGATAGGAAACAATCTATATTAACATCATCATGATAGAAGCATGGTAGAAGCTCTTGGTGAAACAACTCCTAAAAAAGAAAAAGAAAAAACTAACTAATAACAATGCTAATGGAAGACAATCATCAAGATCAAGGGTAATCATGGAAACATATGCTGAAAATATCTAATGGAATTATCTATGGATTCACTGGTTAGAAAGAAATCAGAAAGGTTTCATCAAATAATTATACACTACAGAATTTTGGATTAGGATGTGATGACATATTGATGAATTAGGACAAGGGAATGAAGTTCTTTCATTCTAGTAAAATTTCTATTGGATGACCCAAAGGAAAAATATATGAGGTATATATATATATATATATATCTATTAACATTGTATTTTGTGAATTCATGTCATATGGTTGCAGATAATGGACTTCTATATTTAGAAGTATGAGATATGGAGTAGGATCTCTCACGGTGCACTCACAGATGAAATCAACATAATATGTCCTCATATGGAACATAAGGTGGTTGTATATGAACAAGGAACTGGAAATTGGTAGTTCCTGGGAATGAAGGTGTGCAGAAAGGAAGAGTTCATGGAGTGCAACCATGTCAACAGGTTGTAATCATCCAGAAGCCAAGAATATGTGACTAGAATATATCATAGGATGATATGTAGACTCTGATAGAAGTCTGTAAAGAAGAAAACCCTTGATAAGACATATCATTAGGAGATGTGTCAATCTGAATAGAGGATTCTGATGCATATAGGAATATGTCATGGTGAAATATCATCACTGAGGTAACTTTTGATTTAAAATTTCATAAGTATATGTTTATCTGGATGAGTTTATGTACGGTTGTAAATCATGTGGAAGTATATAAGGTCCTTGAGAGATAAAAATAATCATGGCATAAAGGTGGACTAGATAAGGAATTTAGATGAATCACTTTATAATAGATAACATGACTCATGGATGAAAGTGATGGATGATCTATTCCCTATGAAGCTAAAGCATGAAGAATCCTCAAAATCGAAATCTATGACATCGAGGGGAGGAATTCTTCATGATCATCTGGGTGTCTCACCATTGTTGCTGTAGGTCCCTGATTGAGAGGGAGCCTGGTGATACATTTCTTTCTTGGAAGAAAATTGGAGTATGTCCTTCCTGAGTTAAGAGAGAGTGACATATATGATTCTCTAATACATATTCTATGCACTAGACTAGGACTAACAACCGTAAGTCTCAGTGTAGGCCATGTTGAAAGAATTGATAGACACATCATTATGGTCTTCACTTGGGAAGATAGAATGGAGGATTGGGTAATCATCTAGAATTCCATACTATTTGAGAATGTGATAGGGCATTCAAGATAAGAGTAGCCACGGACCGATATTGTTTGAGGGCTACCTACCCAAGAAAAGAATAGTCCAAGAAGGTCATATTTTGGGAACACCTGGGTGGAGTACGTACCTTGGAGAGACAATGACTATGGTTTTTATAAGTCATGTGTCTCACCAAAATTGTAGCCCATTGTCTCGTTGAGAGATGGGGCTGTTAGTCAAGGCCTTACACTAGGACACTGCTAGTTGATATGATACTATACAGATGCGATTACCAATCCGATTCTTCTTATGAGATTATTCAGTTTGAAAGTGATCATGTACCTATATGAATACCTCCCTAGTTAAGAGGGAGTGTTGAAAAGTGTAACTAGGATCAGTCTTCATATTGTCTATGTAATTATGTATTAATGTCAAATAAGACAAAGATAATAAAATATTTTCTTGGTATGCTTGCCTCATAAGTTTCATAAGAAAGGTTTTATTTTAGATCAATAGAGATCTTCCTATTGTCTATTAGGATTTTTCTTCTAGTTATAAATGTAATTAAGGTTCATGTATATGAAGAGTCTAGTCAACAGAATATGCCTCAAGACCTTCTCATGAAACAGTGAAGAAAATGGCTCCAGAAGGATGCTCAAAGCAGTCCTCAAAAAGCCTCATTAACGCTAGAAGATAAGCCTCTTAAGTTAGCTTGAAAATACTACTGGAAAGTCAACTCATGAATAGTCACAACCATTCATGGTCAGGTCGGCTTATTACAGGGCCCAACAACTATAAATACCCTAGAAGACTACGCAGAAAATACAGCAAGAAAAATCTGCATATTCTGAGTTTTTCGGACTATAATTGCAGATTGGAATAGTTCGGATGCCTCTGTGGAATTCGAATAAGTCTGAGATATAAGAAAAGGATTGTGGAGAAGCATTATAGAGAAAGGCAAGGAAAATATACAATAGAGTAATAAATGTGACAATTGCGAAGCATTCTATGATTTTATGCGAGCTATAGGACTATGATAAAGTGCAGATTAAAGTGATATTATCGTGCTAAATAAGTATGGGTTATGGTGCATTGAAGAGCAAGATAAATAAATATGTTAAGGGAATATATGACTGTGTTAAAGGACTGTTGTGCAAAAGTAAGGGCTGAGTTAAGGTGAGGTCTAACATTGAAGAAAATAAGACAAGGATACACTCAGCAAAGTTAAGTGAAGATACAAAGGAAGAAGAGCACTAGTAGAGACTAAGTTCTCTAAGGCTGGTGCTGAATGGTGCTGATCGGTGCATAAAGGTGCAAGAAAGAATGATATTCTCAAGGAGCCATTGAAGAAGTAGTGACAAGGTATTCAAGGCATATAAAGGTCTAGGGTCTGTGTCATGGTCATGGTACTAGTCATTTGAAGTTTATAAGAATAATTTCTTGTGGGTTTTCCTCTCTAAGAGGGAGAGGCTTTGCCCTAGCTCGAAGAGCCTAAATTTGTGTCTCTTGTGTTTTTGTAATTTACTTTATGAAATACTAAATAAGCTAAAAAGATAAGACATAAGTAAACGTAATAATCTCACAAGTAATTATCAAGGAGAGAATTTGTATTAATCATCGGCCTTAAAAATTCTCAACACTAAGTGTGTGATCATGTTGAAGTCTTGCTTTGCACAGTGGTAGAGGAGAAGTGACTTCATCAGAGAGGAGAGGTGACAAAAAAACTTTAGCAAAGGAACAAGTTTCTCATCCAATGGTGGTTGGATAGTTCAGTAGAAATTGGGCGAGGCTCATTGGTCATGGTGGTGACTAGCAGATCGGAGTCAGTATAGTCGATTGATAGTTGAGGAGTAACCGGACGAGAATCGTTGATTGTGGGTGCCTTTAGCAGATGGAAGTCCATAGATCCATAGAGAACATAGTATTCTATATGATCAGTAGTATCAAGTATCCTAGTTGATGGGAGTTGGAATTATGTATATGAGGTCAAGTATCCATGTTGATGGGACTGAGAACACTATGTAAAATATCGATTGCTTGACATGAGAGAAATTCAAATCAGAGCAGTAGCAGCAAGGGTGGTTTTTATCCCGCAAAGGTTTCCACCAGAAATATTGTGTCTCATGTGTGATGATGTGATTGTGTGCATTGTTTATTGTTTATGTTGAGCACATGGTTTATGATTTAGCTTCCTATATGTTTATATGCATGGATAATCTAATGAGTTGTTGGTGCATGTATTTGTGATTCAATAATTGAAGTTGATATTAGGAAAAAATTGTTAAGAAGATCACACTATTGATTCACCCCCCCCGACCCCAATCCCCACTCAGTAATGCATAAAGGTTTCTAACAATTAATATCAGAGCGGGGCTCTCTGTTGCATCTTGATCTATGGAGAGTAGATATGGGTTTGTTGGCGAAATCTGAAATATTTGTTTCTCGGAATGGGAAAGAGAAAGAGGAAAGAAAGAAAATGGCCTTCAAAATAAGGAATATCAGCCACAAGAATATCATCTTTCTAGAGCAAGTGGTTAAAAAAATAAGGTGAAAACATCATAAGTTCAAGAACCAAAAGTGCTGCAACAAAATGAATCCAAAGGTATAACTGTTAATGATTTTCGTTTGAGTTATAATTTTGAGGATTCAAATTTTGATACATATGGGAATGTAGTTAAGAGTCATAGATCTGATATTTCTAGACTAACAACTGTATCCAAGGATCAAGCAAAGCTATTGCATATATATGACGATAATGAGGCTAAGCTCAAGGAAGAAATTGTGAGCTTAAAATTTAAATTGGAAGAAGTGGAAAATGTTGAGGAAGATATGAGAAAGAAATACATAGACAAGGAAGATGAGTGTGAAAGATTATAAGCTATGGTTTCCTTGAGAAAGCAACAGAAGATGGAGATGAGTACCATAACCATGGATAATTTTCTTGAGATCCAAATATCACCATTTGATAAATCTGGTCTTGGATTTCAAAAGGGTGAATCTAGTTTGCATGCAAGCAAAAGCATCAAAGAAAAACCGAAGAAACTTGTATCAAACAATGCCAGCAGCAAAAGTGAGATCCAAGGAAATAAGAAGCAGATCCATAAGCCAGTTAGAAATCAAAAGAACCAACAGCAAAGGAAAAAAAAACAACAACAACTAATCAAGTAGCAAAATCAACAATAGAGAAGAAAATTTCAAGGAGAACCTACATTCAGAATCCTAGAGATGATCGTTTAAGCTCCATTATATTTCAAAGGAAGAAAATTAATTTTATTCCTTTTATGCATGCGATTAAAAGCTAAAATTGTCACAAGTTTGGGAATATTGCAACAAATTGTTGGAGTATAATGTACAATCCACATCAACAAAGAATCCAACAATATCAACAACCAGGGAGAATGACCAACATGAATACTGGTGATTTTTATGGTTATTGTCTCTCATGTCACTTGTTTGGCCATAAGACATGTGATTTCATATCTACCCAATGGAGGAGAAGTAGATTTCATGAAAGGCTTAAATCTAACATGAGAAATAGGAGAGTAGATCCTCTTGGCAATGTGGAGTGATACATGCCATAGATTTGATCATATGGAAAGAGATTGTTTGTTGCCCCTTTACTCAAGGAAAGACCATAAAAATAAGAAAAAATAAAGAGGATCCAGTACAAAAAAAGTGAATAAAGAAAAGAAGCAAGAGAATGAGGAGAATAATTAGTTGATCAAAGAAGAAAGAGAAGCCCAAGAGAGTGTGGAGAAAGAATGAGCTTCAATTCTTCAAGTAGTGAGGAGAATTCCCTCCTGCAATTCATAGTTATTTCATGCATACTTACAGAGGATTGTAGATCATGAGAGGTGAATAACATTAGGGGGAGCATATTATGAAGTTTTCAACAACATATGATGAGTTATTTTCAAGATTGTGCACATTCAGGTCCACATTATCAACTTGTCTAATGGAGGTACATTGAGCTCAGGGGGAGCTATGCATGGTATTGAGATTCATGATTTATTTTCTTATCTTTCATTCATTTTCGCTCATGTTATTATAAAAAGCTTATATGTATTTCATGAGTAGAAATATGGGCACATTTATCATCCATGTATATGCTTTTGGTTTCCACTAACAGCTAGTTGAAAATATGTGCAACCATGCATAGATTATGATCATGACTCCATGATGTTTTGAGATGACTTGGGACATGGACCATCCATGTATTGTGCCTTATACAACCATGTATTTTATATTGTTTCATCATTATATATTGGTTTAGAGTCCATTCAATAGTATGTTGAGTCATATTGATGATATGGTTGTTATGGAGGAGTCTTATGGAGTCATTTTTCAACCACATGTATGGGATAATGATGATGTAATAGTCATGATGTATAATGTATTTGAGTCATTGCTCCATTGGAGATGATCATAGCAGCTATGTATTTGATTTATGTATTCATGTATATTTCTGATGGAATCATGTACTTGTATTTTACTATCTTTTGGGTCATATGACCATAAGTCATGAGGTGATGTTATGGTCACATATGAGTTATGTATGAGGTTCTATGTCACTTCTACAACAATGTATTTTTCATGTATATGTTACTTTATACATGGTCAAGTGGATTCTTGGTGCATATGGTGCTTCTATTTTTTAGAGAATCATTGTTTGCAACGGATCATTTCAGCCCAACAGTTGGTATCTCTACAACTTGGAGATGGCACGTGTTCAGGGGGAGCACTATTTTCTCTAATTACTTCAGCCATACTTTTTTGGAATTATGGTCTACTTGGAGGTGTTCATACTATGCCTCATATTATTCTATGGAAGTGGGGTTCTTTCCCTCATGTGATGAGATGTTATGGTGGTTGCTGCTATGTATTTATGGGGGAGATTTTGTGTGGTTGCCTCATGTGGATGTTGTTGCATTTTATGTGATGCTCATACGATGTTGATATGAGGAGGGGTGTTGGATGATGATCATGTGCATGTTATTGCTATATTTTATGTTGGTTATAGTTTCACATGTTCCATATGTTGATTATGGTGCCTTTATGTTGGAATGTTGCTACTTGTTGTTAGAGGTGTTGGTTGGTATGCTGCTCTGAATAGTGATTGGATATATTTTCTGCATACTACTACTAATATGTTGAAAGATATATGATGATTGGTTATATATGCTACTTATTTCTTATATGGATGAATTTATGACCTTTGATATGCATTATATTTAAGTAGAGATGTATTTCTTCAGTACTTGTGCTTTATTTCTTGCTACCTATTCATATGGAGTTGACCCCTTTCCATTGATGTCAAAGGGAGAGATAATTTAGAGAGATTTTGGATGGATAGAGTGCAACTTCGGTTTTGGAGAATGTATGGAGATCAACATCATGTGTTGTTGAGGTTGACATTGAATGTTGAAGGGGGAGTTTGTTGGAATTGTTTTTTGGCATTGTTGTAAACAAGGTCTTGGTCATGGTCATACTTGTCATGTGCATGGATGTTGACTTGGTGGTCCTATTAGATGGAATTGATGTATTGAAAGTGATATGGTTGTGCTGGCATTGATTTAAAATCTTGTGGTCATGCACCTATGTCAACCACATGATGATCCAGATTGATGGACCATGGTGTGTGCCAGTATTTGTTAGCATTGACTATTGATCCTATTGATGTTGACACACTTGATGGCACATTAGTAGTTTTATGGTATAATTTTTGTCATGGAGGAGTTGGAATGGGTTGGAATATACATTTACGGACATGTCATGATGATTATTGACGTTTTTACATGTAGATGGTGTTGCTACAGTTGATCATATAGATCTACATGTGTTAGAGATGGTTTCCCTTCCAACTACTTCCTCATTAGGTATTCATGTCTATGCCTATGAGGAGTACTTGTAGTAGTGATTTGATAATGATGTTTCATAGGTCCTTTATATGTGTTTCATCTTTCTCATAGATCTGATGGAGAATGGAGGACTTGTTGGCACACTTTCCAAATTTTTTTGTTGGCCCTTCTAGGCCCAACTTCCGAGTGAAACTTGGGAGGCATGTTTCATCCTTGCAGATGTGTCAGAGGCCATGTCAAAGTTTTGGAGGATGGTATAGATGTTGGAAAAGAGGATGGAACAAATGGAAAAGGACCTAAGCTAAAGGATTGAGGGTTTCCCTCTGTTTTAGCCTTAGTCACATGCGTACAAGCCCGTGGGAGAAAATGAAATACTATAGTCACATGGAGACAAACTAAAGGGAGCAGTTATAACCCTAGTAGAGTTTAGTCATTGTTAATGGAGTGATTGAGGGTTTTCACAAGATTTCCTCTACATTTCTTGCATTGTTCGGAAGGAAATTATCTTGGAAAGTCCAAGAGGCTTCCAAAATTAGTGAAAATGGTCACAAATGGTTTGAAAAAGTCCTATCATGATGTGAATGAACTTAGTGCACTAGTAGTGACCTTAGTGGATTGATTTGGTCCAATTTTTGCACCTTTGATCCTAGCCCCAAGCTCATTTTCACCCTACATGTTTTATATTATAGCATTGTGATCTTTGTGGTTGTTGATTGAGTTAGAAGTTGAGTGTATGTATGGAGAGAAGGTTGAATAGTAATATTATGCTTCAAACCTGTAGTAGAGCATATATTCTTTAGTCCATGAGTGTTTATGACTGAATAATGTGTATATATGAAGCATACTACATAATAGATCAGATTTCATGTTGCTAGTGTAGAGATCAAATGGAGAGTTTATGTATGCCGTTGGGTAGTGTTATTTATAGTGATTCTCACACTTTTTTGCAGGAGATGTTATTACATTTGGCACATATCCTTAGTGTTGTATGTTTCTAATTGTAGTATGCAACATAATATTGTTATGAGGATCTGATTGTATTTAGATTTGATGTGGCCACAATATTTTCTATTTCGGAGAGCACAATTTTTGTGGTGTTCATATTTTGATTGATGATGAGATCTTGTTGCTAAGAGAATGTATACAAAGACAATTTATTGTTGATCATAGTGTCTTGGCATATAGTTTGAAAATACATGAAAGGAGGTCCGCATAGTGGTAGAGGAGTAGTGACTTCATGAGAGAGGAGTAGGGATAGCGAAGCTTGAATAAAGGAACAAGTTTCTCATCTAATGGTGGTTGGATAGTTCGACAGAAACTGGGCGAGGCTCATTGGTCATGGTGGTGATTATAATATTGGAGTCTATAGAGTCAATTGATAGTTCAAGAGTAACCGGGCAAGGATCATTGATCATGGTGGAATTCAACGGATGGTAGTCCATAGATTCATAGAGAATAGATTCTTCTAGCTGATTAGTAGTATCGAGTCTCCTAGCCATGGGAGTTTGAATTATTTATATCAGGTTGAGTATCCATGTTGATGGGAGCAAAAACTATGTAAAAGTTCAATTTCTAGACATAATAGAAATTAAGAACAGAGCAACAATAACAAGGGTGGTTTTTCTCCTGGAAGGGTTTCCACCAAAAATCTTGCGTCTCATGTCTGATGATGTGACTGTGTGCATTATTTTTTGTTTATGTTTCTCACATGATTTATGATTTAGCTGATTATATGTTTATGTGCATGGATAATCTAATGATTTGTTGGTGCATGTATGAGTGATTTGGTAAGTGAAGTTAATAAAAGGATTTTTTTTTAAGAAGATCACACTATTGATTTACCCCCGCCTCTCAGTAGTGATGAAAGGTTTCCAACAAATTCTTATCCATTTAATTTAAGTTCTTCTTCCTTAATAGAAGAAAATTTTTATGGATTCAACCATTTGTAATTATACATTATACACATTGCTTAAATACATTTTCAAGAACTATTTATTTCCAAATGGATTATTTTGATAAATTTCTTCTCAGGTCATTTGTACCATACTGTAAATATTTCACTATTTTATTTATGAGTATATATACAAATATATTTTTCATGTTTCTCTCTCTCCCCCTCCCCCACCCCCCTCGCTCTCTCTCTCTCTCTCTCTCTCTCTCTCTCTCTCTATATATATATATATATATATATATATATATATATATATATTCCTTTTGCTTTGAAAAGGACTGATTATATAATGTGCAATGTAATGTGTTCTTTGTTTGTACTAGGAACAATTTGATTTTCATATGAAATGTTAACACAAAGATGTATTCTAAGATTTGTTCCTATGCATATCACGAAACAAATGTGTATACCTTTCATCATTTTTATATATTATTTCTAGATAAGAAAAATGGATCTCCCTTTTACCAGTACAGGTCTACACACTAATATGTTCTTAAATTTATACTCTACATATCTCATTTGGTTCTAATATATATATATATATATATATATATATATATATATATATATATATATATATATATATATATTGTTTATCTTATTATTTTTATTGTACCCTTACGATTTAAATTCATTTTCAATATTGATTATAGCCAAATATGTTGTTAGGTCTCTATATTACTAGTGTTGTCCCTTATTGCTGTTAGTGTAGCCCCATTATTATTATTGTTGTACCCCTCTAGTCCCCATATTGTTATTATTGTGCCCCATAAAAGAAACTATGTTTATTGTTGTGCCCTTACATTATTATTGTTAGCTCGGTGAGGATTATATTGTGACCCCATGGACTCCTATATAGAGAAAGGAGGTTTTGTCATTTGTACCATCCAAGAATTTTTAATTTATGTAATGTAAAGGATTTCCCCCCCTCGAAGTGGCTGATTTATAAGTCATTGATCTATCTTTTGTTCTATTTCGTGAGCTAGTTTCATAACATTCGGTATCAGAGCTTTGGATTCTAGGGTTTCGTTGCTTCAAAGAGGTCATCGTGGAATTATCGCTATAACTTTTTTTCTACCAAGGTTCCAAAGCTAAAAAAAAACCTATTTCCGAAGAAATCCCGAGGACCTTCATGTAAAAATTTCATATCTTGTTTTGCAATATTTTCGGAGATATGATCTATTGAAGTTAGGGTTTTTGCAGGCTCTCGAATTTCATCACAAAGATCTGACCTTGGAAAAATCGTCATAACTCTCTCTCTGAGCATCGGATTGAAATTATATAGAAATTGGCCAAAAGTGCACAGGCTGTAGGTTCCTATATATCAATTTCAGGCCGAAGAAGGAAACAATTACATGTGGCACGCCATGCAAGTTCGCTCTACTAAACCAGTCCATAATTAGGTAATTGTGGGATATTAGGCATAACTTTGTCTTGAAGAATTGAAATCAGGTCAGACTGTGGAATTGGAAAGAATATTCACAGGGCTACTAAATGATTGAAGATAAAATCTCTGGGATTCAAAATTATAGAGATACATTAGTTTCAATATCAAGCTCCTCAAAAGAAAGAAAAAGGTGTGTATTTTTTTTCAAATTCCATAAGTCTTGTTTGAAAAATCAGTTTGGAGTGATTCCAAGGGCATATTGAAGCAGAGATATCAGTATTGGGTTCTCAAATCCCCCCCAAAATAATTCAACACTCATTAAGCCCTCAGAAGGCTCTACTATGACTCATGAAGAGGAAGAAGTGCAACATGAAATATCAAAATTACAAGAGCAAGTGCAACAACTTTCACTCTTGCAAAGAGCAACAAAAAATGATATGAAATTTTTCGATAAATCTGTGGAAGCTAAGATGGATGGTTTAAAGAAAGTCATGGAAGTTGTTAGTGTTATTCTAGTCATACTGCCATCAGTGATCAAAACTGCTCTTTTTCATTTGCATATTAGGAGTCTCATACCGAATAAATTTCACCATTCCGCTAGGTCATGGATTCATTGATGGTAGTAATTTTTCATCAGTTTTCCCTCATGAGGTACTTGCTGATTCTCCTTTCTGTGGTCTTTGGTCATGAGTCACTTTCACTTTCAAAATCATGTCATTAGGTCATAGGATGGGTCTCATTAGTTTCTAGGGTCTCACCATGGTCAAATTAATGAGTCAAATGTTGATAAATATCAGCAATGTCACGAGGAAGTCAATAAACTCAAAATCATAGCACCTGGAAGATCAAAGAGACATTTTATTCAACTTGATGTAATTTTCACCTCAAAACCATGTTTTGAGGTGAAAACATGATATTTTGCCTTTATTTTCATTCATTATGTAAATTTATGTCATCATATGTAATAAGTCACAATTAAGAAAATGCCATCTCCACAAAGTCATCATCCTGCCTTCAGAGAATTTTCCACAGCATGCTCAGAACCAAATTGTCTTCTAAGCAGATCCATCAGAAAGAGCCCGGAAAGGGCTTTCCAATGGTATATTACACTCTTAAAACTGACTTCTGGATTGAAATTTATGCTTAAGTGAAGTAAAAGTCCCCTATTCCCTAACCTGCCCCCTTTTTTCCCATTTTTCCCTTAAAACTTTATGTTTAAAGTTTAATATTTTCCTTAATAAAATCCCTTTTCCCCCCTTCGATTATAAAATTGCATTATAAAATTATTTAAAACACAAATGCGATTTTGACTAAACCACTTCCCCTCCATACCATAGAACTTTATTATAATTTTTTTTTATATTATAATCCCCACCGTAATAAACCACTTCCCCTTTTCATAACCCCTTAAAATTTAGAACAAAGTTTAAGTTTCGTATTATAAATCCTGCTGATCGCACCCCCAATCTAATCACTCCAATTAATCGCATCACAAAATTTGACCTGAGCGTTCCGATCGGCCCATCGCCCAATTTCCGATGCGATTATATTAAGAACTTTCGATTGTAAACCTACGATTGGCCCCGCCCGATGTGATCCCAACCGTTGATCCGATCGCCAATCGGACGGTTCATATGCAATTGCTCCATCGCAATCGGTGCCTCCAATAGTCCCCCTCCGATTGACTCCCGCCGATGGCCCACTCTCGATTATCCCTCAACCGTTGATCTTCCCCCTCCGATCCGAGGGCCCACAGCCCATCAGACCTTTCCAATCGGCGTTTTCACTCCGCTCCCCTCCGATCCCCGATGCCAATTGACTTATGGGCCCACCATTTAAATACTTCTGCCTGTTCATAATATAAAGGGCCTTAATATTTTTTGATCCAAACTTTGGTTATATTTGTTACATGAAAGGCCTTTCCCCATTGCAACAGTGGTTTTATTATAAATCGCTTCCCACTTCTTCCGTTTTCGATTCCAATTGCCCTTATGACTTAATCGCATCGAAGTTTTCTGTCACTCCATTGTATTTCCCCTTTCCCGAGCCCTCTCCTGTCCTTGTAGGGCTAGCTACAAGGCTGAGCGTGGTTTAGTTGTTACCCTGTTTTGCCCTTTTCAGCCTGGGGTCCAATTCGGGTGCTAACATCTCTGGCGACCATACTGGGGAACATATCTTGATCTGACTATTTGCGAGTGCATATTCTCATCTTTTGAATTGACTATGCTTATTCTGTTTTGAAGAAATATCGAAACAGAGGTGCTACAGAAAAGCGAAGCATATTCAGGCCATGTGTTATAAAGAGTATTGAGAAAATCTGTCTAAGGTTAAAAACCTTGGCTATATTGAACGTGACGCTTTTAAAGAAATTTCTGTGATTTAAGTTAAAGTTCGGTCTATTTGCCGATGGAGAAATAATATAGTGGGACCCAGCAGTAAGTTAATGCGTGGAGTTAAAGCACTTAACCACAGTCAAAGCCTGAAGTAAAATCTCAGTTTGATTTACCGCCAGCGGGTTTTGCAAACCAAAACCACCCATATCACGCCTCTTTTTCCCAGGAGCAAAACCACTTCAGAAAAACACGATCCAGTATTTTTCGGGCACGTCATCACTTCAATACCACCTATTTCACGTGGTTCTCAGCTGTTAAACTTCAGCCTCTAAAAAAAATGCAATATCAATGAAGATCGTCTGATTTGAAGAGCGCTAGATCTGACGGCGATCGCGCAGTGAAGTGAACAAGTGATAACTTAAGGTATGATCCGGCGGTTTGATATCATTTAAAGTTATTTTATTCATAAAAGGTGAAAAATGGACGTGTGGGCACCTGCTGAATAAAATTATTGTCGCGCTTCTAGCATAGATGTGTTATATGATATAAAGTTCAAAGGTTGGTGTTTTCTTTAAAGGATGGCGCTATTGTTATAAATTTTTAATATTTTGACCGGAGTAATAAGGTTTGCTCAATGTTTTTAATGTGTTCCCCAATATCGCATTAAATTATAAAGATTTGTTTAAAGGTCGGGATATTATTTCATGGTGAAACATTATTAAAGAACTTTTGGAAAAGAACGTGACTACAGCCACTATTCTTCAGTCATAATACATTTATGCTATGATAGCATAAAGGTCAGATTACCCCAGTAAAAGTTCTCTTGTAAATTCCTCGGTTCTAGAAAATGATTTTCAGAGTCTGTTAGGCTGAGACAGAGTTTTTTTACAGTAGAAATTTACACACAGTAGCTTCAAGAAGATACACCAGGGCTAATCCAGATCCAAATCCTCCCCCTGTGTTTGAAAATCCAAATCTTATCCCGAGAATTGTCAGAAGACAAAAAGGATCATTAAGTCCCAGACCTATCTTCAGATCCTATACTTGGCCGAGTGAGTGGTTTTTTGTAGAATATATTTCCTTTGACGAAAATTTTGAGCTTTCTTTATTTAGAAATAAGTCTGAAACTGACATTGATGATACTGTTTTAGATCCTGAGTTCCTTGTAGATATTGAGGTCCAAAGAGAAAATTCCTCCATTGACGATTACATTTTGAATTCTCCTCAGTCCATCACTGTAACTAATATTTTGGAGTCTTCAGAGTCATCAGGAACAACACTCCCTCCTCCTAATTCATCAGCCTCCCCTTCAGTCAATTCCCAATTATCATCTTCTACAACAACACCTCCATCAAATCCCAGTAATACAAACACTATTGTAAATCCACCCAGAGTTATGGCTGCCAGATATGCACCCCTGGTTTTAACTCAGGTTCTCAATGACATGCCTGCTAATTATCAAAGTAAAATTCCCATCTTTGATGCCACTCAGAGCATTATAGCCCAGCAGCATGTTGATAAGATGAATGACTTTTTGGATCTGCATGAGGTGGAAGCAGAGAATGTAACTACCAGGTTGTTTGTTCAGAGCTTTGGAGGTGAAGTTAGGAAATGGTTCAGAGCCTTACCAGCAGGCTCAATTCGTACTTTCCAGGAGCTGCACACACAGTTTTTAGACCGGTGGGAGGTAAAAAATAACCCACTCCAAATTCTGTCGGAGTATGAAAATATTAAGAGAAATGTGGGTGAAATTGTGCAGGACTATTGTTTAAGATTCAATGCTATATATAACATTATTCCAGCTAACCTGAAGCCTCCTGTGGGATTAGCATTACTGAATTTTTTAGATGGTTTTGATGCTGACATGGCATATCAGCTACGTGAAAGAGATTCGTCTTCACTTGAAGACATGTAGAAGATAGCAGTAAGCGTTGAAGCTAATCTGCTTGCTAAAAGAGCACGAGCTAGAGTTGAGAAAAGAGTCACAGTGAAAGAGGATGCCTCTCCTTCAGATAGAAAAATGGACACTCTGATCAAAACAGTGGAGAAGATGGTTGATAGGTTAACCATTGTATATAGACCCAAGCCTCAAATAAGAAATCTGAATTTCAGAGGACAACAGCCACAATTTAGAATTAAACAGAGAGAGAAAAAAGTGCAGGACCAAGAAGCGCCATCACAATAGCAGATTAAAACACCATTGCAGCAGAAATACGTGTAAAGGACAGACTCAGATGACGATGATCCTGTGATTGAAGACAATCATTTTTTCACAGCTGATGGTGCGCCAATTTTCCTCACAGAAGATGAAGAATACACAGTAGCGACTTCATACATTCAAAAAGACCAAAATTTCATTTTGGCCAATGACACAGTATTGGAAGAAGAGTCTGATGACTACCAGAGAGGGTACATGAATGCTCTGTTGCCTCCACAAAGGCAATACTCTTTAAGGAACAAGGAAGTTACGATCAATCCCATTCAAAAGAGAAAAGAACTCCAAATGAAGAACGATGCATAGAAGAAAGGAAAAGAGCTGACCGATCCTTCCTCCAGCAAAGCACCAGCAGCTACTAATACAGCAAATGAAAAGAACTAGCAGAGCACAGAAAAGGAGCAAATAGAGAAGAAAGACCCTCCCGTTAAAGAGGTAGAAAAATCTCCCTTCTTTAATTTAGAAAATGAAATTTCTAAACTAAAAGTGTCTATGCCCCTGATTGAGTTGGTGAAGAATAGTGCATATAAAAGTCAGGTGTCTAAAGTCTTGCAAATAGACTCTATTTCTGATATGGTTAATGTAGAAGATGACTACCCTGAGCTTATTTTTGGTCCAGCCACAGAAGAATCTGAAGAAAATCAAGTCCCTCCGTTTTACCTGAGTCTTAGAGTACATGAGTTCATCTTGCATAATGCTATGTTGGACTCTGAAGCCTCACATAATTTGATGCCCAAAGCTGTCATGGAGAAGCTAGGCCTTGATATTACTATAAAATACCATGATTTGTATTCTTTTGACTCAAGTAGGGTCCATTGTATTGGTCTTATCAAAGATTTGGTAGTGTCTTTAGATCAGATTCCAGCAAAGAATTTCTTGATGGATGTAGTTGTTGCTGATGTCCCACCAAGGTTTGGAATGCTTCTATCTAGGTCTTGGGGTGCGAAACTTAAGGGAACTATGCAGCTTGACTTCTCTTATGCCACTATCCCTGTATTTGGCCAGTTGAGAAAGCTATATAGGGAGAAGAAAATGAAATATATGATTACTAGCAAAGACAAACCAGTAAACCATCCCATTAATGCTGTCCACACAGACTTAGAATCCTTTTCCTTGTATTCTGATGGTGGTTCAAATGATGAGAATGTTCATTTGGTACAAGTAGATGTAATACCTGAGATTTTAGAGAATTTCAGGGAATTCCTCAAACAAGAAAAAGACAAAGAAGCAAGCACTTCTGAGTCTCCTGCCTGCCAGCAGCCAAAAGATAGTGAACAGCCAGAAATCGGCCAAGGTAAAGAAGAGAAAGAAACAAAATTCCAGCATCTACAAGAAGAGGAAGAAGGCCTGTGGAGCATGGATTTGATGGAGCTGTTGGTAAGGATGGAGCTGGTATTGGAATATGGATTGGGAGCCCTGTTTTCCAGCCTGAGAAGGTTCCCAGTAATGTTAGGGTATGTGCTTATAAGTTGGCTTTTGATTGCTCTAACAATGAAGCAGAGTATGAGGCTTTGATCGTAGGTTCAAAATTTTGAAGAAGCTGAATGCAAAGAGGATTTCCGTGTATGGCGACTCCAAATTGATAATCAAACAGGTGAAAGGAGAATACCAAGAAAAGCATCCGAGATTGAGGGCATACAGAAATGCAGTCTTGGACATTTTGAAGACATTCCCAGAGTACACTTTGACAGAAGTGCCCAGGATGCAGAATCGTATTGCTGATTCTCTTGCCACTACTGCAAGCAACTTGAATATTCCGATGAAATCCAGCAATAAGTTTGAGATCTATGTCAAACATAGGCCTGCTGTTCCGGACAATTTAAGGTATGGGCAAGTATTTTGGGATGATAATGAGATTAATGCATTTTTGCAGGGTGATGGAAAATTCAAAGACACTCCAATAGAAGGTGAGTATGAGTTTGATGATCAGGAGTTGGAAACAAACAGATGGACATATTGTAGCTAAAGGATAATGTAATTCCTAGAGGTCTCATACCTCTAGGGGAGCTTTTTGATTAGGATGATGTTGCAAAGAAGCCAAGCTTGGTGCCCATCGAGAAAGGAGTTGAAGATGTGAATCTTGGAACACCTGACAAGCCCAATTTTGTGAAGCTATCAAAGGCATTGTCCCCTGAGGTAAAAGAGAAGTATGTTAAGTTACTTTCTAAATTTTCTGATGTGTTTGCATGGGATTATTCAGATTTGAAATTGTATGATAAGAACATAATCCAGCATACTATTCCTATCAAGCTGGATCAGAAGCATTTTAGACAGAAGATGAGAAAAATCAATCTGAAGCTGCTACCATCCATCAAAAAAGAGGTAAATAGGTTGTACAAAGTAGGTATCATAGTTCCCATTAGATTTTCTGATTGGATTTCAAATTTGGTCCTGGTTCGTAAGAAAACAGGAGAGATAAGATTGTGTATATATTTTCGGAACTTGAATAAGGCATCCTTAAAGGATAATTATCCACTTCCGAAAATGGACCATATTCTGTAGAGAGTAGTTGGAGCATCCAGGATGTCACTACTTGATGGCTACTCAGGCTACAACCAAATCTTAGTGCATGAGAAGGACCAAGATAAAACTGCCTTCACAACATCCTGGGGAACCTTTCAGTATGCTAAAATGCCATTCGGACTGAAGAACGTTGGAGCTACTTTCCAGCGTACAATGGACATTGCTTTTGCAAATGAAAAAGAGGTTTTTCTTGTTGTTTATTTGGATGACTTGACAGTGTTTTCAAGATTAGATGATGAGCATTTACACCATTTGAGAGTTGTTTTTCAGCGTTGTAGAAAGTTTGGGATTTCTCTCAATCCCAAAAAAAGTCTCTTTGCCATGGATGAAGGAAAATTGCTAGGGAATATCATCTCTAAAGATGGCCTCTGCATTGATCCAGCTAGAGTGGAGGCAATTGAACTCATAGTTCTTCCACGAAATAAGAAATAGATTCAGGCCTTCAATGGAAAGATGAATTTTTTGCGCAGATTTATACCTAACTTGGCTGAGCATTTGAGAGAAAGGACCAACATGTTGAAGAAGGATAGCACTGTTAAATGGAGTGAGGAGGCTATCAAGTCATTCAATTTGGTAAAGTTCGCTTTGTCCAATGCTCTAGTTTTGATTAGTCCCGACTATACTCAAGATTTTATCATATTTTCATTTTCATCTGAGTATACTATGGTTGTTGTTTTAATGCAAAAGAAAGATGAGGTCGAAAAGCCAATTGCCTTTTTCAGTAGGACTATTAGAGATGCTGCTTTGAAATACAATATTATTGAAAAATAGGCATTGGCACTTGTCAATGCACTGAAGGATTGTAGTGTCTATATTCTGCATTCACATACCATAGCATATGTCCCTAACATAGTAGTGAAGGATGTGTTGATGCAAATTGATCCAGAAGGTCGAAGAGGCAAATGGATAGCAGCTATGTTGGAGTACGACTTGGAGATAAAACCCATGAAGTTGATTAAAGGCCAAGGCTTGGTGAAATTGATGGCCCAATCAAATCTACGTGCCCTGGATATAAACCTCATAACAGCAGTAGCAGAAGATGAAGATGAAGGTTTGCTGGTTCCAATTTCAGATATTTTTCTACAATCCCCATGGTATTCTGATATTTTTTATGTCCTTCAGCGTCTGTCACCTCCTACAGGCATGTCTAAGAGTAAAGGTAGATCTCTCTAACTAAATATTGTATTTTAAACAATGCTCTGTATTGGAAGGATCCAGGAGGTGTTCTGCTCAACTGATTGGTTGAAGAAGAAGCCTAGAAGGTAATGCATGATTTTCATAAAGGTGACTGTTGTGGTCACTTTTTTTGGAAGACTACAGCTAACAAGGTATTAAGAGCAGGGTATTATTGGCCCACATTGTTTTCTGATTTATATAAAATAGTGATGAATTGTCATGAATGCCAAATTTTCCAAGGAAGGAAGAAATTGCTTCCACTTCCTTTGAAACCAGTTTCAGTGAACGTGCCCTTTCAGCAGTGGGGGCTCGATTTTATAGGATAAATTCACCCCACATCCTTAGCACAACATCGATGGATATTGACAGGAACAGATTAATTTACAAAATGGATCAAGGCCTTCCCAACGAGGCAAGAAATTGACACGGTAATTATTCAATTCCTTGAATCAAATATTTTATCTCGTTTTGGCTGCCCATGTAAAATTGTAATAGATAACGCAGCAGCGTTCCGATCCAAGAAAATGGTTGATTTCTGTGACAAATATAATGTCGCATTGGGCCATTCCACGGCGTATTATCCACAAGGCAACGACCTGGCAGATTCGTCGAATAAATCGCTGATAAATATAATTAAGAAAATGTTGGAGGAAAACAAAAGAAATTGGCACCAAAAGCTCATCAATGCACTGTGGGCAGACAGAGTCAGCAGTAAAAAATCAATAGGTATGTTGCCTTTTGAATTAGTTTATGGAACTGATGCTGTCTTTCCCACATCTCTTACAGTCCCAGTTATGAAATTTTTACAAGAAGTTGCCAGTGAAGATGATGACAACTAGTGAAGTATCAACCAGATGATCCACCTTCAACAAACAAGAGAAGAAGTGTCACAGAAAGTGATTCAGTTGCAAGACAAGATTAAAAATATCTATGACCAAAAGACTAAATCAGAAAAGTTTCAGCTGGATGATGTAGTGTTGAAATGGGATGCAAGGAATGAAGACAAAGGGAAGCACAGTAAGTTTGAAAACCTTTGGAAGGGGCCATACCGAATTTTAGTATACAGGGGACAGAATGCCTTCTTGCTTTCAGAAATGGATGGCCAAGATTGCCCGGGAGGAGTAGTGAATGGTAGGCTCTTGAAGCACTACCATTGTTGAAGACAATGGACCAGAATCTATGTTATCATCATTGTATATACCATGTTATTTTTTATCAGAATTCAAGTACACAGTCGTTCAAGTTTGGGGCCCGAGGCGAAGGCTATAAAACTTGGATGATATGTGTATGGTTTGGTTTGATTTTAGTTTTCAGTATTAGTCTTGAGTCAGAGTCAGTTTTCATTTGTGTCAGTTTTCAGCATTTTTGACTCCATGCCCAATGGATAAGGCTACTTGGTCTACGGTGTTCTTGGCACCTCCAAGGAGCTACCATCCCCATTGGAGCCAATGTTAGTGTCAGTCTAGTCATACTGACATTAGTGATTAAAACTTCTCTTTTGCATTTGCATATTAGGAGTCTCATACCAAATAAATTTCACCATTCCGCTAGGTCATGGATTCATTGATGGTAGTAATTTTTCATCAGTTTTCCCTCATGAGGTACTTGCTGATTCTCCTTTCTGTGGTCTTTGGTCATGAGTCACTTTCACTTTCAAAATCATGTCACTAGGTCATAAGATGGGTCTCATTAGTTTCTAGGGTCTCACCATGGTCAAATTAATGAGTCAAATGTCAATAAATATCAACAAGGTCATGAGGAAGTCAATAAACTTAAAGTCACAACACCTGGAAGATCAAAGAGACATTTTATTCAGCTTGATGTAATTCTCACCTCAAAACCATGTTTTGAGGTGAAAACATGATATTTTTCCTTTATTATCATTCATTATGTAATTTTATGTCATCAAATGTAATAAGTCACAATTCAGAAAATGCCATCTCCACAAAGTCATCATCCTGCCTTCAGAGAATTTTTCCACAACATGCTTAGCACCAAATCATCTTCCAAGCAGATCAATTAGAAAGAGCCTGGAAAGAGCTTTCCAACAGTATATTACACTCTTAAAACTGACTTCTGGATTGAAATTTATGCTTAAGTGAAGTAAAAGTCCCATATTCCCTAACCCGCCCCCTTTTTTCCCATTTTTCCCTTAAAAATTTATGTTTAAATTTTAATATTTTCCTTAATAAAATCCCTTTCCCCCCCTCCGATTATAAAATCGCATTATAAAATTATTTAAAACACAAATGCGATTTTGACTAAACCACTTCCCCTCCATACCATAGAACTTTATTATAAAAGTTCTTTATATTATAATCCCTGTCGTAATAAACCACTTCCCCTTTTCATAACCCATTAAAATTTAGAACAAAGTTTAAGTTTCGTATTATAAATCCGGCTAATCGCACCCCCAATCCAATCGCTCCGATTAATCGCATCGCAACATTTTACATGAGCGTTCGCCCAATTTCCGATGCGATTATATTAAGAACTCCTGATTGCAAACCTATGATTGGCCCCACCTGATGCGATCCCGACCATTGATCTGATCGCCAGTCAGACAGCTCGTATGCAATTGCTCCATCACAATTGGTGCCTTCGATTTCCCCCCTCCGATTGACTCCTGCCGATGGCTTGCTCTCAATTATCCCTCAGTCGTTGATCTTCCCCCTCCGATCTGACGGCCCACAGCCCATCAGACCTTTCCAATCGGCGTTTTCACTCCGCTCCCCTCCGATCCCTAATGCCGATTGAATTATGGGCCCACCATTTAAGTACTTCGTCCCGTTCATAATATAAAGGGCCTTACTCTTTATTGATCCAAAATTTGGTTATATTTGTTACATAAAAGGCCTTTCCCCATCGCATCAGTGGTTTTATTATAAATCGCTTCCCACTCCTTCCGATTCCGATTCCGATTGCCCTTATGACTTAATCGCATCAGATTTTTCTATCACTCCATTGTATTTCCCCTTTCCCATGCCCTCTCCTATCCTTGTAGGGCTAGCTACAAGGCTGAGCGTGGTTTAGTTGTTACCCTGTTTCGCCCTTTTCAGCTTGGGGTCCAATTCGGGTGCTAACAGAAGCTAAGATGGATGGTTTAAATAATGGCATGGAAGCTAAGATGGATGACATGAAAAAAAAAGTGAAATACGACATGGAAGACATGAAAAATGATCTAAAAGCAGACATGGCATGTTTGAAGGAAGGTTTGGCAAATTTGATACAAGAAATGATTCCTAATGGCGAAAAGGTAGTATAGGAAAATTATTTGAGAAAAAAATAAATGTTAATTATGATTTCATAAAATCTAATGTTGGATTGAAGACCCACCATATTCCAAAGATCGATATGAGGAAGTTTGAAGGCAAGGATCCCGCAACATGGATACTGCAGATGGAGAAATATTTTGATCTCCATAATGTGAAAAACATACAAAAGTTACGCATTGAAATTTTATATTTAGAACAAAATACATTTGTTTGGTATCGAAGGCTTTGCTCCCATAAAAAATTGTCACTTGGTCAATTTTTATGGAGAAAATGATAGCACATTATGAGGATATAAAGATCAACACCTTTGCCAGCCAATTGATAAATCTCAAACAAAATGTTTCAATAGTGGAGAAAATTGAGGACTTCAAAAAATTGAATATAAGGGTAACTAATATTCTAGAGGAACATAGGATTGATGTCTTCATAGGGAATTTAAAGGATAAAATCCAACATGAGCTTTTCCTTTCAGAACCTGATTCATTGGAGAAGGCATTCAATTTGGAAAGAAAAATTGAATGTAAAATTATGGCGACAAGGAATCCTACCACTCACATCTATAAATATGAAAGTGTTGCTACTCATAGAATTCCACAACCTACAAGGTTGACACCACAACAATAGGAAGAAAAAAGAGCAAAAGGGCTTTGCCATAGTTGTGATAGGAAATACACTAAAGGCCATAAGTGTGCCAAGAAGAAATTATTTTAAATAGATTGTGAAGAGGAGGAAGAAAATGAACTAGAAACTTCGATAGAAGAGGATATACAATAGGAACCAACCCTAGAGAAAGAAGAAATGAGTCTGACCATATCCTATAATGCATTGGAAGGAATTACCACTCCTCAAACTCTCAAGATAGAAGGACATATCAAGAAGAAAAATGTAATAGTGTTGATTGATTCAAGTAGTACCAATAATTTTATTTATTGTAAGGTAGCCAAGGAATTAAATTTATTCCTATACCCAACACTAGAGTGTCAAGTGATGGTTGCAAATGGAGTAAATATAAATTTCTCTGGAAAATTCCATAATGTCAAGCTAACCATGGGCGAATATGTATTGAATAGTCCAATGATTTCCATTCCAATGGGAGGTGCTGATGTTGTACTAGTAGTACAATGGTTACAATATTTGGGGATCATAGCTTTTAATATTCAAGAAATTTTCTTGACTTTTTTTTCTAAAGGAAAGGAAGTTGAATTACGGTGTATCACAAGGAAGCCGGGAAAGATAATAAGCTCTAATGTCATGAAAAATATTTTGGATAAATAACAATGAGGTGTAATTGCACAATTATGCTCACTAGAAGTTCCAACATCAAAATCATCTATTTCTCAAGCTCTCCAAAAAGTCTTGGAAAATCATTCCAAGGTGTTTAAAACTCCCAAAGGACTCCCAGCTATTCGTGATCATGATCATGCTATTGATTTGATTCTAGGAACTGTTCCTCCAAACATTAGGCCTTACAGATATCCTTATGTCCAAAATAGTGGAATTGAACGTATGATTGTAGAAATGTTAGAGGTTGGTATGATTCAACCTAGTCAAAGGTCTTTCTTTTCTCTAATAGTATTGGTGCACAAGAAGGATGGATCATGGCACATGTGTCCAGATTATAGGGATCTCAATAAGCTCAGTATTAAAGATAAATTTCCTATTCCTATGATTGATGAATTATTGGATGAATTACATGGAGAAATTTATTTTTCCAAGTAGGATCTCGTTCAGGATATCATCAAATTAGAATGAAGACTAAAGATATTCTGAAAGCAACATGTCGAACTCATGAGGGTCATTATGAATTTTTGGTCATGCCTTTTAGCCTTACTAATGCACCTTCTACATTTCAAGGGTTGATGAATTCCATTTTCAAACCCTTTGTTAGAAAATTTGTGTTAGCATTTTTTAATGATATATTAGTCTACAACAGTTCTTGGAAGGATCATGTTCAAAATGTTGATAGGGTGCTCAAACTGTTGGAGGAGAAACAATTATATGCAAAAACCTTCAAATTTTTCTTTGGAGTACAAGAGGTGGAATATATGGATCATATTGTATCTCAGGAGGGTGTTAAGGTAGACCCTAACAGAGTTAAAGCCATTAAGGAATGTTAAGTCCCTAGAACCATAAAGCACTTTCCAGGATTTCTTGGGTTAATAGGGTATTATCGCAAGCTTGTTAAGAATTATGGGAGAATAACAACACCTCCAATAACATTATTGAAGAAAGATGAATTTTCATGGACTCCTGAAGCAACTGAGGCCTTTGAGCATCTTAAAGAGGCAATGTGCCTAGCACCGGTCTTAGCTATGCCAGACTTCAAAAAAAACTTTATTGTGGAATGTGATGCATCGGGAAACGGAATTGGTGTTGTTTTAATGCAAGAAGGAATAACCATTTCTTTTAAAATTCGTCCAATCAAAAGAAATTATTTACAGAAAGCTATTTATGATAAGGAAATGTTACCAATACTACATGCACTAAAGAAATGGTGACCTTGCCTAATGGGAAGACATCTCAAGGTAAAAATTTATCATGATAGTATTAAATACTTTTTGGAGCAAAGACTATCTTCAGAAGAGCAGCAAAAATGGGTCACAAAGATCTTGGGTTATGGCTTTGAAATCATCTACAAAAAAGGGAAGCTAAATGTTGTTGCAGATGCACTCTTAATAAAGGATGAAGAGGTGGAAGCATTCCTTTGTGACATTTCTATTATCCAACCAAATTGAATAATTGAAGCAAGGGATGAATGGAAGATTGACGAAGAAGTGTGGAAACATTCAAAAGTTGCAGCAAGATCCTAGTACATTCAGATACATTTAGTTGGAAAAATGACTCCTTATGGTACAAATATCACTTATATCTTTGTAAGAATTCCCAACTAAAACAAAATATTCTTTTTGAGTTGAACACCTCTCCCTTAGAAGGACACTCAAGATTTTTAATAATTTTTTTTGGATGGCCTTAAATCTGATATTCAAAATGTTGTGGCAGAAGTTTTGGTTTGCCACCAAAATAAATTTGAGGCCATTAAGACTGTGGGTCTGCTACACCCTTTATCCATCCCAAGTCAACATTCGGAGGAGGTTTCAATGGACTTTATCACAAGTTTACCTAAGTCCAAAGGAAAGAGTGTCACCATGGTGGTATTTGATAGACTTACCAAGTATGCACACTTTTATGCATTATCTCACCCATTTAAAGCAAGTAAAGTTGCTATTGCATTTATGGAAACAATTCAAAATCTATAGGGAAACCCAAAGATTATTGTAAGTGACAAAGATACCATTTTTACTGGAAATTTTTGGACGAAATTTTTTTCTTGTTTGGGTACTCCACTAGCTCATAGCTCATCTTATCATCCTCAATCTGATGGGAAAACTGAGATTGTGAACAAATTTTTGGAATGATCTCTTCATTGTTTTGTATCTGATAAACAAACAAAATGGGTCAAGTGGTTAACTCTGGCTGAATGGTGGTATAACACTTCTTTCCATACTGCAACAAAAATGACCCCATTTATGGCACTTTATGGATGTCATCCACTGACCATCACATCATCTTTAAGAGAAAATTCTAAGCTTCAAGCAGTGGAAGATCACATCAAACATCAACAATAAGTTCTCCAACTCTTAAAGGATAACCTAAATTTGGCACAAAATTGAATGAAACAATAGGCAGATCAACATCGCAACGAAAGAATTTCGATGTAGGAGAATGGGTATTTTTACGACCGACCATACAAAAAAATATGCCTTAAGCAAGCTAAGAAGGATAATAAATTATTGCCAAAGTACTATGGTCCTTACAAGGTGTTGCAAAAGATTGGTACTATGGCATACAAATTGGATCTTCCCGCTTCTTCTCGAGTGCACCCAATTTTCCATGTTTCATGCTTAAAAAAGGTTATAGGTGACAAACTTCCAGTTCAAACAATATTGGGAGAACTTGATGATGAAGGAAAAATCATATTTGAACCTGAAGCAGTCATGGAAACAAGAACTCAACAAATATGAAATCGATAAGTTTCAGATTATCTCATCAAGTGGAAGAACTTACCCACTGAAGATTCCACATGGGAGGATGAAAATTTTATACAGAAACATCGAAAGCTACTCAAGTGTTTACGCAAACACTTTACTGAATGAGAGGGGCATGTTAGGTCCCTATATTACTAGTGTATTCCCTTATTGTTGTTAGTGTAGCCCCCTTATTATTATTGTTGTACCCCTGTAGCCCCCATATTGTTATTATTATGCCCCATAAAAGCCACTATTGTTATTTTTGTGCCCTTATATTATCAATGTTAGGTCGGCTAGGATTATATTGTGACCCCATGGAACCCTATATATAGAAAGGAGTTTTTTCCATTTGTATCATCCAAGAATTGTTCATTTATGTAATGTTAAGGAGGTTTCCCCCTAGAAGAGGCTGATATCTAATTCATTGATCTATCTTTTCTTCTATTTTGTGAGCTGGTTTCATAACATGTGTAATGCATTACATATATCACAATATGCATAGACATGCATTGTTTTTTTTTTGAAAAACCAATTGTATGTATACTCGTGAATTACAAACCTATTTTAAAAGAAGATAAAATAATCATAATATTTTATTTTAAATCATCATAGAAGAACTTCTACTGAATAAATATTGTAAAATAAACAACTCCAGATTTACCAGTAGGATTTCATAATTTTTGTCTTTTCTTTTAGAGTTCTACGTTAGTTTCTCATAATAGAATTGAAACACAAAATTTATTCACTCTATTTGTTTTTACAAATTTTTCAAACAATATATACAAATAATACTTCAAAAATATAAAATAAACGGGTCATTATTACATCAACTATCTATCTCTAAATAGAATTTGGAGGCAAGAATACCAACTTGAAACATTTTTTTGGAAAATTAGTAATAATGTACTTGTCTCTTCCCAACCTTAACACTGCAATATAGCCAATGTCCCGCCAAGCATAACAAGTTTGCAAATTTCATTTTTTCTGTTTTTATTTCTTCTCTTCAGTCTCTTTTGGTCTTAGAATGAGACAAAAGCCAATAAACAAAATATTTTTATCCAATTCGCATATACCACTATTTTGATGGTTAATAATCACCTTCACCTCAACAATAGGTAGTAGGTAGTTATCATCTCATTAATGAGATTTTGTTTCCAACTCTTGAAGAATTATCGATAGGTAATAAATATTCTAGAATAATTTTCAGCCTCATCTCTTTCAACCATGTATACTGGAAAAATAATTTTCCAAATTTTCTTTATTTACAAAAATAAAACATCATAATTACAATTTTACAATGAGTTATTATTAGTAACAAATAACTGATAATTAAAATTTCGATTTTTTTTTTAGACTAACATACTTAATTCAAAAACACACATATGCACATAAAATATCAAGCCAAGGGATATCAGAGTTCACTACAATGCTAGTTACAACTAGAGAGGGGTACACACCAGATTTTTTAGACTCGACATCTAGATATGACTTTACTCTTTGTTAGCACCTGGATCGATGGTCCAAATTTACTCTTATACATTTATTATTTAAAGTATTTATCTGGAGGTATAGAAATTATTATGATTATCATAGGCTAGATTATAGCTGCAACATAAATACCCTCACACTAACTCTTTGATCTAGTTATCTGTTGGTATTTCTCACTTCAACTTTCGTCGAACCAGATTATTCCAAATTCAGATATCCCTTCTAAATTGTCATTGCTTGGAACTTTATCCCACAACCTCTTCAATTCAGAATCTGTTATCTCTGAAATAGAGTCAATATATTTTCTCATCCTTCTTCCTCCAGTAATAACTAGACAAACATAGTAGAATTTCGAGCAATGATCTTATTGATTGTAGATTACACCATGTGAATTTTAAATCAAATGTTCAGAAATAAATTGGTCGCCAAACCTTATTGTATTAACAAAATGATTAGCTCATGAAATTTTACACTGAATACTCCATACTCATTATTTCAACAGTTATACAATAATCTATTTCACCATTGACATTTCTTCTTCCTCTATTTCATTCCTAAATTCAAATTTTACATACCCGTTCTTGGCCACTCTCCCTCTCTAATATTATTATCACATAGGATTAAATTATAAAGCATATAAGTAAATCAGTATCAATTCATATCCAAAACCAACTATACAATTATCCCTAAATCTATATAACGATCATCAAAATTTTCTGAAAGGAGATTCCATCACATTTTTTTCAAACAACATTTGAGGAAATTTCAGCCGAAAAGTTCCCATGAAATTTTCATCTAATTTCCATGTCATAATATGTAAACCAATAAATATGCTTTAAATTTTAAAAAGAGGTACAAGTAAATATTTTGGAGGGAAAAGAAGAGAAACTACTTTTTGTAATTCTATTTTTGGCTTATCTCCTTATAGGTTTAATCAAATTTGAATTTTAGACACTCATTAGATGCAGAATTAAATTCCACATCGAACGAGTATCCATTATGCATACTTTTGAGAAGACCCACCTTGATAAAAATTGTAGATAAATTAAAAAATGTGTTTTAACACATTTTTTAATGTATCTGCAATTTTTATCTGTGTGGGTCCTCTCAAAAGTATGCATAATGGATACTCGTTTGATACAATAGTGTGCATAATGGGTACTCGTTGGATGTAGAATTTAATTCCTCGTCTAATGATTGTCTAAACTTGAAATTTGAGTAAACCAATAAGGAGATAAGTTGAAAATACAATTAAAATTTAGTGTTTTGTTTTCCCTCCAAAATTCATAACTCTTATTTGATTATTTTAACTATTATTTGATTATTTTTCCTTAGGAGGCCACTTTTAGGCTGAAATTTTCTCTAATGTATCTTAAACCCCTCTATTCTAAATGGTTCAGGAATCATTATCTATATTTAATTAGAACTTAGGAAGAAACTACAATATTTACAAAAGAGAATAATCCACTCTTGGGAAATGTTAAGACCCTTCTAGGTTAAAATCAATAAGTTTGATTTGGGAGAATATGATCATACATCAGACTCCCAATGTAAAGAAAAAATTCATGACTTCCTGGTCATGTGTCTTTAATTTATTGAATTAATCCTAGATCCTAGAATTTTTGTTGCTTTTCTTCACAAGCTTGACGGTGATGATTTTTTTCTACTTCATTTGATTTTCCACGATCCTACACCTTGCTTTGTTGATGCTAAATTTTCTTTCTTATATAGGTGTTTGCAGCTACCTAAAGTTTTTTTTTCATGTTCTACTTCATATCCTAATAATCCCACTTGGAAATATCCATGGAATGCTTCCATAACTTAACATTTTTTTGGTACATGCCATTATTCTTATTTTCCATTTCAAAATTTTACATAAATTTTGCATGGCTATCATCATCTCTTTATCAATTCTAAATCCGTACTCTCTAATCCAGGTTTCAACATTGTCATATTTTTTGTTGTCCTTACCTCCTTCAAGATCTTACCTATATGTATTAGGGTTTCTGACTATGTTGTCATTGTATCAAAAATGATTTAGTGGGATATACTTCTAAAATATCGTTCCTTTTCATACTCTTATTTTTATTCTAGTTCTCTCTCTAAGTTTCCGATCTCCTTCCTGAGTATGGAAACTACTTCCAACTAACTAATTGTAGTTGGTGCAATTTATTTCTTCTATAATATTTCATGAGTATATAGTATACTTGGTTTCTTTTTCCATTTCCATTTCAAAAAGGATTGAATTTCTCCTTTAAAATCCTTGTCTTTTTCTTTATTTTCACATAAAAAATATATATTATGATAAATATCTTATTTGTGATACCTAATATTCATTCATCATCATCTTAGTAAATAAATTATCCATGGGAATTTCTTTCAGTTGTTTCTCAAATATTTTTTCACAGATATTTAACGCAATTGATTTCCTCTTTTATTTAACAATTTTCAAGAGATCTTCTTTACTTGATTAATATCTTTTCAACATTTTATTATTTATACTATGACTATCTTGATCATAAACATAACCTTACATTGTTCTGGATCTATTTCTAGTTGTTATGATTCTAAAGAATTTCATGTTTACTTATCCTTCACTTCAATATTCATCCCTTGTATATTTTCATCCATCTATTTTGTAGATGAATATTTTATCAATGTTTTTTTTTTTTCTGTAGGTCACCTTAAAAAATTTGATCTATGTATTCTTCATATAAATTCTTCTTGTTATGTTCAATTTCTTCAACCATCTCAATAGGTCAAATATTCTTGAATTCTTTGTTCCTATAATTGTTGTGTTTCTTCTTTGAACTATACCATCCTTCTACAAATGTTCTTGAAAACACATTCTCTATACTTCCATTTCATTTATTGTGTTCTTTGTTTCTTCAATATTTGTCATTTTCTTTACTAGAGACTTTTATATCAACAAAACATCTTCAATTATGAGAAGGTATTATTGAATTCCTTATGTACACATTTTTTTATCTCCTTCTTCTATTCCTTTATATGGAAATCCTTCATCTTTCTCTTTCAATGATGCAAATTTTGAATATTCTTTGTGATCATTAGGCTTTGCCAGTTATTATTCTGAAAATATCAATTATTCTTCAAAACCTATTGGCACCGATGTTGAGTGTTTTCTTCCTTAATGATCTTCATTACCTAAAATCACGCACAAATTCATAGTTTTGGAAATTTCAGATTCCTTGCTACATGTTGATTCCTCTAACATCTCCTTTCTATGCTAAATTAGAATCTTCAAACACTCCATGAGGCTTCAATCTCGAATCTCATCTTCTTCATCCTTTCCGAGCATTCTCCCCTACTCCGGTTTAAAAATTTGAAATATTTCCTCCTTTCTCACGGATCTTTGCCCACATATAGTTCCTATCAGCTCTTTCTATATTTTGATATAGACACTAGTAGAAAAACATAAATTAGTGACTAAAAAACTATTAAAATTTGCACATAAATGGCTATGTTTGGCCATTACTAGCTAATTTACAATATCTTATCTTCACAACCAAGTTAGTCGTATTTAACTTAGTCATTAATTGGATGTATCAATTTTATCATCTATTAGTATATTTAATCATGAATTTGGTCATTAATTAGTCATTAATGGCCACATTTAATTAACAAATACACAACCAAATATACTTCTACATGATGACCTAAGGAACTCTATTAATGACCAAAGAAATATGACAAGAATTTTTTTCATGAGATAAAATACTATAAATTAGTCACTAATAGTCATTTATATGCAAAATTTAGTCGCCGTTCGTAGTCATAAATTTGCCACTTCCAATAGTCATTTATCTACTTTTTGTAGTTTCATATTCATTTTATAAATGACTAATTTATTAGTGTGTATTCATTTCATTAATAATTATTATAAACGAGTAATATAGTAATTGTATATTCATTTTATCTGTGTTCATTATTAATCAATATAAACTACTAATTTAGTAGTTTTATATTCATTTTATTTGTGTTCGTTATTAATCAACATAAATGAATTAGAATGATTTAGCGACTATATTAAAATAATGTCACACAATATGCATGCTCATCTAATATGGGAACACATGTGAATCATGAAAAATCTCATAAGTTGATTACAACACTAAAAAATAACAAGTATAATCATAAACAATTTCAACCACAAATTTTAGTATGTGAAATGTAAAATATTACAATATGAGTTTCCAAAAAAATATTAATTGGGCTACAATTTACACATGAAATATTGTTTAATCATTGCAAAACATTCCCACTCTGTTGCATATGCCTTGCACATATGTCTCTCCACCTTTCAAATCATTCAATGGTTCGCCTTTGAAAATTGTGTAACCAATATCATCTAATATTCACGAGTGTTGAGGACTAGAATCTCCATTCTTTGGATACTCTAAGGCTAGAATATGAATCTGAGACCTTTGATATACAACCAGTATATATTCATCTAAATAGTAATAATGTGATCTCATCTTCTTTTTAAATTAAAATATCTATCAAAACTCTGATCACTATTTTAAATATAAAGAGACTACATAACTTCCTTTACAACACATGGAAAAGTTCACAAGAACATTGAGTACAAAAAAGCACACATACCCATGTATGTCATATTCCAAAAAACCTTTTGGCATATATATATAAACACAGATAAAAACAAGAAGATAAAATCAACCATTTCAGAATAAAATACCTCATTAAAAATTAATATGATGAAACATATACAACCTATTGAAAAAAAAGGTTTCTTAAAGCAACTTCCACCAAAAAAAAATTCCTATCATCTAAGGAACTGAGTTTTGAATTAAAAAAATGTGTCACACGGCCACATCATGTGAAAACAAAATAGCCACGAGGAAAGTGCCATCTATTATAGAAAGCATAAAATAGAAGGACTAACTAGATTGCACATACATAGAAAAATTCCAAGCCATTGTGAGGGTTATAACAAAACCTAGTAGTGTGTATCTTCATCTTTGAGAATTTGTAAAAAAAAAAAAAAAACTATATCTTGTAGGAAGCTACCATAAACACATAGATTAACTAACTAAAATATAATCAATCCATCATATTTCAATAACATTAGGCACAATGGCTAAAAGCATTCACAATACATGTTCCTGTTGGGTGGGTTGTTGTTGATAGTATGAAGTATTATGAGGATATGGTTCTTGTGAGTAGTTTAAAGTTTATATACCACACAATTTTTTATTCAAAAAACTATATTTCTAAAATAATAAAAGGGGGCTTAATCTGGACCTATTGTGGATGATGTTGAGATTTTACAAAATTTTGTGCTAATTATGCATAATATTGTCCATATGGATACCGACAATCTTTTCCAACCACATATTTTATTAAAAGAATTAGACATTATTCCATATGTCGTCATATGATCTTTAATTCATGAATTCTTCTAGGTATAGCCATAAATTAGGCACTTCATATTACTTTGGATCTTAGCCTTTAGGAATTTCTTAGAGCACTGGAAATACAACAATATATATGTTATAGGTAAAATATTTGAATAAATAAATCTACAAAATCATTCCAGGGTGAAAAAGAAAGACCACAGGGGCTTCATTGGGGGATCAATACCATAACAAGTGTGTTGATATTGGGGGATATATATTGAGGAAGAAATGACATAATATATTAAGCATATAATAGGGGGAAAATGGTTTTTATATTGGCAGGTATAAAAATGGAGCTCAAAGTTATTGAAAAAATATAAAGAGGTATAAAAATTGTTAATGAAAATATGGATACCTACAATGTCGAGTGAAGGTAGCGATTTTTTAAAGTTGGGAAGGTGAATTGGGTTCATATTGGTAGGGGGTTAAATAGTGTGATTTTTAGAGGTATTTTCCAATATACAATCAAATTCAGGGTATTTTTTACTATGCCACGAACACACATGATATGTCATAAGTCGAACGTGTTAAGCCCTGATGAGAAAGACCAGGTGCTTGATAAAAAAATTCTAATACAACAACAATGTGATCATTTGAGATATAAAAATTTAGTCAAGTAATAAACAACATTTCCGGAGTGATAATCATATCATAGAGTAGGTCACTTTATACTAATTTCTCAAGCTAAATATATATTTATCAACAAAAATCGTTGTTGTATTAAGCTTAGACAAGTTCAAAATATTCCAAGCATATTTCCAGTGGAGGAAGAAACAAGATCAACCCCTTCTTGAAATGGTTGAAACTTAATAGCCTTTAAAAATAACATCATACCATACCATTTACAATGGCATTGTAATCAAATAGTAACATAAATATTTATAGCTAACATGTGAGTTGCAACCACACCAATTATCGATGAAAGTGGACTAACTATAAATGAATCAGTAGAAAAATAAAATAAGTGAATATATACATCAAGTAGTAAGGAAGAAATGAATATCCATGAAGTAAGGAAAGTATATACACATAGGTTAACTATGGGTTCCATACTAGCATTGCACAATTAACACTTACTACTTGTAGATGTATCTAATTGTGATTTGAGCTCCTTTATGTCAACTTCAAATTTTTCTTGAACCTAAAAAAGAACTAAGTATATGTTGGATGTCAACTTCAAATTAAATTCTTGAATCTATAAAAATAATAATATCAATGATGTATAATAACAAAAGGTGTCATCAGATCACTATATAGGGCAATGAAAAACATTAATATCTCTTGAATAAACTATTCAATGAGGCACATGCTTGGTTGAGCACATATGAGCCAGAATTAGAGGAAACAAATGTAATTGCAAGACCCTTCGTACCAAATCTACCAACCCTTCCAACTTGCATCAAAATAAAAATCTTAGTTCTATATATTAAAATTAGAATAAAAGATTATAAATATCTTAATGCGAAGTACAAACATTTTTTTGATGTTATATATGTCGGCATACCATATCCAAGAAGTATCCACAGAATTTGGCATGTTGTAGTTAAAAACATTTACATGCTTAATTTCAATTCCTCTGCCAACCAAATCAGTTGCAACTAGTATCATGTTCTGACCCTCCTTTAAACCTTTGTATCTTGTCAATATCCACACAAAGAGCTTTCATGAATTATGAATCACTTAATATGTCACAGCGAATTAATGAATAATAATTATAATAAAAAACCTAATAAAGAGGCAACTTTATCAAAAGAAAGAAGTAAGATAGCTTCAACCAAAAGGATGAAAGCTAAATTTTTCAAGTATTGGATATCAAAATATAGTGTAGAAAATTGATGAGTTCTTAATATAATAAACCTAATATATCAATAGACATAATAAATTTAAAAATCATAACACATGCCACTCTAGAATAATGTAGATACAAACAAGAGTTTGATATGCCATTATTCGAAGTTTCAAGAAATAAAAACAATTAAAAAAATTTAAAACCATACTAAAGCATTTAAGGCAATGCAAAATGAACACACCTTAGTATAACAAAATATAGTAATAGTTTACAAATAATGGGCATAATAAAACATAATTAACAATCATCAAACCCCAATGAATTTCTTTGCTTGGTTTGACCCATCTAGGCTTAAGCGTAATGTCCAGGGAGGTCATAGGATCCATTTCAGTTGAGTCCTAGTAAGATAATGGCCACATTGTGGCCACCAGTTAACACTAGCAATGATCTAGAAACTAGGGATGAGGAGTGAATATTAAACTAGTCAAGAAGAAATATTCATTTCTCTGAAGGTTCAAATGCAGGAAATACAATTGTGCTGAATCGAAACAAAAAATAAAATGTTATGAAAATAAATACAAATATATACACCTTTCTTCATGTGTCATCCGAGAATGAATGCATATGAAAGGAATGATATACTCCACAAGTACATTTTTTAGCTCTTCAACTCTATTCACGCTCTTAAAAAATATCACCACTTGGTTGAAGCCTAGTGGATTGAGAAAATCATTCAATTTACGGTTATTTTCCATCTCACTCAACTTGATGTAGTGCTAAAGCAATGACAAGATGCAAGTATCAAAGATTTGAAATACAAGAAATGATTGAAAACAATGTAAATTTTATTCGCATAATTTTTGGCTTGAGGGGTCCTAACTGAGGTTCAGAGTTTATCGTGCAACCAAAAAACCCTCCAACTATTGGACCTTTTGGCAATGACCTTCTTCCGTAGATCAAAGTCTCACCCGAAGAAAAATGAGGGGGCGCTGGAACTAGGTTTCCACACCTTGAGGGAGAAAATAATGAAGTGGTCCTAAGTAGATTTACTGCAGAATTATATCAATCATAAAGTGATGTGCGTAATACTTAACAGATTACAGACATAATCACAAATCGCTTTAGCACAGATATAATATGATGGAACTAGATCCAAATCAAAACAATGCGCAATAACTTAAGTAGATTCATCCACGTATTCTATCATCAATGTAACTTCATGCATACATAACAAAGGTAATTGCACAGATAAAAATGATAAACACAGAAGAAATGCGATCTAAATAAAGAAATAGTAGACAAATAACTCAGATAAATAACAAAATGCCTTTGCCAAAATTTGTCCTTTCTACCCAACCCAGACAAACCCTTACACAAGTATTACAGATGCATAAACCTTCAGATCATAAAAATATTCTAACTTGAATTGAACTACTTTCACTTATGCTTGATCTATATATTTATATTAATCTAGTGCACAGATACTATGGTCTTAAACCACGGTTTGAGGCCCACAGTTTAACCTTAAACCATTTTACATTAAAATAGATACTTTGACCCACCCTAAAGCCCCTTGACACATTCATACAGTGAGCATATATAAAATTTGTACAAAAAGTGTACCCTAGGGGACCCCACTCCAACAGTTCCCTAACACAAACATGTGACTCATCCCAAGTCACTGAGGCGTCTACTCCTTAAGCTTGGCTTGGAGCACACTGACTAAAGATTTAACAAGGAGCACCATTTCCAAAATTTGTGTAGGAGCTCCTTGCGCTTGCAAAACCAAATTCTCTGTGGTAGGCCCTTCAGTGGCCATCTTGATACTTCGCCACATCTACTGAATCGCCTTCAATGTAGTGTCTAGATTCTTTGAAAGCTCAAGAGGCTCCTCAGCCCATGGTTTCATAGGTGCCTCTAGCAGCTTCTCTTTATGACGTAGTTATTCAAATCCTATTTGAATGATTCGTCCCTCTTGTAGGAAAGTGAGGCATTAAGGAAGAACCAGAGTGGGCACCACTGTTCAAATTTCAACAAATTGTTGCTCTTCCTGGTGCAGCTCATTGCGCAGCTGCTGTATGACATGATCATTCTAAATGAACTTCCATACGCCCATAGCCTCATCTAGTAGATTTTCACACTATGTGACTGCAGTAGCAATACTTTCTGTGGATTCCTTGACTTTGGTTGCCCTTTTTACGCAGACTTTAGGGGGAGTTTTTGGTAACAATTTCAGTTGTAGATCTGCGATTTGATGCTCAAACTCTTCACAGACGGTCTTCACTTCAGCGCGTGATTATTTTATGGTGACAACCAGCCCCTCCAATTTTTCTTCTGAAGCAACTGTGGCCAGGACTACTGGAACATCGTTGTAGGCTTGGTGAATTTTGGCTTCAAGCACAACGCGTTGGGCTTCGACTGCACGACATGCTACTTCTGCGGCTTTTTATTTCTATTTTGCATCTTCATCTTGCTTCTTTTATTATACAACATATGTGTGAGAAATGGCCCCTCATAACTGAAGTTCATCAACAATAATGGTATACTAGTGCAACTTTCCTGCAGGTAAAACAAACAAATTACAATTAATATCACCTGCACCTCTGATTTGAGCGTGCTGGCTGGCAGCCACATGGATGGCTGGTGTGGGGATTTACATAAGATGGGCATCCCTAGTGGCTGGTAATGTTATATCCAATTTTTTCGTGCTTGTTACTTGTGCGTTGGTCTGGCTTGCCTAAGAAACACTCGCTTATATTAAGCTCGCTTGCATTTTGAGTTCTTGGATCCTGACCTGCACAAATTCCACCACAGTCTTATACTGCACTTCCATATCTGACCAGTGATCCTTAGTCACATACGTGACGGTGTTATCATTCTCATTTAAATCATCCTCGGTCAACGTCAAAACCTCCTCTCCAGTATATTTTGAGCATGTTAAAAGGTAGGAACATGTCTAACAATTTTTGGGCAGACACAATAAGTAATTTAGTGTATTTAAAGAATAGGAGAAAAAAAAAAGACTTGATCTTAAAACTCCATTCAAAGCTTTATAAGGTTTTAAGCCTGTAGTTAATCATTTAAGATTTTTTGGCTCAAAAGCTTTTGCTCATGTTCCAAAAGAGGATAGGAATAAACTGGATTCAAAGGCCATTAAATTCATTTTTTTGGGTATTGTATAGAGTTTAAATCATATAAATTGTTTAATCCTTCTACTCACAAAGTGTTTGTAAGTAGATATGTAGTATTCCATGAGCAGGTTGATGATGGAAACTGTGATAAAGGTAATGAAGAATGGAACATTCCTTTGCTGGTGGAATATGGAAGTGATGAAACAAGGGACAATAATGTACAACAATAGCAACAAAAAAAGGTAGAATCAGATGATACAGATGTAGTTAGCAGTCCAATCCCATTAAGGGATGATCAAAATAGATTTTAGGCCACTCCAATACCAAGAAGATCAGGTATGCAGACTCGCTTACCCGCCAGGTATAAAGACTATTCCCTCATGAAAAATATCTTAATGTTGTTGAACCCTTAAACTATAGAGAAGAAAGTGAATATGATGAATGGAGGGCAGCCATGGAAGAGGAATATAAGTCAGTACCTAAAAACAAAAGATGGGATCTAGTTGAATTTCCTAAAGGTAAAGAAACCATATGTTGCAAATGGTTCTACAAACCTAATTTTAAAGCATATGGTAGTATAGATAAATAAAAATCTAGGTTGGTGGCTAAGGGGTATTCGCTAAAAGAAGGTATTTCTTATGAAGAAGCCTTAGCTCCTGTAGATAAGTTAAACACCATTAGAATGTTAATAGCCTGAGCTACGAAACATCACTGGAAAATACACTAGATAGATGTGAAATATGCTTTCTTAAATGGTGTATTGAAAGAGGAGGTGTATTTAACACACCTTGAAGGGTTTGTTCAATAGGGGCAGGAACATTTTGTCTGTAGATTGAGGAAAGCGTTGTATGGATTAAAACAGGCACCCAGGTCATGGTATGAAAAAATTGACTTATTTTTCTTACAACATGGTTAAAAGAGGAGAAAGAACGACCCAAATCTGTATATTGTGTTTGATGAAAAGGGGAAATTTGTTTTGATTTCTTTATATGTAAATAATATTATTAATACAGGAAATTCTGAGGATATCATTAAAGAAATCAAAGTGTAGATGTCATAGGTTTTTGAGATGAAATACCTTGGAGAGTTATAATATTGTTTGGGTCTAGATGTCTTGAGGGGTTCTGGACAGAATTTTGTGTCTTAGGGAAAGTGCGTCAGGAGCTTATTGAAAAATTTCAAAATGGATCATTACAAAGCTTCCTCAATGCCTTTACAACAAAATATCAAACTTCATAATGATGATGGTTCCAAGGAGGTGGATGAACCACTGTACAAATAACTAGATGGGATTTCGATTTATCTAACTACATCTAGACCCGATTTAGCTTTTGTAGTCAGTGTTTTGAGAAATTTTATGTCAAAGCTTCTTGAGAGTCATTGGGTGGTAGCGAAAGGCGTCTTAAGGTATCTTCAAGGAACCCTAGACTTTGGTATTAAATATACTAATTCATGATGTTAGATTGACATGTTTTTCATATTTAGATTGGGTCAGAAATCTGAATGATAGACAATCCATAATAGGTTATGCACTCAACATTGGGTCCAGGGTCATTGCATGGAGTAGAAAGAAAAAAAATATGTATTCATATCTTCAGCTGAAGTAGAGTATCAAGAAATGTGTGCAACAACATGTGAGGCATTTTTGTTGAGGAGACTTCTCCATGATGCCAAAGAAGAAAAAAAATATACAAAAATTATCATATGTGATAGCCAGAGCTCAATCAAACTTGCAAAAAATCTCATGTTTCACAAAAACACAAATCATATTGATACCCAATTTCACTTTGTTAGAAAGAGGGTTTAGTCAAAATAAATTTATATTGAATACTGTAAGACTTGTGATAATGCAAAAGACGTTTTTACCTAACCCCTTTGAAGAATTAAATTTGAATTATTTAGGGAGATGTTAGGAGTACTAATGAACCCTTTATCCATTAGGGAGGAATATTGGAATTAAGGGAGAACGTATTATGGGAGAGAGTCTGTTCATTATTTATGTGTGTATCCTAGTTTAGGAATTAGTTCCTATTTTTTATGTGTTATTCCTAACTCTTCTATGCATATGAAAACCTATATATTCTTGATGAACAATGATCAATGTAGAGCATTCTTAGTGAGGTAGTCTCCAGGTGAAGGTTCACCTCTGAGCTACTAAGTTTATGAATATATTTGATTTCTTCCAATTTTAACAAGAATTGGTATATTAGAAATGTTATTATGTCAAGAGGTACTCTGGATTTTAATAAGGAATAAATTTTGTAATGTACTATTATGTTATTTTTATGTTAAGGATAAACATTTTAACTCAACAAATTATATAAGAATAAAAATAAATTTAAAATTAAAAGAAAATAAAAGAAAATTATTTAAAATAAAAATAAAATTAAATACACACACACACACACACACACATATTAACTCTGTTGTAAAGGAGTGGTCATAAATTGGAGAATCTGACCCAATTAGTTCAATAGATCGTTTGGGGTAGCTGAAATACCTAGATTTAAAATTGTTTGATTAAGTAAAGGTAACTCCATAGGATTCATCATTTGATTTAATGGCTTTAGACTTTGTTGTTTTGAAGTTAATCTATTCACTCGTCTGGATAATATTTTTCCTTGGGATCTATCGAGGGCCGAGAGGGATCTAATTCATTGAGGTGCAAACGTTTCCTTAAGATTTTCACTTAAAGAAAATGTTTGCACCTCGAGTGATTTGATCCCTCTAGACACTTGATATATCTAGAATTAAGATAAATATTTTATTTTAATGTTAATTTCATGTTACCCACGAGGTGTATAATAGACAATGATGGGGCATCTGTTGATAATTTTGAGGGTTGTAGGTTAATACAAATTATCTTCTTGATAATTACTTGTGACCTTACTTGTGATACTTATGTCTTCTGTTCTTTTAGTTTAGTTAATATTTCATCAAGTTAATTATAAAAAAGAACAAGACACAAAAGTTAGGCTCGTAGAGTCAGGGAAAAACCTCTCCCTCTTGGAGAGGAAAAGCCACAAATAATTCTTCTTATAGATCTTCAAATGACAATTATCATGACCTAGACTTTGACCGTTAACCTAGATGAGCTTCCAAGACATTGATCTTCACTTTGCATATACTTGTAGATGAAATTATTGAACAGTAGGAAGGTAAATCATAGGTTTAACTTCCTCACAATTACTGCCTCTTCTCCTTATGATCACTGTCTCAACCTCTACTAATTTTATCTTGTTATCACAACCCTTGTTATCTTTGACTAGCTGCAAACTGTCCTTGATTATTTGGTGACTGCCCTTGACTATCCGCAATATTTCTTCCTGCACTTGACCGCATTTAACTGATGCCCTAGTTCACTGTTCTGATCACACTTATCTTCCTTCCTTTATATCTACAATTATTCATAAGATCTGCAATTCTTCATGAGGTTGATCAACACCCTTTTCTGTTCCTTTTCTGCATTGTAATCTAATATCTATCTGCACTATTTTATGGTAGGTGTCCACTGTAGGTTCATATGCATATCAACATTCCTTAACCCGGAGAAATATGAAATTTTTCTTGAAGATTAACTTGCAATTTATTATGAGATAATTATGTATTCTCTGGATTGATTTTTGCAATGCCTTCTTGTATTAGATTCATACTTGTCCTCAAATTCTTGAATGGATATTTGCGCATTATCCTTCAGTCCTGTACCTCGCATTAAATCTCAGATATTGTTTGAATTTTTCATCCAAATTGAAATCCACATGCTCCTATAAATATTTGTTTTTTCCTGTAAATAAGCTGACTTGTTCTATGATTTTGAGGCTGACTTGAACATGTATTATTCCAACATTGATAAGGTTCTTCTATCCTTATTTTAAAGCTTGTATTTCATCAATGAATTGAGGTTTGCTTGTGAGCTTCTTCCACAAGGTCTTGGAGCATAAATACCTAGACTAGATCCTTCATGTATGAGACCCTTAATTCTATTTATTCCTAAAATATAAAAACCTAATAGACATCAATAAGAATTTTATCTACATAATAAAATCTTGCTCATGAAACCCATGAAGAATGTACACAAAAAAAACATTTTATTATCTTTGTCTTCTTCTTTACATAAATACATAATTATATAGTCAACATGAAGACCGACCTAGTTACACTTTTCAACACTCCCTCTTAACTAGGGAGGTATTCATACAGGTGCATGGTTACTTTCAAACTAAATAATCTCATAAGAAGAATTGACTTGGTAATTGCATTTGTATAGCATCATATCAACCAGCATTGTCCTAGTGCGAGGCCTTGACTAACAACCCCATCTCTCAATGAGACAATGGGCTACAATGTTGGCGAGACACATGACTTATAGACACCAGCTTCATTGTCTCTCCAAGGTACATACTCCACCCGGGCATTCCCAAAGTATGACCTTCTTGGAATATTCTTCTCTTGGGTAGCTAGCCCTCAAAGAATATCGGTCCCCGACTACTTTTATCTTGAAATCCCTAACAAATTCTCAAAGAGTATCGAATGCCAGATGATTACCCAATCCTCCATTCTGTCTTTCCAAGTGAAGACCAGAATGATGTGTCTATCTCTCCCTTTCAACGAGGGAGGACCTATTCCACAAGGGAATGTACTCATTCCTGATACAAGGAATGTATCTAAGCTCATTCTTAGGAATTACCAAGTTTCTTCCAAGTAAGAAACTTATCATCAGGCTCCCTCTTAACCAAGGACCTCCAACATTAGTGGTGAGACACCCAGCTGCTCATGAAGAATTACTTTCCTTGATGTCATGGATTTTGATATTGAGGAATCTTCAACTCTTAGCTTCATAGGGCACAGATCATCCATCACTTTCATCCCTAAGTCATATCAGCTATCATAAAGTGATTCATCAGACTTCCTTATCTGGTCCACTGTTATGCCATGCTACTTTTCTTCGAATCATCTCCAAGGATCATACATCATTTCTCATGATTAGCAGCCCTACACAAATTCATCCAGACAAACATATACATATGATCTTTTACCATGACATCTTCATGTAGGCATCGAAATCCATCACATAGATTGACACATCTCCTAATGATATGTTATGCCAAGGGTATTCTTCTTTACCAGACTTTCATCAGAGTCTACATATCTTCCTAGGAGATCTCCTAGTCACATCTTCTTGGTCTCTAGATGATAGCTGCATCTTGACATGGTTTCATTTCACGATCTCTTCCTCTCTGCACATTTTTCATTCCCAGGATATTACAAATTTTCCAATTTCTTGTTTATGTATAACCACCTCATATTCTATGAGGACATATTATGTTAGTCAGTGCACCTAGAGATCTTGCTTCATAGATCATACTTCTATGTATGGAAGTGTGTTACCTTCAACCATATGTCATGACTTCACAACATCCAATATCAACTTATATGTCTCCATACCTCATACCTATTTCCCTGAGTCATCCTGTAGCAATTTCTCTAGAATGAATAGCTTCATTCCTGCTCCATCAATATGTCATCACCTCTAGAATATTGTTTCCATGATGACCCTTGATCTTGATAACTACTTTACTTTAGTAATCTTATCAGAGAGGTTTTCTAGAATATTTTTCATCGAGAGCTCCTTCCATGCTTCTATTGAGATGATTCTTAATGTACATTGCTTCCTGTCATACTATTTTACAACCAATTAGATATCACTTAAAGAGAAAGATGATCTCAATCATAATAGAGATCTCTCGCTTCCTCCTTCTTAAATATTTTAGCATCAGGTTCTTTTCTTTCATTAGTGACATGGGCTTCTTCCTTTTTCCTCTTGTCCTTTCCAGATTTAGGAAAGTCTCTTTTATAATGCCAAATTTCATTAAATCAAAAGCATCGTATGTTGTACATATTTCTTCTCTTATTCTGAGGGTCAAATTTTCCGAATCATCCTTTCTTCCTATATGAGGTTGCAAAGGCGTGATTCTCTTCACTTGGTCCTGTATCAACTTGGGATTTTAGTCTTGTTTCCTCTATTTTACATAGAGACCATAATTAATCATGGAAAGGGGTGGCTCCTTTCTTCCCGTATAGACTAGAAGTGAAGTTTCCGCAATCCTTTGGTAGAGATTTCAACACCACTATAGTCATCTCAGTGTCATACATCACTTCTCCTAGTTCCTGTAGTTGATCTCTTATTTCAAAATCCTCATAAAGTATGGAGTGATTCCTTCTTCCCTTGATAATTTAATTTTGTATAGTTCTTGTCTTAGAGAGATTATTTCTCCTGCAGTACTCACAGAGAATAGCTCCCCCAATTTTTCATATATTTGTTTTGCAGTCTTTAGCTTTGATACATAGGGAATGAGAGAGTAATTCATGGATTCTATGAGAATCCTCTGGGCTCTAATATCTCCCTTCATGTACTTGGCATGGGCTAGAGCATCTTCTTTTGGGGGTTGAACAATAGATCCTTCAATATAGTCCATTACTTCATCTTCAATTAAATTCAAGTCTGTTCTTTGCTTCCATGCACTAAAGTTTGATGACCCAACCAACTTATTAATTTCTTTATGATAAGGCATCTTGACAGATAGGGTCATGAATACTTACTTGATTGGATTGGCTTGCAGCTTCCTTGATGATGATTCAGAATTAAGTCAAGGGTTTCCTTTCTTCAACGTTGGTGTACTTGAACCCTTAATTACAAAGAATGTCTTCATAAATTGAGGTTCTCTTCAAAAAATGTTTTGACTGCAAATATTTGATGGCAAAGATTATTTTATTAAATGATTTTTATTTTTTGAATGAGATAGGAGATCTCACTTGAAGTAGATAGATAGTCTTCTGCAAATTGATTTGACTTTCCAACCAAAACTTTTATCTTCGCTTCTTTGAGTGTCTTTGTTGACAAGAAACCCTGTGATCAGCACCTTAGCTCTGATACCATGTTCATAATTTGGAGGGTTGTAGGTTAATACACATCCTCTTCTTGATAATTACTTGTGACCTTAATTCTGATACTTATGTCTTATCTTATTTTAGTTTAGTTTATATTTCATCAAGTTAATTATCAAAAAGCACAAGACACAAAAGTTAGGCTCTTAGAGCCAGGGAAAAACCTCTCCCTCTTGGAGAGAAAAACTCACAAATAATTCTTCTTATAGATCTTCAAATGACAAGTACCATGACCTAGACTTAGACGCTTAACCTAGATGAGCTTCCAAGACCTTGATCTGCACTTTGCATATACTTGTAGTTGAATTTCTTGAACAGTAGGAAGGTAAATCATAGATTTACCTTCCTCACTGTTATTTCCTTTTCTCCTTATGATCACTGTCTCAACCTTTTCTAATTCTATCTTGTTATCACATCCCTTGTTATCTTTGACTATATACAAACTGTCCTTTATTATTTGCTGACTTCCCTTGACTATCCGCAATATTTCTTCCTACACTTAACCACATTCAGATGATGCCTTAGTTCATTGTTATAACCTCAGTTATCTTCCTTCCTTTATATTTGCAATTATTCCTGAGATCTACAATTCTTCATGAGTTTGATCAACACCCTTTTCTATTCCTTGTTCACACTGTAATCTGATATCTCCCCGCAATATTTTCTAGTAGGTTTCCACTGTAGGTCCATATTTATATCAGCATTCCTTAACCCAGATAAATCCACAAATTTTCCTGAAGATTAACTCGCAATTTCTTCTGAGATAATTCTGTATTCTCTGCAGTGATATCCGCAATTCCTTCTTGTATTAGATTCAGACTTGTCTGCAAATTCTTGCATGGAGATTTCCGCATTATCCTTCAGTCCTATACCTCGCATTCAATATCAGAAGTTGTCTGAATTTTTCATCCAAAATAAAATCCGCATGCTCCTATAAATAGTTGTTTCTGCCGGTAAATAAGCCGATTTGTTCTATGATTTTTAGGCCGACTTGAATGGGTATTATTGCAGCATTGATAAGGTTCTTCTTTCCTTCTTTTAAAGCTTGTCTTTCATCAATGCATTGAGGTCTTCTTGTGAGCTTCTTCCACAAGGTCTTGGAGCATAAATACCTAGACTAGATCCTTGATGTATGAGACCCTTAATTCTATTTATTCCTATAAGATAAAAACATAATAGACATCAAGAAGAAGTCTATCTAAATAATATAATATTTATCATAAAACCCATGAAGCAAGTACACAAAAAATACATTTTATTATCTTTTTATTCTTCTTTACATAAATATAAAATTACATAGTCAACATGAAGACCGACCTAGTTACACTTTTCAACAACATCTGATAATTTCTTTCGCATTGTGGGGAAATGTATCATATTCCCTCATCCAAGTTACAATTTTCTCTGCAATTGGTGAAGGAGAGTCTTTCTCCCTCAAGGATTCATTCAAGAACATAGACATAGTTGTTTTGTTGAATGGGTTGTTTTGAATGTTTGCATATTAATGTGAATGATCATCCTCACGTGAATGGCATCCACCTTCCCCATTATTTATTTGCAATTTAGGTTACTCGATCTGTAATTTGATGAGCTGCACAATTGTGTCTTGGGTGGCTATGATATTTTCTAATGCATTTTCAAGCTTGGTACATTTGTGGTCACCCATTAGTTCATCTAACTCTTCCACCTCTTCCTGGTCTTTAGCTATGATCTCTTTATTTTTCCCTCCTTGACTTCTACCCCTTCTTCCTTTCCAACTCATAGCAATCCATCTTTATGTTCCCTTTGATTTTCTTAGCATCCCACAACTGGCCAAAATTGAGGCTCTGATACCAATGTAAAATTCTAGATACAAAAAAAATATGGCAAGGTAAAAGAAAATCTTCCACGACCCTTTAACACCCAACCCTTATTTCATTTAATTTTATTGGAAGTTATGATAAAGAATTAATAAATTATAAAACCCAAGTGCATAAGACAAATAACCATGCAAAGGAAATAGCATGACAATTCAATTTATTATCATAACTCACAACGTGATGACGTAAACCATATCCATGTTGGAAATTTAATTCCAACTGCAACCCTGTGCAGGAGGACAAAAGAGTTTAATTCATGAAGGGAGAAGGACGCAGCAGCAACATAATTTTTTTTTTGTCCACACTCCACCGCGTAATAAAACCAGTCTTTAACAAAACCTACAAGTCTGAATTTTTGGGTTAATGGCCGTAGGAATTTTCTGTGTTTGCATTTAAATTTCGTGGTTCACACACCACGCAACCCAGTTTTAAAACATGCCATGTCGCGCCATTAAAACCTCTGCACCAACAGTTTGAATTACCACCGTTTGTTTTTAATTTCTGTTTTTTAATCGATCCCCCATCAAGGAGGTCCCCACCAAATCCAATGCTGCAACCACAGGCCAATCAACACCCTATCGCATATAAATGAGATGACGTGGATCAACCCAATTCAGACCCGATAAGCATTCATTCAATCCGCTTAGATTTTTCTTGAAATCCGTGCTGGCTCCACCTCCATCCAATGAGGGAGCGATCATATAGGTTGAACGCCTAGTCAGCAATGGGGCAAATGGAATGCAAAAAATTTATTGAAATGGATTTAATTTCCAGTTTTTAAGTCTGCAATAAAGGTTAATAACTTAGGTTTAAAAGTTTTAATGGTTTTATGATTTTAATGCTGCAACGCATTTTTATTTAAAAGACCTTTTTGATTTAATATGACATATATATATGGTGTAACATATATGTTATAAACATTTTTCAAATGTTTATAACATAAAGTTTTAAGTTTGTTTTAATATTTCTTTTAAAAAAAGGGCCTGTTATGTCATATGATTTTGTAAAAAAAATAAAGAGCCCAAAGATTGTTGAAAAGTAGTGGACTGTGTGAGCATAATTTTTAAGAGAGAACTGTATGTGCTTTTTTTGCAGTGAACTGTGTATTGAAAAATCCAGAAGGTTAAAACAGAAATAACAGTGACTATATTGTAAATGCTAGAAGGCAGAAAACAAAGTTTTTACCATGTGTATTTTTTTGATGTAGATAGAGAACAGAATTGAAAGAAAGCATTGTGCTTCTGTAGCAGTCAAAGAAAGTTTTTTTAAATCCAGAACAACAGTTTTGAGCGATTTTGTAATAGCTTTTCAAGGTTGAATGAAATAGTGTTTTCTATATCTCTTTCCATCAATTTCTCTGTGTTAGGAAGAGAGACTTCGTTTTCTCTTTGTGTATTTGGAATGTTTCAGATATTTCAACATGGTATCGGAGCCAGTCTAGGCTCTTTGAATTTTTTCAAAGAAGCTGAAGAAAGGAGTAGTTGAAGCAGTTCTCCAGCAGTGTGAAGGCTCAGCAAAGTCAAGGTATTTATCAAAACAAAGTTTTAGTTTGTGTTAAAGAGTGCAGTCCTCAGGGACAAATTTTATCTCTCAACCAGAGAGAAATTTTGTTGAAGAACAGAGTCAAGTTTATATCATAGTTCAGTGAGCTATCCATGGCATGAGCTAGCACAAGCACGAGTATAGGAAATACTCAACTCCCACAGTGCAATGTGAAGAACTATAACTATTGGGTAATCACAATGAGAGCCCTTTTTGCCTCTCAAGATTTATGGGAGCTAGTTGAAGATGGTCTAGAAGAACAAGCAGATGAAAATGCATTTAATCCCTTTACACAGACAGAGAAGGATTTGTTGAAGAGAAATAGGAAGAAGGACTCAAAAGCCCTCTTCTATCTCTATCAAGAAGTGCATGAAAGTGTATTTTCAAGGATTGCAGCAGCCAAGAGGTCCAAGGATGCATGGGATACCCTCTAGACAGCCTACTAAGCTATGGAGAAGGTAAAGACTGCAAAGCTTCAATTAATGAGAAGGGATTTTGAATTTATTTGCATGAAAGAGTCTGATACACTAGACTCATTATTTACTCTACTGATTGGGTTGGTTACCCAAATTAGATCTCATGGAGAGACAGTAGAAGAAAGAAGAATAGTGGTGAAAGTGTTGAGGAGCTTACCCTCAAGGTTTGATGTGATAGTCACAACCATTGAAGAGACAAAGGATCTCTCAAAGTTTACAGTTCATGAGCTACATGCATCATTGATGACACATGAACAAAGATTGGGTAGAACAAAAAACTCATCTTTGGGGCATGCCTTCAAGACCCAAATGTCCTTTGGAAGAGGAATAGGTCAAGGTAGAGGAAACTACAGAGGAAAAGGAAGAGGCAGAAGCCAAAACAAAGGAGGAAGAAAAAAACCTGCAAACACTAATGGAAGGGGCAGCAATCAAAATCAGAACCAAGGCCAACGGAACAGCCAGCAAGTTGGACAAAATCAAGCACATGGACAAAGGTATGATAAATCCCAAGTCCAATCATTACTGCAAAAAGTATGGCCATTATGCCAATGAATGTAAGAAGAAACAGAGTGACATGGGTAATAGACCCATTGCTAATTTTACTAAGGAAAATATCAGTCAAGAGAAGTTGTTTTTAGCATGTAATATGGCTGAAGAAAAGAATGAAGATATATGGTTTCTAGATTCAGGATGTAGAAACCATATGACTGGAAACATTTCCATGTTTTCCATGTTAGATGAAAATGTAAAGTCTCAAGCAACATTGGGGACAGACAGTAAGGTCTATGTCATGGGAAAAGGAAGACTAAGTGTTTTAACAAAGAATGGAGAAGGAAGATCCATATCAAATGTATACTATGTGCCTGATATGAAGTGTAACCTCTTGAGCATTGGAAAACTCATTCAAAACGGGTACAATCTTTTCTTTGAAGATGATGTATGAACCATCATGGATAAACCACCAAGAAAGAAATGCATTGCACAATTAAAGATGGAAAGGAACAGAATGTTCCCTCTCAAGATGAGAGCAGATTTGAAGAAAGGAGCTCAAATGGAAGAAGTGACACAAGAGACATTCGAAAGAGAAGAAAAATATGAAAACTGGTTATGGCATTTGAGATTTGGACATCTTAACTTTGGAGGTCTGAATTTGTTGCATAGGAAAGTAATGGTAAAGGGATTACCATTGATTGAGAATCTAGATAGCCTATGTGAAGGCTCCATCTTGGGCAAACAACATAGAGAAATATTTCCATCAAGAAAGAGCATAAGGGCAAAAGAACCCTTAGAAATTGTCCATTCATATTTGTGTTGACCAATGCAAACACCATCACTAGGAAGAAGTCACTATATGCTGAATTTTATTGATGATTACACAAGAAAAACTTGGGTTTACTTCTTGAAATATAACAGTGAAGTGTTTTAGAAATTCTGCCACTTTAAAGCTCTTTTAGAGAAACAAAGTGGGAAACATATCAAGGTCTTAAGAACTGATGGAGGAGGTGAGTATATCTCTAAATAGTTTCTGCATTTTTGTAGAGAAAATGGGATTCACAAGCAATTTATAGCAAGGTATACACCATAGCAAAATGGAGTTGCTGAAAGGAAAAATAGAACCATCATGAACATGGTAAGAAGCATGTTGAAGGAAAAGAATTTTCCAAATGAGTATTGGGCTAAAGCTGTACATTGTGTAGCATACATCTTGAATATATGCCCAACCAAAGTTGTAATGAACAGAGTTCCAAAAGAAGCATGGAGTGGCATAAAACAATTTGTCACCCACATGAGAGTTTTTGGTTGTGTGGCTTATGCACACATTCCAGATCATCTAAGGAAGAAGTTGGACAGTAAGGGGGAGAACTGCATATTTATTGGATACAGTGAAGAATCAAAGGCATATAGATTGTATAATCCATCCACCAAGAATTTTTTTATAAGCAGAGATGTACAGTTCATTGAGGAAGAAGCTTGGGATGGAAGCATTGAGAAAAAAGTGAATGTTAAAAGCTGTTTGTCTCATGATGATAATGAGGAAGAGATGGCTGAAATACATCCCTCATTAGCAGCACCACCTCCACCAACACAATGACAGCAAGGGAAACCACAAGCAAGAATGATAACATCCTAGAGAAGTGATAACAGTGCTTCTCCAAGCATACCACAAGGAGCAGATTTGAGTGTTTCTACAAGCACAATTTCAGCAAGTGAAAGAGGAACCAAATTCAGAAGTTTGAATGAAATTTATGAGCAAGAGACAAAAAATTAAGGTATGAACTCTTTACTTGCATTATATTGTCATGTCGATGATCCTATTCATTTTGAAGAAGCTATAAAATATAAGAAATGGATAGATGCTATGGATGACGAAATAAATGCCATAGAGAAAAATAAGACATGGGAATTAGTTGATCTCCCAAAAGGCAAAGAACTTATTGCAGTGAAATTGGTCTACAAGACCAAAAGTAATATTGAAGGCAAGATTGAAAGGCAGAAGGACAGACTTGTTGTCAAAGGCTACAAGTAGCAACAAGGAAGAGATTATGAAGAAAATTTTGCACCGGTTGCAAGAATGAAAATAGTAAGAGTAGTGTTGTCCATAGCAGCACAACATAAGTGGAAAGTTTACCAAATGGATGTGAAATCAGCATTCCTAAATGGAGTATTGATGAAAGAGGTTTATGTTGAACAACCTCTGGGATATGAGAAAGAAGGCCAAGAGCACAAAGTTTTCAGATTGAAGAAAGCTCTTTATGGGTTGAAACAAGCACCAAGAGCATGGTACAGTAGGATAGATTCCTATCTACTAGAAAATGGGTTTGAGAAATGTGAAGGAGAACCCACATTATACATCAAGGAGAAAGATGGTAAGATGTTGATTGTTGTTTTATATGTTGATGATGTTATATTCACAGGTAATGATGCTTACCTCATTGAGAATTTTAAGATAGTCGCGAAGGATGAATTTGAGATGAATGATATGGGATTATTGAAATACTTCTTAGGAATAGAAGTAGAGAAAAATGAAAATAAAATTTTTATCTCTCAAGCTAAATTTGTAAATGAAGTTTTGGAAAGATTTAACATGCAGGATTGCAAGGTAGCAATTACTCCTACAATGATGGGATTGAAGTTAAGAAAGGAAGACAACATCAAGGATTTTGATCCAAGTTTGTACAAGAGCATAGTTGGAAACCTCATGTATTTGACTGCAACTAGGCCAGATATTATGCATGATGTGAGTTTAATTTCCAGATTTATGGAAAGGCCAAAGGAGACACATTGGCAAGTAGCAAAAAGAATTCTGAGATATGTGAAAGGAACAAAGAGTTATGGTATTTTATACACCACTTCAGAAAATTCTGAATTGATTGGATATACTGACAGTGATTGAGTTGGAAGTATAAATGACAGGAAAAACACCTTTGGTTATGTTTTTCATATGGGTTTAGGAACCATTTCATGGGCTTCTAAGAAACAACCAATTGTGGCTTTATCTACAACAGATGTAGAGTATGTGGCAGCTACAACAGCAGCATGTCAAGCAGTTTGGATGAGAAGAATTTTGAGGAGTTTGTGTCATGAATAGGTAAAAGGCACAACAATTTATTGTGATAATAGCTCAGCAATAGCATTGTCAAAGAATTTAGTGTTTCACAAAAGAACGAAACACATTAATGCCAAGTATCACTACCTCAGAGAGCTAGTGAACAATGGTGAAATTGTTTTGAAACATTGTAGAACTGAAGAGCAGTTTGCTGACATTTTGACAAAACCATTGGGGCAGAAAAGTTTTAATTATTTGAGAAAGTGTTTGGGTATGGAAGAAAATCCAACAGTTGAAATTAAGGGGGACTGTTGGAAATTTAATTCCAACTGCAACCCTGTGCAGGAGGACGAAAGAGTTTAATTCATGAAGGGAGAAGGACACAGCAGCAACATAATTTTTTTTTGTCCACACTCCACCACGTAATAAAACCAGTCTTTAACACAACCTGTAAGTTTGGGTTTTTTGGGTTAATGGCCGTAGCCATTTTTCTGTGTTTGCATTTAAATTTCGTGGTTCACACACCATGCAACCCAGTTTTAAAACATGCCATGCCTCGCCATTAAAACCTCTGCACCAATAGTTTGACTTACCGCCATTTGTTTTTAATTTTTGTTTTTGAATCAAGCCCAGGTCACAGAGGTCCCCACCAATGCCAACGCTGCAACTGCGGGCCAATCAATGCCTTATCACATAGAAATGACATGACGTGGATCAACCCAATTCGGACCCAATAAGATTTCATTCAATCCGCTTAGATTTTTCTTGAAATCCGTGCAAGCTCCACCTCCAGCCAATGAGGGAGCGATCACATAGGTTGAATGCCCAGTCAACAATGGGGCAAATGGAATGCAAAAAATTTATTCAAACGGATTTAATTTCTAGTTTTTAAGTCTGCAATAAAGGTTAATAACTTAGGTTTAAAAGTTTTAATGGTTTTATGATTTTAATGCTGCAACACATTTTTATTTAAATGGCCTTTTTGATTTAATATGATATATATATGATGCAATGCATTTTTATTTAAATGACCTTTTTTATTTAATATGACAGATATATATACGGTGTAACATATATATTATAAACATTTCTCAAATGTTTATAATATATAATTTTTATTTTGTTTTAATATTTCTTTAAAAAAGAGGGCTTGTTATGTCATATGATTTTGTAAAAAACACAAAAAGCCCGAAGGCTGTTGAAAAGTAGTGGACTGTGTGAGCATAATTTTTAAGAGAGCACTGTATGTGCATTTCTTGCAGTGAACTATGTATTGAAAATTCCAGAAGGATAAAACAGAAATAACAGTGTTTGCATTGTAAATTCCATAAGGCAGAAAACACAATTTTTACCATGTGTATTTTTTTGATGTAGACAGAGAAAAGAATTGAAAGAGAGCACTGTGTTTTTGTAGCAGTCAAATAAAGTGTTTTTTTTTTAAGCCAGAACAACCATTCTGAGCCATTTTGTAATAGATTTTCAAGGTTTAATGAAATAGTGTTTTCTGTATATCTTTCCATCAATTTCTCTATGTTAGGAGGATAGACTTTGTTTTCTCTCTGTGTGTTTGGAATATTTCAGACATTTCAACAATCCACATTTCATACTAGGGTAACAGTTCTGATCTTTTTTGTTGTAGGTGCGTAAATTATGTGAGCAGTTGCCTATCCATTAACCATAACATGAAAAATTATCTTAAATCATGGCAAACCTCAGCCAATGGTCAAAGATATATCAAATAGTAGCAATCGACCATGGGATGAACAATCAAGCACATCCGATCATACAAATGGCTCAATTCCCTCCTAGTGCAGCTGATTAGTTGAATGAGAACCCTTGTCAACAATAGAATAACCTCTTGACCCTTACCCTAGGTATCTAATACTCCTTCGCTCTTTGCAACTTCTGCAACCCTTTCTTTTGGGTATGGCCACACTTTTTATAATCATTTTTCTCACAAACTTCAGTCCACAGCTCCCTGACCCACTCAACTCCACTCCACAACATGAATCAACAATGCAGTCTCCTTGACATGGCTTCGAACAACGATGGCCCCATGACCTTTTAAATTATGCTCCTTCTCATGGTGCGGTACCTGTTGACCCTCTCAAACACTAGATCAGACCCCTGTCACTTGGAATTGGTGGTTCGTGGCACAAAAATGTCATCATACAAGCGTATATCCAATGATTTAGTGTTTTCGTGCTTCGATCTATGCTTTCCCAGTTACTAGAGACAAGTGTGATTGACCTCTTTACTTCTGGGCAACTCTCACACTATAAGAAGCATGTCAATTATGTGAACTAGTCCTAATTGAGTGGCCTATTGCGGCTGATGGTCTCTCTGTCCCTCCACAAGAAACGACTACACCCAAATTGATCCTAAGAGATTGTTGACCGAGAAACCATTTACAGAAAAGAAAAAAGAAATTGACCAGCTAGGGTGGTAATCGATACCACCGAAAATAGGTGACCAACTAGGGTGAGAGTGAATCCCACCGAAGCTATAAGCTGAGAATATTACATGAAACCCTCACTGGTCGAAAAATCGCATGAGCCTTCAATTGATATGCAAAAATAAATTATCCAAAACCATTCTTGCTCTCGTTCCTCCTACGCCCTTTTAAAGCTTGATTGCATGAAAGAAACCACAGGCAATGACTTGGGTTGAGAAATAATTGAGCTAAAGCGCTCCATCATTTATTTTATTTTTTGGATATTACACGTGGAGTCCACCTCGGATCCTCGTGACACATTTTTTTTTTTACGGCTTGAATCCCTCTTACTTGGATTTTCAAGCCTTGAACCAGACCATGAATGAGACAATCCTTTTTGAGGTTGTATTTGGAATCTTTCGTGATGGTGTTAATTATAGGAATTTTTTATCTCCCGTTGAAAAGTAAGAAAAGTAAAGTATAAAAAGTACATTTTATCCCACCAAATTTTACAACTTAGTCCAAAACACTATGGAAATATTTCTTATTCAACATTATTTATTTAAATGTAAAATTATACTAAATATAGTATACATTATATAGAAATTATTGAGGATTCTATGATTATTCATTTATTATTGATGCATTTTCATGCATATCTTATTTGTATGGATGGGAACTTTATGAAATATGTTCATAATGGATAAAATAACCAGAGAACTTTATCAAATATGTTATAAATGTCAAACAATACTTCATATTTAGTATTTTTAGTCCATTGATGTTTTATATACACTCTAATAGGTTTTTCTATTTTAACTTTCAATGAAAGATAAACACATTATGTATGTATGAAATTATCTCAAGTTCTCTTTCAATGCTTGTTTCGCTGCTTATGGAAAAAAAAAATATTAACATTTACTATATATATATATATATATATATATATATATATATATATATATATATATAATTTATTCATTTTTCTATTTCATTAAAATAATTTTTAATACTAATTTAAAAAAAAAATCGATTGGTAGCAATGTCCAAAAAAAACACAAAGACAATAACATTAAGTGGGTCTCGTTTATATGATAGTGATACTAAATAAAACAGTTTTATTTACCACAATCTTCATATTGGAAACATAAATATTGCTATCATGTATTTAACATATCAAGGATGTTATAAGCCCAAATTTATCATGCATTAAATCTCTCAAAACAGTTTAAAATGTGATAGAGAAAATCCTACTAAGGTGTCTCACCTATAATTATGTAAAGCAATCATATTTTTACCCACCAATAACTATGTATCGAAATACAAAGATTCTTTTACTCATCTGCTAATCCCTAATATGAATGGTTGCTGAGAATATGGTGATAATTGATTCAGAAATGTGAACCACACTATCCATGTTCTTATCAACTCATCAGTGGTTATACAGGCCAATCGAATATTAAATTGAGATCCATAATGCATGATTGCTGATTTGTATCATATGTGTCTTGCATTTTCATGTGCGTACTTAATTTTAAAAAATGAGATATATGCGAATTGACATGATATGATAAATAATAAAATGACATGAAAATAATCATATATGTACATTGTTTAATATTCCAACTCATCTTCCTACTTGAGAAAGGTTGGAGATATTATCATCCCATGTCATATCTTTGGTTCCATTGGACCTTACCCCACAATCAAGGGGTTCGAGTTGGAAATGTCCAATCCTTTCTGGAATTGGAAGAGTCGCCTTATTAGCATTCTCGTGTAGTACGATAGCCTCTTTTCTCGCTACAACTACTTCACTAACGCTGGGGCCTAGATGATGGTCAATCCGCGACACATCTAAGATCTAGTTTCACAATACGGGTGATTGACTTGATGTCATAGTTTCCATCCAACTTCTTGTCTACGATTACCGCTATTTCGCTAGGATTTCCATCAACCACATACAACGTCACATATACATTACATACATATATACAGAAGAAAAAATATATTATTGGTAGTCATACACTTCAAAATCCTGAGTTATAGTGTTAAGTAGGGCTGTTGCATTAAATCATTATCGATATCTTAGTATCTTACCCATTGGATGAGGTTACATTCCTCTTCAGGAAGTTTTCTATCTATGGGCGGTATTCCACAAATGATCTCTAACAAAACTACTCCAAAACTATATACATCACTCTTTTTAGTCAACATTTGTGTGCAAAAATACCTATAAATGCATTCCACCACAAAAATTAACATTTTCCTCTACTTCTCATACTCATTTGATTTCATTAAGCTTCAGTAACATTACAAGTTATATGTATAGTTTACTCTGGATCTAGGTATCCTGGAGTTCCTTTCAGCGTAGTGGTAACATGAGTAATCTCCCCATCAATTGCCATCATCTTCGACGGACCAAAATCAGCCAATTTACCATTCGAATTGGTGTCTAGAAGAATGTTGGCATTCTTTATATCCTTGTGAAGAATCTTTGGAGTGCAACCCATGTGTAGATATTCTAGTCCTTTAAGCATACATTGCAGGTCGACCAGAGAAGAAATATGGTTAAGTACGACTTGTAAGATAAAGTAAAGATTGACCTATTTAATTATATTTAGTTATATAGAAAGAGCTATAGAAAATTCCACTAAATTGGCATTACCCTAGGCTGCATCTAATGCTATATGGATCCTTGTTGTCCAATTTAGTTTGGAAAATTCTGCACCAGTTCCTGGAAAATAAATTAAAAATTGATATTATTATTTATATTAATATGCGGCAACTAAATCAGACAATATTTTTGACAAATATATTTACCATAAAGGCAGTCCCTTAGGGATCCTCCAGACATGTAGTCGTAGATGAGCAGAAACTCTCTAGACTTGTCATAGTAGCGAGGTATAGAAACCAAGTTTTTATGGTGTACTCTAGAAAGAAGATCGATCTGTTAATCAATAAAATCCAGCAATATTCAATGATTACTATAAATTTATATTTTTCCTTGTCACATATAAGTGCAACTTAACTACAATTAATGTAATTAAAAAAAATAGAAATTTTATCACTTTACAATGTATTATGAATCTCAGACCTACCTCATTCAAAAACTCCTGAACACCTTGCATTAGGGGAATTTTGAGGTCTAAAATGGGCCTCCTAAGGAAATTATAAAATAATAGTGGAAAAAATCAAGTAAGATTTGATAACATCATCAAATTTTAGAGGGAAAAATGAAAAAACTACTTTTTCAAGTCATATTTTCAACTTATCTCCCAATTTTTTTACTCAAATTTCGAGCAGGAGTACTCGTTGGATGCAAAATTTAATTCCTCATCCAAGGAGTACCCATGTTGCATACTTTCAATGGGTCCTACTACACGAAAAATGAGAAATACATAAAAAAACGTGATTACAATCACATTTTTTATGTATTTCTCATTTTTCGTGTAGTAGAGTTCATCGAAAGTATGCAACATGGGTACTCCTTGGATGAGGAATTAAATTCCGCATCCAACGAGTACTCCCACTCGAAATTTGAGTAAAAATTTTGGGAGATAAGTTGAAAATACGAGTTGAAAAGTAGTTTTATTATTTTATTATTTTTTAATATTTTTACTTTTTTACTCCAAAAATGGTGAATCATCCCCCATGGTTGACATCATCATCTTGAATCCTATTGGTTCTTATAAAGTTTATTTTGGTTGTACATTTTTCTTAGGAGGCCCATTTTAGACCTCAAAATTCCCCTAATGTTTGGATAACGATGAGAGCACTTTTACAGCTACCTTTTTCCCTTCCGGCAGCTTACCAAAGAACACCGATCCAAAACTCCCTTGTCTTATTTTTCGGCTAAATTTTTCTGTGGCTGCGACTATCTCTTTGAAAATAAAGGCATGGGATACCATTGGATTTGGCACCATAACCATTGAGGATTCTGCAAACCAGTAAATTTACTAAATATGAAGGAAAAGTGATAGGTTGCTTCGTATGCTAAACTCCGCCTATTATAATTTCCTAAACTTCAAGTCATTCGCTGACCTTCATTGAAGTACATTTTTCTCCCTGTTAAACACACACGTGGTGTATGAGGAAGAATAAACACACACAATAAGAGACTCAACACACAATAAAGGATAAGCGTGTAACTTTCTTATTTTTCCATTATACATGATGTACATTTATAGTACAATGGTGTGACTCTTGGTTTCACATTCCAAGGTCACTTGAACTCCATTGTGACTTTTCGCATTCCACACCTACCCATGGAGGATTAGGTGTTCCAACATTCCCCCCCTTAATCCGAAGGGGTATGTGTGAGTCCAAGAAGAGAGTTGTAATACAAATCTACAAAGTATACATGGCAACACTTGGGCTGAATCAAATCTCTGAAATGTTGGCAAAAAGAGGTGGTTTAAGGATGACCACCAACACTGGAATGCAATACTTGTTGTAGTTCCCGGAACTCTTCCAAAACTGGCAAGAAGCTGAAAGCTTCTGCTAGAGGAATTGTCCCTCATAAAAAAGGGAGACCTTCAACCTGAAAGAAGGGAGGTCTACTACCTGTGATGGTTTTAGGATTACCAACAACACTGGAATGCTTGAAGCATTTCCTAGAACTCAACCAAAGCTGGCAAGAAGCTGAAGGCTTCTGCTAGAGGAAGTGTCCCTCATAGATGAAAGGGAGACCTTCAACCTAAAAGAAGGGAGGTCTACTACCTGTGATGGTTTAAGGTTGTCCACCAACCAAAGATGATGGTTTTAAGTTTTCCACCAACCAAAGGCATGCTCTTGGGCATCTATGTCTCTGGCTACATCTCTGAATCTAGAATGATGAATTGTGGCTTAGGCTCGCTTGAACTGCTGTATCTCTGGCTACAACTCTGAACATGGAATGAGAGATTGTGGCTTAGGCTCGCTTGATCTGACATCGAAGCTTGTACATGACCACCATTTTCCCCCCTGTCAGGGACAAGGTTAGATGATGGTGAAAACTCAACTGCAAGTTTGCTCAATATCTATGAACAAGTTCTGACATGTGTCTTAAACATCTTCTTGGCTGCTGATGCCCATTGCCAAGAAGCGATCCATCTAAGATGAATATTTGTTCTTACAGGAGGGTTGTCTCTAAAGCATCTGTCTGAAGAATGGGTGTGTCGACCATAGTGTTTGCATGGATGAAGTTCAAAACAGTGATCTTTCATATGGCCAACTCGATCACAGTGTTGGCATTTTATAATCTACTGTTGTGAAAGAAGAACAGGATCTGGAACAACTGTAGGTGAACTGTCATACAGGAATCCGACACTCTGAAATATGATGGGCTTGGTGTAGTCTGGAATATGAAAGGACACATCCTTGTCATATCCAAGACTAGTTCGGTGCTTGTTGTGGACAAGCTCTTCCCAAGATCTGATGATGGGCTAGAGAAGTGCAGGCTGAGCTGCTGCGTCTGCATGTAGATCTGCTCTTGTACAAGGAACTGAATGGGAATCAACTGCAACTTTAATGACTTGTTGTTGATGGGTGTCTTTCTCAATCTTCTAAACAGAAACAGGTTTAGAATGGTAACTCTTTTGTTGAAGTTCATCTTGTTGGAGTTGAGATTCCAACTACAAAAGCTCAATCTTTTCTTGTGCATCTAGCAAACAACTTTGAATGTTACAAAGAGAATCCTTGCTCATTTTTACCATATCATGAACATTTGAATGAAGGTTATTCAACAACTCTAATGCCTCATTGATTTTAACCATTTTCAACAACTTAGGCTAAAAAATGAAAGGGTGTCGGCTTCAACAGAAAATGCACCCATTTACAATGTGATTCAACTTAATTTCAAGAAATACAAATGACTCAAGAGAACTTCCAACTATGGTAATCTCAAAGTACAAAAATCTGCTACTCAAACTATGGAGGACCTCAAGGTATAGACTTGGATGTCTAACCGGAAAGAAACAATGACTTACATCAACAATTTCAAACAACTCAAATTTACTAACTGCAACTATGAAGAGGCAATATCCAGTCACAATACAATGTCAATACAATACAATATCTCTGCAAAAATATTTTGTAAATGTGTAGCTGAAAACACTATGCAAGAAGCCTTTAAGGTAGCTGAATTTTCTTCTTCAAGGAGCTGTTAAAATGATGACAAACTTGTCTTCACATCACCCTTCAAATCACAATGAAAATATCACTTTCTTCTTCTATGTGTATAGTTCATGCCATTTCTTCAATTTTCTTCAATTGCTGATGTTTACTTCCTCTTTTCCTCTCTCTCTGCTATTTATTATTATTATTATTATTATTATTTTAATTAATTTGGGATTAATTAAAAAATGGAAAGAGGGAGAATTAATTAAAAGGAATTTATTTTTAAAAAAATAAAAAGCTGAAGTTAAAAAATGGAGGGGGAAGGGGATTAATTAAAAGGGAGGGGGGATTTAAAAGGGGAGTCGATTTAACTGTAACAAAAATTAAGAAATATATATAAAAATCATAAAATTTTAAAACAGGAAATCGAATGGTGGGAGGGGAGGGGAGGGAGGGAAGGATTTGCAGGGCGAGGGAGATGAGTGGTCGAGGGGAGAGAATGATTTGAGAGTGCACAGGGCGCTGCGGCCGTGAGAGAGGCTGCGGTCGGGTATTGCAGGGGGAGCGGGGTAGTGGCGTAGGGAGGAGCTGAAAGGTAAGGGGGAGCGGTGTTGAAGGGGAGCATAATAGTGAGGGGGAAGGGTTGGGTAGTAAGGTAGCTGAGAGGGGAGGGTCGGTTAGGCCGTAAGGGAGGACGTGTGGAAGGGGTTTTAGGCCGTAGGGGAGAGAGGGTGCAGGTGAGGCCGGTGTGCGGGTAGGAAGGTTGTGTTGTAGAGCGGAGGTAGGGGCTCGAGGGTGGAGCGAGCGAGAGCTGGGTAGAGTTAAATAAGATTTGGGAGAGGCGAGGGTTAGGAGCTATGTGGAGCATGATGGGTGAGCAAAGTGCAGGGTTTGGGGAGTCGTGGTAAGCATAGAGGGTGTGGGTCTGAGTGAGTGTGCTATGAGGTTTGAGAGTAGAGGGGCCGAAAGGCCGAGTTGCAAAGAATTTATATTTATATTTATATTTATTTTTATTTGTTTATTTATTTATTTTTATTTTTAAATTAAAACAGTAGAGGAGTAAAATCCGAGACCCAAGACTTTAAAAACAACAGCAGAGGACAGCCGAAGAAATGTAGATTTTTTCAAAAGTATAGCAGAACTGGAGAGTTTGAAGAATTTCACAAATATAGAGTAGAGCGGAACTTTTCAGCAGAATAATTTTGCAAGAAATTTGTAGAAATTTTTCACTAAAAAACTCAGAGATTTTTCTAGTAGAAAAACCAGAAACTTCTTTAGAAACCCATTTTAAACAATATTTTCAGCAGCTCTCCAATGCAGAAATTTAAAAGGTAGAAATTGTAGAAAGAAATCATAATGAAAACCTTCAGATGCGCAGTGCTGATCTTCTTCAAAACCATTACTACTCTTCTTCAAAACCACTTTCTGAATGTGGCAAAATGTCTGCTGCAGAAAATCTCTAAATGCTGCAAAAATGCCAATAATTTTTGCAGATATGCACGGGCCATAAACACAAATGGCTCACTCAAGGTTGAGCTGGTTATGAACGTATTAGCTCCGGTACCATGTTAAACACACACATGGTGTATGAGGAAGAATAAATACACACAATAAGAGACTCAACACACAATAAAGGATAAGCGTGTAGCTTTCTTATTTTTCCATTATACATGATGTACATTTATAGTACAATGGTGTGACTCTTGGTTTCACATTCCAAGGTCACTTGGACTCCATTGTGACTTTTCACATTCCACACCTACCCATGGAGGATTAGGTTTTCCAAAACTTCCTACTTTTTTCCAATATACAACAATACCCACCATTAACGATAAAGTCGTTAATACAGCTCCACCTATTGTTATTTTGAGGATAGCTTTGTACTTCATTACATTATTTCTGGTTTCTTGAATTTTTTTGATAAATTCGTGCTAAATAATGTAATCCCAACCACCTGCTAGGTGTCAAAACCGTGAGTCCAAGTGTCCAGTTCAGTTTCTAATTAGTCCATTTTAGTCGAGTTTAACTCCAGACATTTATTGCTGATGTTTCCAATGTAATCTATTTAACTAATTCGTAATCTTGAGAAGAGCAATCCTCTGCTCCACTTCTTTTTAGTTTTCAATTTTTGTCATGGTATCAGAGCTAGCTTGTATAAGCCTCCCTAGAGAGCAGTAACAAAGCCAAGTTGGAGCAGTAGAGAGGAGACGCAAGCCTGCATAAGACTCTTTGACAGAGCAGCAGAAGTTTAAGGAATGTTGAATACGCCTCATGAGAACAGGCCGAAGAAGAAAAAAGCCAGGTGAAGCCAGCGAAAACGCCGACAAAACAAATAGAAGAAAGCAAGAAAAAATAAAAGTTTTTTTCAGCAATAACGCACCTGTTGTTGAGAAGCTCAGCGTTAGTCTTAACACACCTGTTGTTGATAAGCTCTACATTACAACATGAGAGCCAAGTGCTGATGGCCGTGTTAACTGTCAATCACTTGCATGAATACAAACTGACGCAGAGCTTGCGTGGAGCGTCTGCGTTAACATTAACGCGGAACAAGAAATTCATTGCCTACGTTAAGGTATTAGATCTAAAGCCAGATTAAGTGAAAGCATGGTGGAGAAATTGCGTTAAGGTATTTTACATACGTTGGTCAACGTATTGAAGGGTTTAAAAAAAAATGAAATGTGTTACCGATTTATGAGAATTGAAATGTGTTATAGATTTATGAGAAATGCCATGTAAATTTTTTAAAGTATTTTTTTAAACTTTAAATTTGGAAAGAATTTTATAAATGGAAGAAAGCCCATTCTAAAAGTATCGATTTAAAAGGGGAGAAAGCCCTTTGATATGAAGAATTTTTTTTAAAGTTTTTTTTTTAAAACAAAACTTAAAAATTTAGAAAGGTTTGAGAAAAGGAAAAAGGGAATCGTAAAAAGAAAGGAATTTTAATTTCTTTTTAGCATGAATTTTTTAAAAGCAGCTTGTGTGAAAGGATTTTATGGCATGTGAAAGGAGAGAAGAATTTTTTTTATAGGAGTTAAAAAAAAAAAAAAAAAACCTGAATCTTTTAAAAGTGCATGTTTAAAAGTAATTTTTTTGAGGAATATAATTTTTAGAAACAAGGTATTTGATGCATATGTAGACTCGTCTGTTTGTGGAAGCCAAACAACAAGGTCATGGGAAAAGCCAAGAGGCTAAAGCAAAAACAGAAGATGTTCGAGATATTTTTAGATCTGGAAATCAAGAGGCAAAAAGACGCCTATGCATTAAAACACATAAAAGAATTTGTCGATGACAATATTCTCCCTCTAATCTCAAATGCCAAGAAAACCAAGGAGGCTTGGGATGCCCTTGAGAGATGTTTTGGTGCAAGGGGGAGCATTGAAGTTGAAGATGAAGGTGAATCTGAAGAAATTGCAAAAGCAACAGAGAGAGAGCACGAAGATGCTTTTGAACCCTACTGTACACAGCTACATGATGACGAATATTTGATGAATCCAAGAAAAAGAGATTGTTGATGATTTGGTGATTCCAGCAACAGAGTTTGTTGATGATGACTTGTTGATTCCAGCAACACAGCTTGCTAATGATGTTTTGATCAGTCCAGCAACAGAGCTTGTTGATGATATTTTGATTCCAGAAACACAACTTGCTGATGATGTTTGGATGAATCCAACAACAGAGCTTGGTGATGATATGGTGATTCCAGCAACAGATTTTGTTGAAGACTTGATGATTCTAGCAACAGAGTTTGCTGATGATGACTTGTTGATTCTAGCAACACAACTTGCTGATGTAAATTTGATGTTTGATGTTAACTTTGATAATGAATTTTTGGCTAATGATGACTAGTTGCAGATGATGCAATAAAAACATGATATTGACATACTGTTATTTGGTGAGATAACCCCACTACAGTTAGTGGAAGAAAACCTGATTGCACTAGCATAGGTTAGTGAAGAAAAGATAGAGACATAAGTAGAGATAAAGACAGTCTGCAAAGAAAAAAAAGAAATAGAGAAAGAGGCAGCGAAGGAAACGCAACAGCATAAAGCTCTCGTTGCAGAGCAAAAGGAAGAGACAGAGACAGAAACAAAGAAAGAAGTTTGCAAAGAAAAGCAGAAATAGAGAAAGATGCAGAAGCAGAGAAGGAAGCACAACAGGATAAATTTTCCACTGCAGAGCAGAAGGAAAGAGAGAAACAGAGAAGGAAGCACAACAGGATAAAGTTTCCATTGTAGAGCAAAAAGACCAGAACGAATGTCGTTCTGCAAATATTTTTAATTCTAACATTGATTTTTAGTGTGCAGGTAAACAAACAGATTACGGAGAAGAGTTAAATTTTATTGAAACATGGCTTGCAACACCATGTCTAGATGAGATCTACACAGAAGATGTAGATATGAATGTTGAATACAACATGCATGTTGAAAACATGAATGAAATTTTCATGCATTGGAGTTACGAAGAGATAATATATTGTTCTAATCTTATGTTGCAGTAGATTGATGATGAAAAGCACACTACAAAAGACAATATGTGGCAGCAGTCCACATTTCTTGAAGATGTCCAGGACATGCTTAGACAGCCTGGAACAGTAAAAGACCTACACTAGCAAATCAAGAAACTAAGGTTTGAAGGATACTACAAAGCAAAAACTCTGAAACAATTTAGAGGCTATAGAATCTGGAAAAAGAGAAGAAGAAAACTAAATCTAGTTGAAAGTCAAATTTTAAATTGTAAGCCTCGCTGAGACATAGACCAGCAGGTATCTTAATTAAATTTTTATGTGGTTGTAAGTAAAGGGGAGTGTTAAATAATGTAATCCCAACCACTTGCTAGGTGTCGAAACTGTTAGTCCAAGTGTCCAGTTCAGTTTCTAATTAGTCCAGTTTAGTCAAGTTTAATTCCAGACATTTATTGATGATGTTTCCAATGTAATCTATTTAACTAATTTGTAATCTTGAGAAGAGGAATCCTCTGCTCCACTTCTTTTTAGTTTTAAATTTTTTTCAATTCTCCTTCATGCATACATAGGTACTGATTCCCAGAATATCTGGAAAACACAAAATACAAATAGTCAGTGAGCTTATTAACTTACCTCAGTGAGATAACACAAAATTTAACCCATTTCTCATTAACATTGTGTGGGGGCGTTCCCCGTCTAGTTTTAAACATGAAACTGTTAGAATGGGATTTCTTTTGTTGAAAAAAGTAATAAAATATAAATTATCAGATTACTTCAGTTCCAATGAAGGCATGTCCAGAAGCTGCAGAGGAATTACACCACTAAAATCGTTGTTCTCTATAAGCCTATCACAGATGTCAAAAAATAAAAATGTTATACGATACCGGTAGTTATTTCCCTTTTAATTTGAGGTAATGACAGATAGGCTTGCAACTCTTTAAGATTTTTGAGTTCAGATAGCCACTCTGAGACACTACCACTGAAGTTGTTGTTTTACAGATGTCTGCACAACAAGCGAGAAATGGCTGTAGTTTTCTTTAAAAAATTACATTTGATGTGCTAAAGAATAGTGAACCAACAAGGTGAGCATTTATGTTTATAAGGGAGTACTTACAATCTCTCCAACTTGGTTAAATTGGACAAATTTGGCAAGGGCCCAATACAATAATTATTATCAAGTGACCTGGAAATTTAGGCACAAATGGATCAATGCCACGACTAAGAATTCTTGCAACTTTTCAACAATAGCCATGATACCAGCTATAACTAATTTCACCAAAACGAGGGGAGGACAGGGATTTCATGTTTTTATGGAAGGAGTACATGAAAACATTTGATAGTAGTCATGTGTATTTGTAATATTTGTTTTACACTAGAAATATTCACTATGAGGATTAGAGATAGCAAAAAATTAAAATTTAGCTTACATGTTAACGATTGCATTCAGTTGTCCAATATCCTTCGGAACCAATCCCTTAAGATTCCTTCTAGATAAATTTCTGCCAACATGAAGATTGTGTTAAGGTCTTACCATTTCACTTTTAGACTTTCAACGAAGTAGTAAACTACAAACAAATCGAAGAATTAAACTTACATTTTGACAATTCTCATGGCTGAAGAGCTGTTATCAGGATTGCAGAAAATTCCTTCCCACCCCATAAAAAAAAAAGGTCGGAAATCCAATATTTTATGTTAAACCTACTCTTGACTGCTTCAAGAACTACAACTGGGTTTAAAAGCAAGTAATTACATTATGGCTTTTGAAAAAAGAAAGATTCCTAATTGTTAAAATATATAATTACTTCCCGCATGCAAAGTTAGACAATCAGTTAAGTGAATTAGTTGAGTTGAGTTATAGATAGATTTGGTGAGTGAGTTAAGTGAGTTGATCAAGTTCAGTTATGTGAAAATGTGTGCATGTCAATTTAGGTTAAATACCCTTCACCGGGTTCATTGTATTCATTGAGTGAGATTATGATTTAGAGATTAATTGAAGAGCCGTAGCTCATTGTTTTGTGTGTGAAATACTTGTGTTAATTATGTGATTGAATCCTCTGCTTATACAACAGATTGGTATCGAAGCGAGGTTATAGAGAAAAGGAGAAAGACGGATTAGCAATCATCCATCTGTGAGAAGAAGAATTTTTTTTCCGTGTTTTTAAGCTATAACGCAGTTGTTAATCATAGACAGAGCGTTATAACACTGGTTCTCACAGCAGTGAACTGTGTTAAAAGAAAAAAAATTACATCGTTTTTGAAGCACGCAGGCTTTTTGAACTTCTGGTGTGTTAAGGCACTAACGCGGAACCATACTATCAGGAGATGCGTTAGCACAGTTCCATATTGAATATAGGGCACGTTAATATTCTAAAAGGAATGCAAGTCTGAAAACGAAGGTCCAATACAAAGCTGTCAACCAAAGATTCAATCCGTAAGTTTCAAACAAATTCATAATGTTCTTTGAAAAGGTTGGATTTACTTTATAAAGTGAAAAGGGTCTTTTGAATAATACGAAGGTGTATTAAAAGAAGGTTTCGAAAGAATTTTTTTAGAGAAATTCTTTAATGATTTAAGAAAAATGGTGGGGGGGAGGGGCTTTTCTAAAAGGCATTTTTTGAAAAAGGTTTTTGTTTATGAGGGGAGATTATAATAAGTATTTTTTTTAAAAGACTTATTATATAAGATTTTTTTTATATAAAGAAATTATATATATATAACCTAGGGTTTTAGTATAAAGTTGCTTTTGGAGCTTTGCAAAGCATATCAAAAAATTTAGGGTTTCAGAAGTGAATTTTTGTTTGAAGAAAGATGACTACAAGTAGCTTCCAGCCACAAATTCCTTCTTTCACAGGGAAGGATTATGATGCGTGCGCCATTAAGATGGATACCATGCTAAAAAAACATGATATTTGGGATCATGTCAAGTTTGGGTTTGCAGAACCTCAAGATGATGCAGAAGAACAAGCCCTCAGTAATGCAGAGAGGGAACAATGGAAGAAATACAAGCGGAAGAATGCACAAGTGTTGCTTCTAATCCAGCAAGGAGTGGACCAAGAAGTGTTCCAGAAGATAATGATAACTTCTTCAGCAAAGGAAGCTTGGGAAACTTTGGCGACAAGCTATCAAGGTATGGCCAAAGTTAATATTGTTAAATTGCATAATATTAGGAGAGATTTCAAAATTCTGTAGATGAAGGAGAAAAAGGACATTGATTGCTTCATGAATCGGGTCATGTCTGTCGTCAATCAATTAAATATCTATGGTGAAGATATTAAAAATCGAACAATGATCGAGAAGGTTCTTCGATCTTTGTCTACCAAGTTTGATGTTGTGGTAGCAGCCACAGAAGAAGCGAAGGATTTGGAAAAACTGACAGTTGATGAGTTGATGGGATCCATTCTATCACATGAGGCAAGGATAGATAGAAATAAGGATTCCACTTTAGAAATTGCCTTCAAAAATCAAGTTTATATTTCAATAGGTCAAGGCAGAGGTCGATCGAGAAGCAGAGGATGAGGCGGCAGCTATGGTGGTCAGAGAGATGGCCAAGAAGAGCATGAGCATCAAAGTGGAAGTAGCAACAGGAAAAGCTTTCACAACAATCAAAGGTTTGAAAAATAAAAGGTGAAATGTTATTATTGCAATAGATTTGATCATTATGCTCATGATTGTAGGAAGAAGATAGTTGATCAAGGAAATCAGAGAGCCAATGTTAGTACAGAGAATATTGACTCCACGTTTCTAGCATGCAACACCATGCATGAACCGTCTGATAAGGTCTGGCTATTAGACAGTGGTTGCAGTAACCACATGACAGGCAACAAAATTTAGTTGCAAATTTGATGCCTCCGTGAAGACAGATGTAAAGTTGGGGACTGACAAGACTGTGGATGTAAATGGCAAAGGAGTGGTCAACATTGTGACCAAGCAGGGGAAGCCAAAGACCATATCAGAGGTATATTATGTCCTTGGACTCAAACACAATTTGATAAGTGTTGGTCAAATGACGTAGAAAGGATACAAAGTTATCTTTCAGGGGAAACACTATGTTATTTACGAAAAATCCCCAAGCAAGGATTTGATTACAATGGTTCAGATGACGAGGAACATAACCTTTCCTCTAATTATGAAATAAAATGATTAGGTTAGTTCTTTTACAACTGCATATTCTGATGATTACTCATTATGGCACTTTCGGTTTGGACACTTGCATTTTTCCGGTTTAGGATTGTTGCAACATAAACAAATGGTCAGAGATTTACCTCCCATCAAAGAACCTGCAAGCACTTGTGAGTGTTGCATCTTGGAAAAGCAACACCGTGAAATTTTTCCGAAATGAGTTTCTTACAGAGCAAATAAACCACTTGAATTGGTGCATATAGAACTGTGTGGACCTATGAGGACACAGTTGATTGGTGGAATTTGTTACTTCCTCACCTTTACTGATGAATATAGCAGGAAGACTTGGGTTTACTTCTTGAAGCAGAAGTCTGAAACCTTTGCAAATTTCAAAGAGTTCAAAGCATTAGTGGAGAACCAAAGTGATCGACAGATCAAGGTATTGAGATTTGATCGTGGTGGGGAATATGATTCGAAGGCACTCCATGAGCACTGCAAACAACATGGAATCAAAAGACAGTTTACAACCAGATACACACCGTAGCAGAATGGTGTAGTAGAGAGAAATAACTGAACAATCATGAACATGAAAAGGAGCATGTTGAAAGCAAGACACTTGTCTAATGAGTATTGGGCAGAAGCAGTTGCATGTGTTGTTTATGTGATAAACAGATCTCTTACATAGAGTGTGATGAACAGAGTTCTAGAAGAAGCATGCTCAGGTATGTCATGCAGTGTATCTCATCTTATAGTTTTTGGATGTGTAGGCTATGCACATGTGCCTAAGAAAATAAGAGGCAAATTAGATGATCAATGTGAAAAATGTATATTTATTGGCTATAGTGAGTAGTCAAAAGCTTACAAATTATATAACTCTGTCACCAAGAAGACAATAATTAGCAGAGATGTTGTTTTCAAAAAACAAGAGTCATGGAATGGCACTGTAGACACAGTAATCGATGCATAAACACCATTGATCGAAGACGATGATGTAGAATAAGAAGAGCAGCAAAAACCAAGAGAGAAGACACCAAACAGAGTCACACCAGCAAGGACTCCAAGATTTTCAGAGCAGCGTGGATCTTCAAGCAGATCAACAGACCAGAATTCTCCAAGCAACGAATCAGGTAATGAATCAAGCAATGGTAAGAAAAAAATGAGAAGTTTGAAAGATATTTACGATGATTTGGATGTTAGTTCAAATTTTTCATTATTGGCATTCCAAGCTGCTTCGTCTGAAGAAGAAATCAGAGATGAAAATTGGGTGCAAGCCATGGATGAAGAGATGAATTCAATTGAAAAGAATGATACGTGGGATTTGGTTGATTTACCAAATGATAAAAATCTCATTGGTGTCAAGTGGGTGTACAAGACAAAGGTGAATGAGAAAGACAAGATTGATAAATTTAAAGCAAGACTCGTAGCAAAAGGATTCTCACAGGGACTGGGAATAGACTTTGGGGAAATATTTTCTCCGATAGCCAGATTGGATACTGTAAGAAAAGTTCTAACGACAAAAACTCAAAACAAGTGGAAAGTATATTAGATGGATGTCAAATCAGCCTTCTCGAATGGAATTCTAGAAGAAGAAATTTATGTGCAGCAGCCTCCATGATATGAAGTTGAAGGTAAAGAAGATAAAATTTACAGATTGAAGAAAGCGTTCTATGGACTGAACCAAGCACCTAGAGCATGGTACAATAGAATTGACAGTTACATGATCAAGAATGGATTTTGCAGAAGTAGCATTTAGCCTACCTTATACACAAAGGTGAATGAGCATGGACAGATTTTGATTGTTTGCTTATATTTTGATGATACGATTTTTATAGATGATCTTGAGTTAGATGAATTTAAAGCAGCCATGATAAAATAATTTGAGATGACAGATCTTGGTCTCATGAAATATTTTCTTGGCATTGAAGTTGAGCAATCTAAAAAATGAATTTTTATTTGTCAAAATAGGTATCCCAAAGATTTGTTGAAAAGATTCAGAATGGATAATTGAAAACATGTACTTACATCAGTTGCAACAGGTACAAAGTTAAGTAAGGATGATGAAGGAGCAGATGTCAATCCAACTCTATTCAAAAGATTGGTTTGGAGCTTCATGTATCTCACAGCGACAAGATTAGAAATTATGCAGGGAGTAAGTCTGATTTCCAGATTTATGGAGACTCCAAAAGACACACATTGGAGTGTTGGAAAGAGAATTTTGAGATACATAACAGGAACGAAATATTATGGCATACTGTATTCAAGTACAGAAAAGAAAGAATTGATTGGATATACAGATAGTGATTTTGCAGGAAGTTTGGATGATAGGAAAAGCACATCCGGTTATGTGTTTCATATTGGTTCAGGTGTGATAGCATGGGCATCTAAGAAGCAGCCTATTGTGACACTATCATCAGCAGAAGTAGAATACGTAGCAGTGACTTCAGCAGCATGTCAAGCAGTATGGTTAAGAAGAGTATTGGATGGACTCGAGCAGCAACAACAATGATCAACAATGATATACTGTGACAACACTTCAACGATTGCACTATCCAAGGATAGTGTGTTTCATCAAAAGAGCAAGCATATTGATACTAGATATCACTTTATTCGAGAACTTGTGAGTAATGGAGAAGTTCACTTGAAGCCTTGTAGAACGAGTGATCAATTGGCTGATATATTTACAAAACCATTAGCAGTAGATTTGTTTGAGTTTCATGAAAGAAATTTGGGTGTTGTAAGCCTATCTGAGACATAGATTAGCAGGTGAGTTATGTTTTAGTTTAGTGGTCGTAATTAAGGGGAAGTGTTGAAATATATAATTACTTCCTGCATGCAAAGTTAGACAATCAGTTAAGTAAATTAGTTGAGTTGAGTTATTGATAGATTTGGTGAGTGAGTTAAAGAGTGAGTTAAGTGAGTTGATCAAGTTCAATTATATGAGAATGTGTGCATGTCAATTTAGGTTAAATACCCTTCATCGGGTTCATTGTATTCATTGAGTGAGGTTGTAATTTAGAGATTAAATGAAGAGCCGCAGAGCATTATTTTGTGTGTGAAATACTTATGTTAATTCTATGATTGAATCCTCTGCTTATCCAACACTAATTAGACATTGTCTTATAACTTCAAGTGGGTTTAAAAACAAGTAATTACAGTATGGCTTTTAAAAAAGAAAAATCCCAATTACAACGTAGGAAGAAGACTCAATACCCTTACCATCTTGTGAATATGTTGCCCACTCTGTATCAACTATCAGAAAAAACTCATAGGCGTTGAGTATAGGACCAACGGTCGAATTGTTGGCCTTGTACAAGTCAAATAGGAAGCTATCGATTTTATCCTATAGGAATGTTAGCTCTAAGGCAGAGTAACTCATACCATAGTAATGATGTTAGACCGTTTTTCCCCATTTATCTCCACATAAAAAGATCTCGATTTAGGTAAATTGAACATCTCGATCTCAGCAAAATACAACACCAGTAAGATTTTCCATAATCCATATTCTGATCCTAGATTGAATCCATAGCTGTCCAGGTTCATAACCCATGCGGTTTGCATGACACTAATTGGAGGAAGATTTTTTGGTGTAGTTGGTTAAAATTGGCTCTTGCGAACTTGCATACCGTACCACATCTAAGTAATTAAGATTTATGTGCGTTGTTCCCCATATGCGGTCGAAGTTGTCTTGGGCATACCTGATCAAACCACCATCCAAAGCTATTTAGTGCTTCAGTCGTTAATAGAAAGAAAAAAATAGTGCAACTGAGTGAGGGTAGCACATGAAAATTGACCTTCACACATCAAAATTCTTTATATACAGTATCAATGTGAAAGGATTTCTTAAATCTCAAGCCTTTTCAACTTTATAAAAATTTCTCAAAATAAATACACACAAAACAAAACTCGATAACAACTCTCATTCATTATCGTCTTAAAAATATTCGAATAATTGAAGTTTACAGCTGATAATGTTCGAGCATAAAATATATATACACTTGAAAATGTTCACCTGACCGTCGAATTTCCACCCATGTCAAACCTCCATGTAATAACATTTCACTATCAAACTAATAAAACGGAAATCGAGGAGTCGTACAATACAAAATATGTACAATCTTTACCGTCTTTAGCTAAATAACAGATATTTAAATTTCCACCCACGTCAAACCTCCATGTAATAACATTTCACTATCAAACTAATAAAACGGAAATCGAGGAGTCGTACAATACAAAATATGTACAATCTTTACCGTCTTTAGCTAAATAACAGATATTTAAATTTTATTAGTTTGTATGTTGCTATTCTTCAATTGGAAAATTCGACAAATAATTTAAAAAAAAAAATATCAAAAAATATAAATATAAATTTTTATATATTTATATAAATATATAATCAAACATCGTACTGATAGATTTTCGAACATTGTAGTGATAGATTTTTTGAATTGATAATTTTTGTATACCAAACACATTTACAGAATTCCCACAAGAACAAAATTGCTAAACACAACAAATTCCTAAGTACTACCCTTGTTTGTAACTGTCTTCCGACTTTTAACGTAGTTTTGAGTGTATGAAAATTATATCGCATCAGTTTACTGATGACTCCACTTGCTTTACTGTTCACTTTTTCAATCAAGACGGCTGACTTGACTTGTTGGACCGGTTTACACGTAAAGAGATGTCAAATGCCACGCTAAAGAGATGTCAAATGCCACGCTATTGGTGAACTTTAATCAAAGCGTGTGCTCCACGACTCCACGTCAATCACTAAACATGCTTACCATTTTTCTGTCCATGTGGTCTATAACATGCACTAAACATAAACACTAAACATCGCCTTAACTAGATTGTTTTTTGTCCAGCAAATTATAGGAATTTTAAAGTTTTTGATAGTGTTAAATTTATTTCTATCATCAAAAATATTATTTAAATATTACTATTGTAAAATATATATATATATATATATATATATATATATATATTTCCCTCAAATTCCACCCCTTTTAATCACCAAAACAATTCTTCACCCTCCTTGAACAATTCTTCCCCTCCTTAAACCACTCCCTAAACATGTTTACCATCTTTTTTTTGTCCATGCGGTCTAGACTCTATAACATATGAAAATCTTATGAAACGACGACGAAAGATGCCTTGACTTGCTTTGCTTTACCAGTCAACACGTAAGGAGACCTGGAGAAGTCGAGATTGAGGGAAGTGACTCGGTGGATGTCCCGAACGCTTAATCCGGTTAAGTCGGACAATTAAAATATTTACGCCATTACAATTAAATTATTTGCAATTTGATACTTGTTGTATTACCGCTGAGCTACACTGCAGTCTAACCTTTCAAATACGAAGATGGATGGAAACTTCAAACATATACTTTTCTATAACGCACTTCCCTCAATCTCGACTTTTCTACGCGTTAACAGGCTAATCAAGTAGTAAGTCAAGTCTTCATTTCATAAGATTTTCATATTATCTATAATGCTCTTCCCTCAATCTCGAACATTATAGATAAAGCAAGGTCTTTACTGGTAAAGCAGGTCAAGCCATCATGGTAAACCACATGGAAAGAAAAATGGTAAACAAGTCAAGACCTCTGTTGATTTTCATACATCCAGAACTATATGAAAAATAGGAGGTGCGAAGGGCACGCAATTTGGAGGAGTAATTTACGTAAAATCAATCTTGATATTTTTACTTTGAAAGCGATGTCCACGCAAAATTCGCATCTCAATAATTTCTTTGAAGTTTTACCTAACTATATGAAAAAATAGGAGGTGCGAAGGACACGCAATTTAGACGAGTAATTTAAGTAAAATCAATCTTGATATTTTCACTTCGAAAGCGAGGTCCACGCAAAATTCGTATCTCAATAATTTCTTTGCTGTTGTACCTTGCTTTCTGCCACAAAATTTAGAATGCTAACTCATTTCTTTTAGCATTTTCAATTTTTTTGTTTCATGTTTTTGAAAATGAATGAAGTGTTTATTAGTGGAGCTTTTTTAATAAAATACAGATTTTCAAAATTTCTCAACATTATGTTCATGAATGTAGAAACATACATGCTTTAATTTTTTTACCGTTTTAATATTAATCAAAGAAATTTTAATAAATGGAAATAGAATAGTGTTTCAAAATTTGTATTTTAATTACCAATAATTATTAGGTGGATGGATAATATAAGTCTAATGTTTATAGAATAGTAGTCAAAATAAAAAGTTGTGAATTATCTTGAAATGTTTTAAAAGTGTTTTGATGTCTATTATGAATTGATACCTATCCTCATTTACAACATATAATTTATGGCTGTGTTAATTAAATTGAAAATATATATATATATATATATATATATATATATATATATTAAATCTATTAATTATTGATAGTTAAATTAAAACTATAAAATCTCTATTCAAAATACATACTATAAATATAATTAAAAAGTATCATAAAGTATCATATGAACAATGTAAATTTCTATTAAAATTTTATTTATAATATTCAACTTTTTATTATTTATTTTCTTGTTAAATATATATTAAATATTTGTAAAATTAATAATAATATTAATTTAAAACATAATTTTACTTTTATTTTTAACACTATAAGTTATCCGTTTATCCCATTTGAATATTTATTATAAATTAATTTCTATTTATAATTAGAAACCAAGACCTAATTTTCTCATACCATCTAAATTATATAAATAAAAAAATAAAAAAATCTCATTAACATGGGTAAAACCTAAAGTCAATATTCATTTCAGACACAAAAATTCCCATAACCCGCTTGCAATAAGCATTTTTATGATGCGAAAATATGAATATGTCTGACTGTTTAATCAACACGTTGTTTGTCCTTTGGATTTTCCATCTACCTCCCCTTTAGCAGTTTGTCTCTTCAGCAAAACGTGCAACCACACATAATCATGGCTCTATAATCATGGCTGCTAAATCAAAACGTGCAACCACACATAATAAATAATATTCAATTATTTATTAATTATCAGAGCACTCTGACTATTAGATGATTTTATTTTTATGCAATGAAAATTTCCGTGTTTTATTATTTGAAATATATTTTCCCTATTATAAATGGAAAAACACTATAAAGATCAAAGAAATATAATAATTAGATTATGAGTTAATTTGATTGTTTTACATTTATAATATTTTGTATTGTTATTTTGCAAAATAATAATAATAATAATAATAATAAAACTAAATTTAAAAAAAAAACATAAAATATACATAATATTAGCTTTAAAAATAATTTACATAATCATATAACTAAACAATTAAAAATGAATTTAAATAATATAAATTTGAAATTTGAAAAGTTTTACAAGCACTCAAAAAAGATATATGGTAAATAAATAAAAATATAAATAAAATAGAGATATGGTAAATAAATAAAACCTCTTTTTATATTTAGATATGATAAATAAATAAAAATATAAATAAACTAGATGTATGACAAATAAATAAAATCTATTTTTATATTTACTCAACAAATCTCTTTATATTTACAAAAACACCAAAAGAAGTTTTATTTAGGTGAACCCTGTGGGCCATGGAACAAATTATTATCAATACCATAGGCCAAATACCATTGGACAATTTATTATCAATGCCATGGGCCAAATACCATATTTATAAAAGAGATAGAAAAATGTAAGGTAAATAATAAAAATATATCAAATAGGAGTAGGAATCAACATCTAATTATATTTGAACCCTCTGAACGAAATTAATAATAATATCATGCAAAAAAATCATTATTAACCCTAACATAAATTTTATTAAATTTAATAACTTTATATTAATACAATATTAAATTATATATATATATATATGTAAACTCTAGATATATATGGGAGAAAATAATAAAGGCATATGATACAGGTGGAGAAATAGAGGGAGTGACAAGGGAGAGGGAGATATAAATATGGAGGTGGGAGAGAGATAGAGAGAGAAGGAGAGAGGGAGGGAAAGAGAGACGAAGTTGGAGAGGGATAGAAGGAGAGAGAATAAGAAAGAGAGGGATATAGTAACATAGTTGGAGAGATAGATAGAGTGATGGGAAAAGAGAGGTGATTTAAGGGCAGAGAGAGAGAGAGAGATAGAGAGGTGAAGATATAGGGAGGCAGGCAATAAAGGGAGAGAGAGGAAGGATGAGAGAGAGGAAGAGAGTGATGGGGGTACATAGAGGATTGTAGGGGGAGAGAGAGAGAGAGAGAGAGAGAGAGAGAGAGAGAGAGAGAGATGGGGAAAGAGAGTGGGAGGTAGGAGAGAATTGGAGAGAGAGGAAGGAAAATAGAGGGGACTTGGGAGAGAGGTGAAGATAGAGGGAGGCAGTCGATAAAGGGAGAGAGAGGAAGGACGAGAGACATGAAGAGAGTGATTGTGGAATATAGAGGATTGTAGTGGAAAGAGAGAGAGAGAGAGAGAGGGATAGAGAGATGAAGTTTTTTACACAACATTTTATCACTGTCCCTCCAATCCCCATCCCGCATATTGGAGGGTCATTTCTGTGACTTCTGAAAATTTTCATGGCTTGAAAATAACATCATTGCATCCCTTTTGATGAAGGGAACATTCTTCTTGTTGACATTTCCCTAAGAAGAGCTGTAAAAATCCCTATTTTTTCCTTGGCGCGAGTAGCCAGTTCTGCCCTTGCGCCAATGTGGAAGATTAACACTAGGGCCCATGCCACCTGTCGCTCTGTCCCAGTGTAATTCCCGCGCCAAGCTATTTATGAAATGTTTTTAAAAATAGAGGTGGAGGTTCCATTCCAACCACCTCCGGGATGAGTCATTAGGAGTGGTTGAACTGAAACAACAATGGGCCTCCTCCTTTAGTTAGTAGTTTCCACCTCCCTTGGAACACTCCTAAAGGATAGGCCTCCCTTCCACTTTTGCAGGGATCCCAACCTCCTCTTTTCCCTCTATATAAACAAGCCTTCTCTCTTTATGAAAACTAGCTGTAGTTGTAGCTGTAGATGAAGCTGAAAAAAGATAATTATGTAGCTGAAGTGCTGAACTTGGAGACAAAGCTATAGTTGAATAACTGAGTTATTGAGAAGTTAGAACAAGGAGAAATCCATCGAGAGGTCCCTTATCCCGTCCGAATTCCCAGATGAGCTTTGAGATGTGCTTCACCCGAGCCCTACTGGAGGAGACCGCAACGTTAGAGCATGGTTGTATCTCTTCTTTCTACCTATTAATATAAGTGACTATTGTCTGGTTCCCATCTTGTGTTTTGTCTTTATCGAATGCAATATGCTAGTATTCTTTGACTGACTAGTAGTTTTTGGATGGAATTAGTATGTGGTATGTGGTTATCATTTTCTGATCTCTGTGTAGGTGTCCAAACGTGATAAGCGGAAGGGTTGTGACTTGCCTTCGATCAAGAGCGATAGGTTCTCATCATCACTACGAGTGTCGACGACAGCTTTGGACCACAGGCAGGCCATTTTATCGCATTATATTTTATTCAAATATCTAGGAACCTACACTCTAGCATGATTCCTTGTTACTAGACCCACCCTAGGGCTAGAGGGATCATCTCTATCCACAGAGAGGATTTACCTACATAACAATTTGACGACCATACTAGGGAGAAGTGTGAGTTTGTCTTTGATCTTGTTGGGTCATTTTTTGGGGTTTTTGGTCTTCCTGGTTGTTTAACTGTGTTTTAAACCCTTGCTTGGCCCCAAAGTGTCAAGACCGACCTCTGCTCTATTGATTTTTTCCCTTTTTCCTTGGTTAACTGGCTAGGTGCAGTTTTTCCCTAAATAGTCGCGTTGATTGGCGCATGTTGCTTTTATAGTACTTGCGCCATTGCATGTTTGGCACTGAATACTACCTCATAGTTGCATCGACCCCTATGAGTTTTTGGGTATGAGATTCTCATGAGTTTTTGGTCACTTGTATATGTTTCTGGGTTCTTCTTAAGAGTAATTGAAGTGTTTTGAACTGTGTTTGATTGTTGGAGGCTTGTTTTCCTTAGTTGTTTGACCATTTCTTATCAATGCAGCTCGAGGTCTTAGGGTTTCTGAGTGCCTTGGTGCACTGAGCCTTCTGTTTGGAGATCGAGTTTCTTGATAAGCTGTCAAAGTCGTTCCCTGTTTAATTACTCTTGGTCTCTTTGATCCTGTTGAGTATGTTCATTGGTTGAATGATCATTTCTTTTCTCATTTTGATTTTTCTTCCTCTTACTCCAAGCACCGATTACATTGCTTGCATGGGTCATTTTGGAGATTTCTCTTTGATTTGAAAAGTTTGTATCATTGGTTTGAGTATTGTTGTGTTTGTTTTATGTTGGAGGAGTTATTCCGTTTCAACTTTTGCATTCACTCTCTCAAGCTAATGATGAAATTTTTTTTTCATATCATTTAATGTATTTTTTTCTCTATTGCATTGAAAAAACAAAAAATATTGCATTCTTTTTGCTTTGAAAATGAAAATTTCCTTCGCTTAGTTTTCATTGTATAGGATAGGAAAGAGTTTTCTTTTCTCTAGATTGCATTAGATTCATTAGTGGATGTTTTCGCATGATTTCGTTATTTTTTACTGCTTGAAAGTTTTCTTTCATTCTTGTAGATAGCCTTCATTGAACAAAAATGGTATCCTTCTGCATGTACTTTGCATTTATAGAGATTTCAGATCCGACATACGTTAAGGCCTAGAAATCGAAACCTAATCCAAGATCAACGTTAAAATTTATTTCAATTATCCTAAGGCAACATTGAAACCTAATGAAATATTCTAGTGGTCTAAGTTAGAGATGTGTTCTGGAGTCTTAAAACCTAGTAGCTGTCGTTCGCCATCTAGCTCCAGAAAGCACTAGTACGGACTTGTGCTCCGCGTATCGTCGAGTATATAAAGGGAGACCCCTCTAGGTTGCAATCCTTTTATCCATAGGAAGTCGAGTCTTCCGCCTTGTAACTGTGATACACCGAACACAACATTCAGGGAGACTACCTACACGTACGTTAAGTCCTTGGTCATTTCTCTTTCATTTGATCACCAAGGTGTATACGACAGCTCACAGAAACTTGGTACACCCTCTTTCTTAGAGTACCCGAGTAGTCATTCTGATATTTTCTTGACTCATTAAAAAGAGAAGAGATCATAGAGTACTTTTCCTTTCATGCTCATTTCAACCTGAAATTGATAGAGTCACCTTTTGCCTATTTCTCGACTCTTAAAATATGAAATGACAGAGTTTTGTTTCAATGTATTAAAATATTAACTACCCACGAAATATTCCTGGTTAAAGTTATCTTCCTTAGTATTTTGTTTTAAGGTTGTTTCCAATGGCAATGTTTCCAGAGTTTACCAACCAAGGAATCCCCTCCGAAGGGAATCCTGGTTCTTTTCCTGTTTTTGGGAATGTTGGTGCTCCTTATATGGCAACATTATCCCTTCCTAGGTTAACTGTTGTTTTCCTGTCTGGTTTTTATCGACCTCTGTGGTATAGAGTATTCCACCCTCTGTACAACCATCTCCTCTGCCTGAACAACACCATGTTTCTTCTAAGGTGGACCTCTCTCCTTCTTCGCCTGTTTCTTCATCCTCATCTTCTACTTCGCCTAGTGAAAGTATGGATTCTAGTAACGAGGTGGCTAAGAAGAAGAAGAGGAAGAAAAAAAAGAAGAAGTCAAATAAGTGAGAAGCTAATGCTACAGCTATTGCTTCTCGGACACCTTCCATTGATAAACCATCCAATCTTCCACGAAAAGTCAAATTCCATTGCATGTTGTGCAAAGGTGACCATCTTCTTCGAGACCTCCCTAGCATTACCAAGGTACTTGAAGCATGGTCCGATGGTCATCCGTCATTGCCTTTGACTTCTGGAAGTCATATTGGTGGCACATCTTCGACTAGTGTTGATAAGACCCATAAGAAACAGAGTAACATTATCAATCCCTGTAAGTTGTGTGAAGGGCATCATCCCATTCACCTTTGTCCATACATGGATGAGCCACCCTACTGTTTCTACACCCTATTTTTTCTACACCTTTCCTTCTGATTGGTTACCAAATTCTTTCTTCGAGTCCTCCACTAGTTGATTCAATGGTTGGTCAAGATTCATCTTTGGTCGATCCCGCTCCCCCGAAAATTCAAATTTAGGAATCCGTTCACGACCAACCATTGGCCGGGGAATCGGTTGATCTGACCCTGCATGTGGTTCATCAGGTCTTTTCCATTGAGAGTGGATCTCATCCCCCTCGTGTTCCTCTTGTTTCTTCAGATTCCTCAGACTTGGAGAAAGATCATCCCGTCCCTGTGATTCAAGAAGCTGCTCCTCCCGCTCCCACTATGCAGGTCGAGGAGGATGATCCTCTTGCTCCAGTAACACCAACAGATGACCATGTCAGTTCAATGGTAACCCCTCCAAGTAGTCTAGTCGTTTCCTTCGATTGGAGTCGATTTTCAGGATACCACCTTCCTTCTTATGTGCCTTTTGAGATCACAGTACAGGTCTTCGATATGATTGCACCTAGCATGATTATAAATGAAGGTGCGTCTGTTAGTATTCTGTATTCCTTTACTTGGCAAGCTTTTGGTTCTCCACTGCTTGTGCCTGTTATGCAGAATTTGTTGGCTTTTAATAGAGGAACCAGTCAACCATTAGTGATCCTTCCGAAGCTGCCTGTTACTTTGGGAGGGAAAAACATCTATATAGACGTAATGGTGGTCCAAGTTCCCTTCAATTTTAATTTACTCTTGGGACGCGACTATGCTTATGCCATGGGCGCAGTTGTCTCTTCCCTCTTTCATGTGATCTGCTTTCGACACAAAGGTCGGATCGTGACCATTGATCAGCTTTCATTCTTTGGTCTCGATGTGAAATTTGGTCCACCATTTGTCCTTTCTAGGTCTTTATCCACTGGTTATGTATTCCCCACTGTTGAGGAGGTAAATCCCCTCTGCGGACAGAGGCGATCCCTACTAGCCCAGCAGGGGTCTAGCAACAATCAAAAATGTTACGACGCAAGTCCCTAGTTATGAATGAAAAGACTAAAGATAGAAGCCTACCTGGAATCCAATGCTACGATCTGAAGAAGAGAGCGTTCCCACTCCTCAGCCTCGGCAGATCACGATCCTGCACGATCTCCACGGGTGGACACATGCACATGCAAGAAACAAATAGATACAAGCATAAAATCCGGCATACGTAACTAAATATCAGTCAGAAAGGATATTACTCATATTAACATCATTGAAAACAGAGTGGAACCATAATCGTAATCATTCATTAAATATCAATCGAAAGAGATTACAACCAAACTTCTGACGTCGTGGTCTCCTTCGGATGGGTCTCCAGTCGTTCACGTCTCGCAAAGTTCGCCAGGGAAAGGGAAAACCTCTCCTGACTCTCTCGAAAATAGTCTCCTTACTTGAGTCGGCCTTAAGGGAAGAAAGAGGGCTCTTACAGCACAAAGGCTCTTGGGAATTTGGAGATTCAAAGCTTAGGCACTTCAAGACTAACAGCCTTTCAGCCCCTTCATCAATGGATGAAGGCTATATTTATAGAGGAGAGGAGGAGGTTGGGATCCCTACAATAGTGGAAGGGAGGCCTTATCCTTTGGGAGGTTCCCCATATGGTGGAAACAAGAGGCCAAAGGAGAAAGGCCATGGTTATTCAGTCGAAACCACTCCTGATGACTCATCCACGAAGTTGTTGTAATCGAAACTTCACCTCCTTTTTTAAAAAACTTTCCATAAACAGAGTGGCGCGGGTGCAACACTGGGACAGAGCGCTAATTGGCGCGGGCTCAGTGTTAATTTTCCCCCATTGGCGCAAGTACATAATGGGCTACCAGCGCCAAGGCAAAAACAGGTGTTTTTAGGGGTCTACTCAGGAAATGATCAACAGAAGGAATGTTGTCCTCATGGAAAGGGATGAAATGATGGTATTTGCAAGGCATGACACTGCTTATTGGTCACAGAAATGACCCTCCAATGGGCAAGATGGGAATTGCAGGGACGGTGACAAATTACTGTGTAACAGATGCCCCCTAAAGCATGAGGCTCGAAAGAGAGAGAGGGGTGAAATGCTTTACGAGAACATGTTCAACTGAAGCCCCGCCGTCGGAAAACCTGCACAGAAAAATACAACTGATATGTCAAGTACATGATGTATATGTGGTATGGGCGCAGCCATCCAAAACAGAGTACACTATAATCCGGATCCAGGGTATGGGCGCAACCATCCAGCGAGGATCAAATAAATAGACTCAGGTATGGTCGCAGCCATCCAATCAGTGAGTGATATACATAACGATAATAATCCACAATCACAGCCTGGATTACAACAGACACAATCCAGGGTCTTGCGCTCCATCTCGACCCAAACAAAGTACAAGTTCAAGCATGCGAATATGTGAGCTGAAGTCGAACATGCAAGAACATCGTACGATTACCCGACCAATGATGAAAGGCTGATGTGAGCCTTGAGAAGACCACCAATAATGATGGCCCTCAGTACTACGAGGTACAATCTACGAGCGTGTGGTGATATTTAGCGTCGAACACCTTAAATCACTCGATCGGAGCGATGATGAAAACCCCACGTCGAATGCGATGAACCTGCCATTGAGGCATGCAGGCTCCGAGGTACCATAAAGGAGTCTCTAGATCAACTTCCTGGATAATGAGCTGAAGTCGACAAGAAGTGACCTTGATCGAAGGTGGGCCATAATTTTTCCCACATCATCGACACGAGACAGAGGAATATGATGTTTTTGTTGTGAATCAGGATCGTATGAGAATCGGAGGAAGGTTGATATTCGCAGAGGCCAACTTCTCTTGAACATATAAACGGCACGACAGTGGACTTGGTAGTATTTGACATCAACGGATCATAGGTCATGGTGACGAGGCAATGAGCAGATGAGAGGTCAAAAGGGATCATCCAAACCCACAGAGGCAAAGTGAAAAAACGAGATGAGATGTCCCCAACCCGACACGAATGCAGACAAGTGCCATGTTCAAGAGCGACATACTGCCGACGACAACGACGATGGTTCCATTTTCCCCCCACCATTTCTGGCGAGTACCCCAATTATTTTTATAACAAGCTTGAAGGGGATAGCATATGCTTGTAATATAAGTCCGCCCTTCGGGCGAATCCATCCTAGTGCATTTAACGAGTCCTAGGAAGGAGGAACTCGGAGAACGTCATTTCGACTAGATCCGATGTCATCAAGGTTTAACGAGTCTGACAAAGGAAGAACTCGGCGTCTTTTCATGTTTAGAGAGTTTGAAAAGACAGCGGAAAAGAAAACTCCACGAGTCCCTTTTCGTAAATAGTTCCCCAGATCCGAAAAGGTAGAAAACAATATCCGGGAAAACCTCCTAGTCGCGATAGGCTAGGGTATTCCTTTTTCGTAATCAATCCATCCCAGCCCGAAAAAGGGTTAAACGTATACTGGGTGAATGTCGATTCATGTCCATTTTAACGAGATCGAAACGACAAGGGCCTCGGCAATCTTTTCATGTTTAGAGAGTCAGAAAAGAGCTGAAAGATGACTCCTCCTGGAGGAACGAGTGGTATAAAGGGTAGCAACTGGTTCCGGTAATGGTGGAACTGCTCAAAACATGATAAAAGTCAAGAGGTTGGCTAACAAGACCACTCATCACAGCGGTTCCTCGGGAACGGGTAAAACAACCAAGTGAAGGCATATGATCGGCCAAGCAGATAGTGACAATGGAGTGAGAAAACCAAGGCTCTTCTGGCAAAAATAGGCTGATAAAATGGCAATCACAAGAGGTAAAATGGGAAATTTTTCATTTTTACACAAGCTTGAAATCAGGAAACTCTGCTTGAAGTTGGTTTCATTTTTACACAAGCTTGAAACAAAGATAAACTATGCTTGAAACCGGTTTCATTTTTACACAAGCTTGAAACGGAAACAAACTATGCTTGAAAAAGTAAGCATGCCCCCGGCATGGTGACTCAATTCGAGGTACATGCCCCCAAGCTTCAATCCATATGAAAAGCAGATGGAGTGAAGGTTCAAATTACAAGATCAAAAGAAAAGACTCGACTGGGATTTTACGAGATCTTATCAAAGACTCGAATTGAACAGGAACGTGTTTCATTATTTTAACGAGGTTGACACATTAAAAGAACTATCCTCAGACACCCTTGTTTCATTTTTTAAGGAGCTTGACACAAGACAAGGAACTCTGCTCCGACAACCTTGTTTCATTTTTTAAGGAGCTTGACACAAGACAAGGAACTCTGCTCCGACGACCTGGTTTCATTTTTTAAGGAGCTTGACACAGGAAAAGAACCAAGCTCCGAGAACCTCATCATAATGAACAAGAAGTCATCGCTTCCAAGACTTCCACTCCCCATGGAAGAAAAACATCCTGGAAGTCAGGACCCAATGCCCCCACCACTTAATGCACAACGACACCATCACTGAGCACAGGCACGGGGTAGGTAGCCACATAGTTGACCCGCGGAGGGGCAGATACAAGGGGTGGATAAAAACCAGGAAGGGATGATGGCGGGCCAGGTGCCACATCAGGACCAAATAACGAAAGATGATCAATGGTAACGATCCGTCCTTCATGTGGAAAACAGACCACACGAAAAAGGGAGGAGACAAGTGCTCCCATGGCATAGGTGTAATCGCGCCCCAAGAGCAGATTGAAATCCAAGGGGCCTGGAACAACCATCACGTCCATATGGATAGTTTTGCCTCCCAAAGTAATTGGTAACCTTGGAAGGATCCCCAACGGTTGACTCGTCCTTCTGTTAAAAGTCAACAGATTCTGCGTAACAGGCGCAAGCGGCGGCGAACCGAAAGCTTGCCAGGTAGTTGAGGATAGAATACTAATAGAGGCACCTTCGTCTATAATGGTGCTGGGTAAAACCAGACCAAGAGCCTGTACTATGATCTCGAAAGGCACATAAGACGGAAGGCAAAATCCTGAAAATCGACTCCAATCAAAGGAAGCGACCAAACTACTTGGAGGGGCTACCGTCGAACTGAGAAGGTCTTCCCCTAGTGTTACGGAAGAAGAAGGAGCATCCTCCACGACCTCCATCTCGAAGGTGGGAGAGGTATCCTCCAGGATCTCCATCACGGGAGGTGGAGGAGCAACTTCTTGAGGTATAGGGACAAGAGAATCTTTCTCCAGGTCCAAGGAATCTGAAGAGACAAGAAGAACCTGAGGGGTATGAGATCCACTCTCAACGGAAAAGACCTGGTGCACCATAGACGGGGCTAGTTCAACCGATCCTACGACCAATGGTTGGTCAGGGATGGATTCGTGAATTTGAATTTCCGAGGGAGCGGGATTGACCAAGGATGACTCTTGACCAATCGTAGGATCAGCTGGTGGAGGACTCAAAGAAAGCTGTTTGTAACCAGCTGGAAGGCAAGTACCGAAAGCAGTCAGAGTTGTCCAAAACTCGCGCTGAAAGCTGTCAATGTAGGACAAGGTGAATGGCATGGTGCCACTTCACACAACTTGCAAGGGATTGATAATCTTACCACCTTCTTAGAACCTTACCGGCACCGATTGAAGGGCGTCTTCCCAAGCTTGACTCCGACCAAGGCAGGCGGGCGGCGCCGTTGGACCATACTTCGAGCACCTTGGGAATGCCAGGGCAGTCTCGAAGAAGGTGGTCTCCCGTGCACAACAGGCAAGGGAACTTGACTTTCCGCGGAGGGTCGGAGGGCCTATCAAGATGAGATTTCTCATGGACAGTAGCTGTACATTTAGCCTCTCGCTTATCAGACTTCTTCTTCTTTGTCTTCTTCTTCTTCTTCTTAGCCACCTGGTTACTCGAATCCAGACTTTCACCGGGCGAAGTAGAAGAGGAGGACGCAGAAACAGGCGAAGAAGAGGTCCACGTTGCGATCAACATGATGTTGTTCAGGTGGAGGAGCGGAGTTAATGTGAGACATTGGACTCCCCGGAGGTTGAGAACAACCAAGCGAGCAACCCAGTTAACCCGAGGAGGACAACGTTGCCTTATAAAGGCACCAACGCTCGAAAAGGAGGGGAAAGGACCGAGGATTCCCATCGAGGGGGGATTCCCCAGGTTAGGAGACGAGGAAAGATGCCATCGAAATGATGTGAACAACACCTAAGAGCTAACTTTAGCACTTGGGATTAATAATTCGGGCAATTAATTTTTAAAACATTGAAACAAAACTCTAAGGTTTCATATTTCAAGTCGAGAAACAGGCAAAAGGTGACTCTATCACTTTCAGATTGGAAACAAGCGTGAAAGGACAAGCGCTTGATGACCTTTTCAAATTTAAAGAGTCAGAAAAGATCGAAATGACTACTCAGGAATACTAGGAAAGGGTGTACCAAATAACCGTGAATTGCAATATACACCTTGGTTTCAAAATGAAAGAGAAATAAACCAAGGACTTTCCGTACGTGCAGGAAATCTCCCCGAATGTTGTGTTCGGTGTATCACGGGTATAGGGCGGCAGACTCGGCTTCCTATGGATAAAGGATTGAAAACCTAGAGGGGTCTCCCTTTATATACGTGACGGTACGGGAAGCACAAGTCCGTACTAGTGCTGTCTAAAGCCAAGAGGCGAACGACAGCTACTAGGTTTTAAGACGCCGGAACACGTCTCTATCCTAGACCTCTAAATATTCGTTAATGTTTCAATGCTTCCTTAGGTAAATTCAGTAAATTTTAAAGTTGATCTTCAATTATGTTTCAGTCTCAAGGCCCTACCATATGTCATATGAAAATCTCCTGTATGCAGCTACATGAGAAAAGAAAACTTTTCAATTCAATGAATGCTATCTAGTTAAGGGAAGAGCTTCAAAAAATGATGCAACAAACAGCAAAACTGAAAACGAAACTTTTCCAAACTAGATGACTTTCACTATCCAAAAGTATTCTAAAACATTCAACGAAGCGAATTATGCAATGTAATCTATGCAAAATTCTTTTTCCGAAAACTATGCAATTGTAATCTATGCACAATTTCCTTTTTCTTTTCAAATAATAAGAATGCACTCAATGAATTTTTTGATGAAACGAGAATCTACTTAATGCATGCTTTCAATGAAAGAGAATGCACACAAAGCAATTTTTAGTTTTCAATCACTAAACAATGTGATCTAAGTCCAATGATGAATCTCAAAAACACTTTTCGATGCAATGTGATCTAATGCATTTAAACGAAAATCAAACTATGAGACGAAAACTAAAAGAACGCAAATCTCCTTAAATAAGGATGAAAGCAAAAGGGATGCAAACAAACACTAAGAATGCAATCATTGTTTCAAAATACTTTGTGACAAAATCCCTCAAAAGTTGACAAGACATCCCCAGCGGAGTCGCCAAATTGTTGAGGAGGTAAATCCCCTCTGCGAACAGAGGCGATCCCTACTAGCCTAGCAGGGGTCTAGCAACAATAAAAAATGTTATGACGCAAGTCCCTAGTTACGAATGAAAAGACTAAAGATAGAAGCCTACCTGGAATCCAATGCTACGATCTGAAGAAGAGAGCGTTCCCGTTCCTCAGCCTCGGCAGATCACGATCCTCCACGATCTCCGCGGGTGGACACACACACATACGCTAGTAAACGGTCTAAGCTTTTAAAATACGCTGTCTCGTAAACTAAATATCGGTCGAAGGATATTACTCATGCGGTTGATTGAAAACGAGTGGAACCATAATCGTATTGTTCATTAAATTGCCTTCGAAAAATTCGACTAAAAGGTTTAGATTTAAGTCGTGGTCTCCTTCGGATGGGTCTCCAGTCGTTCACGTCTCGCAAAGCTCGCCAGGGAAAGGGCAAAACCTCTCCAGAGTCTCTCGACGATAGTCTCCTTACTTGAGCCGGCCTTAAGGGAAGAAAGAGGGCTCTTACATCACAAAGGCTCTTGGGAATTTGGAGATTCAAGCTTAGGCACTTCAAGACTTCCAGCCCTTCAGCCCTTCCACCCCTTCATCAATGGATGAAGGCTATATTTATAGAGGAGAGGAGGAGGTTGGGATCCCTACAATAGTGGAAGGGAGGCCTTATCCTTTGGGAGGTTCCCCATATGGTGGAAACAAGAGGCCAAAGGAGGAAGGTCGTGGTTATTCAGTCGAAACCACTCCTGATGACTCATCCACGAAGTTGTTGTAATCAAAAGTTCGCCTCCTTTTTTAAAAAACTTTCCATAAATAGAGTGGCACGGGTGCAACACTGGGACATAGCACCAATTGGCGCGTGCTTAGTGTTAATTTTCCCCCATTGGCGCGAGTACATAATGGGCTACCAGCGCCAAGGCAAAAACAGGTGTTGTTAGGGGTCTGCTCAGGAAATGATCAACAGAAGGAATGTTGTCCTCATGGAAAGGGATGAAATGATGGTATTTGCAAGGCATGACACTGCTTATTGGTCACAGAAATGACCCTCCAATGGGCGAGATGGGAATTGCAGGGACGGTGACAAATTACTGTGTAACACCCACCGCAGGTAAATTATGTGGCTACCTGTTTTGTGCCCGCGTTAAGTGATAGCGCCATTGTGCATCGTGTGTTAGGGGAATTGGGTCCTGATTTCTGAGATGTTGTTCTCCCATAAGATGAGAACCTCTTGGAAGCCATGAATTTTTAAAAAATGAAACAAGATTGTTGGAGCATAGTTCGTTTTTTGATGTCATGCTCCTTAAAAAATGAAACAAGGTTGTTGGAGCATAGTTTTTTTTCATGTGTCAAGCCACTTAAAAAATGAAACAAGGTCCTCGGAGCAGAGTTCGTTTATCTTGTGTCAAGCTCCTTAAAAAATGAAACAAGGTGTCATGAGGATTTTTCCTCTTCTATTTCAACCTCGTTAAAATATGAATTAGCTCACGAGGATAGTTCTTTTAATGTGTCAACCTCGTTAAAACAATGAAACATGTTCCTGTTCAATTTGATTCTTTTCCAGATCTCGTAAAATCCCAGTCAAGTCTTTCTATTGATCTCATAATTTGAACCTTCACTTCATCTATCATTCATATGGACTGAAGCTTGGGGGCATGTACCTCAAATTGAGTCACCATGCTGGGGGCATGCTTACTTTTTCAAGCATAGTTTGTTTCCATTTCAAGCTTGTGTAAAAATGAAACCAGTTTCAAGCATAGTTTATCTTTGTTTCAAGCTTGTGTAAAAATAAAACCAACTTCAAGCATAGTTTCATGATTTCAAGCGTGTGTAAAAATGAAACCATTCCCATTTTACCTCTTGTGATTGCCATCTTATCATCCTATTTTTTCCAGATGAGCCTTGGTTTTCTGATTCCATCGTCACCATCTGCTCAGCCAATCATATGCCCTCACCTGGTTGCTTTACCCATTCCTGAGCAACCGATGCAATGAGTGGTCTTATTAGCTAGCCTCTTAACCTTATCTTGTTATGAGCAGATCCACCATTACCAGAACCAGTTGATACCCTTAATAACACTCGTTCCTCCAGGAGAAGTCAACTTTCAGCTCTTTTCTGACTCTCTAAAATTGAAAAGATTGTCGATATTCTTGTCATTTCAAACTCGTTAAATGGCTGCGAAGTGATATCTACTCAGTATACTTTTAACCCTTTTTCAGGCTGGGATAAATTATTTACAAAAAATGAAAACCTTAGCCTATCGCAACTAAGAGGTTCTTTCAGACTTTTTTTTCTACCGTTTTGGATCTGTGAGACTACGTACACAAAGGGACTGCTACAATTTTATTTTCTGCCTTATTTTCAAACTCTCTAAACATGAAAGGATTTTGAGTTCTTCCTTTGTCAGACTTGTTAAAATCTGATGACATCGGACTTCGTCACCATGACATTATTCGAGTTCCTCCTTCCTAGTGCTCATAAAATGTACTAGGATGGATTTGTCTGAAGGGAAAACTTACAATGCAAGCATATGTTATTCCCTTCCAGCTTTTTTTCAAAAATAATTGGGGTACTCGCCAGAAGTGGTGGGGGAAAATGGAACCAGATTTTAGTTGTGTGGGTAGTATGTCACTCTTGAACATGGCACTTGTCTGCACTCGTGTCGGGTTGGGGACATCTCATTTTGTCATTTTTGCCTTCATGGGTTTGGGTAATCTCTTTTGACCTCTCATTTTCTCTTTGCCACATCATCATGACCTCAGATCCTTTGACGTCAAATACTGCCAAATCCAGTGTTGTGCTACTGATATGTTCAAAAGAAGTTGGTCTCTGAAGTTTTCAACCTCCCTCTGATTATTTTTTGGTCTCGATTCACAAATGTCATATTACTCTATCTCGTGTTGATGATGTGGGAAACATTATGGCCCACCTTCGATCAGGTCACTTCCTATCGACTTCAGCTCATTATCCAAAAATCTAATCTAGAGACTCCCTTTTGGTACCTTGGAGTCTGCATGCCTCAATGGTAGGTACTCCACATTCGACGTAAGGTCCAGATAACTAGCCTTTGATCAACTAACTCTATGGGTATTCGACACCAGATCATTGTTCACATTCCGTGGATTGTACCTTTAATACCTTCAGAACCATTGTCATTATTGGTGGTTCCTCTTGTGTCTGTTAACAACTTTCATTATTGGCTAGTAATCAGATGATTTTATTCCATGTTTGACTTTAGCTCATATATTTGCATGCTTGAATTTGTACTTGTTTGGATCGAGAGGGAGCACAAGACCCTGGGTTTTGTTTGATAAAATCCACGCTGCAGTTTTTTTTGTGGATTATCATGACTTATTACAAGACTCTTTGATTGGATGGCTGTGACCATACTGAGTCTATTTAGTGATCTTTACTGCTGGATGGCTGCGTCCATACCTAGGTCTCAGTTTTTTATATACTCTTTAATGGATGGTTGCGCCCATGCCACATGTTCATGTATCATAGATATCAGTTCTATTTGTAATTACAGGTTTTTTGACAATGGTGTTTGGGTTGAACGCGTTCTCATAAATCATTTCACCCGTCCCTCTCCCTCAGACTTCATTCTTTAGAGGGCATATGTTACACAACATTTTTCCACTGTCCCTCCAATCCCCATCCCACACATTGGAGGGTCAATTCTGTGACTTATGAAACGTGTCATGCCTTGCAAATAACATCATTGCATCCCTTTTGATGAAGGAAACATTCTTCTTGTTGACATTTCCCTAAGCAGAGATGTAAAAATCCTTGTTTTTGCCTTGGCGCGAGTAGCAAGTTTTGCCCTCGTGCCGATGTGGAATATTAACACTAGGGTTCGTGCCACCTGGTACTCTATCCCAATGTAATGCCCATGCCAAGCTATTTATGAATTTTTTTTTTTTAAATAGAGGCGGAGGTTCCATTCCAACCACCTCTGGGATGAGTCATTGGGAGTGGTTGAACTGAAACAACCACAGGCCTCCTCCTTTAGTTAGTAGTTTCCACCTCCCTTAGAACACTCCTAAAGGATAGGCCTCCCTTCCACTTTTGTAGGGATCCCAACCTCCTCTTTTCCATCTATATAAAAAAGCCTTCTCTCTTTATGAAAACTAGCTGTAGCTGTAGTTGTAGCTATAGCTTACGTTGAACAAAGAATTATCCAGCTGAAGTGTTGAACTTGGAGACTAAGCTATAGTTGAATAACTGAGTTATTGAGAAGGCATAATAAGGAGAAATCCATTGACAGGTCCCTTATCCCGTTCGAATTCCCCGATGAGCTTTGAGACGTGCTTCACCCAAGCCCTGCTAGAGGAGACCGCAACGTCAGAGCATGGTTGTATCTCTTCTTTCTACATATTAATATAAGTGACTATTTTCTGGTTCCCGTCTTGTGTTTTGTATTTATCGAATGCAATATGCTAGTCTTCTCTGACTGACTAGTATTTTTTGGATGGAATTAGTATGTGGTATGTGGTTATCATTTTCTGATCTCTATGCAGGTGTCTAAATGTGATAATTGAAAGGGTTGTGACTTACCTTCGATCAGGAGTGAGAGGTTCTCATCATCACCATGAGTGTCGACGACAGCTTTGGACCATAGGCAGACCATTTTATCACATCCTCTTTCAATCAAATATCTAGGAACCTACACTCTAGCATGATTCCTTGTTACTAGACGCACCCTAGGGATAGAGGGATCGTCCCTATCCGCAGAGAGGATTTACCTACATAACAAAGTTGGAGTTGAAGAGAGGTATGGATAGAGATATGGATCTAGATGGGGAGATAGGGACGGAAGAAGAAAGACATAAAGAGTGACAAGTGGTGAGAGAGAGGAAGTGATAAGGGAGAGGTGGAGAGAGAGAGTGTATGTTTGGGGGTGAGATAAAGGGACAAAGAAGGATAGATGGATAGAATGGGGGAGAGAAGGATACAGAGAGACATATAGTGAAAAATTTAGAAGGTGACGAGAGAGAGAGAGAGAGAGAGAGAGAGAGAGAGAGAGAGTGGATAGAGGTAGGGAAAGAGAGATGGAGATGCAGGGGGAGAGAGAGGGAGGTAAGAAGAAAGACATCGAGATTGAAAGTTGGAGAGAGAGAGAGAGGGATATAAGGAGTGATAAGGAAGATGGAGGAAAACTGAGAGAGGATAGCATGAGGGAAGAGATATAGAAGTGGGGGAGAGGGAGGGAAGGGAACGAGAGAGAGAGGGAGGGAGGGACAAAGAGATTGATAAATATGGAGAAAGAGAGTGTGTGCATTTCTCGGGGTGAGATAAAGATACAAATAAGGAGATATCTAGGGACACACATATATATATATATATATATATATATATGGAGGGGGGAGAGAGATAATAATATTTCTTACAATAGATGCATTTATTTTGGTATAGATGGTGATTTCTAATCCTATTTGATTGCTTGCACTAAATGCATTCATTTCAGTGTAGATGGTGATTTATAATACTATTTGATTGCTTGCACTGGATGCATTGATTTTAGTGTATATGTTGGCTTCTAATCCTATTTTCTTACTTTCACTAGATGGATTGATTTCAATGTAGATTTTCACTTCTAATCCTATTTTATTATTTGCATTAGATGCATTGATTTCAGTGTAGATTTTGTTTTCCAATATTATTTGATTTCTTACATTAGATGCATTAATTTCAATGTAATGTTGATTTTTGATTTGATGTAATTGGATGTATGATGGTACGTTAATTTTAAACTCATTGGATTAATAGTGTGCATTGATTTTACTGTAAGCAGAAAAAATTATTGACAATGTAGAACGATTTTTTTGTTATAGTATTTAAACCAAATAATATTGGAGAGCAAGAGAGACAAGGTATGATGTTTACTACAACAACTTGAGCTAAATATTTAAATGTTTTACGATTTATGATTTCTATTATATTTTTCATATAATCGATGTGGAAAGATGACAAAACTAATAAGGGTGACAATAAGAATAGTAAAAGAAAATAGTTTGAGATTGATCACAATGAATGATATTTGTGATTGACTACATTATTATTATTCACATTTTATATCATTCAATTTTATTACATTTTCACTTTGCATTCAAAAAGTCCATTTCATCATTTTTCATCATTAAAGTTATTTTACAATATTTATCATCTCAACAAACTCAAAGGTAACTAAGAAAATTTAAAATTAAAATGACTCGATAAATCTCAAACATATTTAGCCTATTTAAAATGGTTATATTAATATCATATGTATTTACATATTGTTGATATAATTAATTATATGTTCCTCATATTATCGATAAATTTTATATTTACATATTGTTAGCCACCTATAATATTTTGATATACCAAAAGGTGGCTAAGATCTTTTGAGCCTCCAAGGAACAAATTTTATCACTAAAATTGTTGGCTCTTGAAGACTCTTTGTAGGCCTCATGCCTTTGTCCAAAATCCTCATCGCTGTTCTCATCTCATACTCTGAAATTTCTACTGAAATACACAAAAGAAACTGCTGCAAAGCCATCCCTTTTCCTTTTCTCCCACTCAAAAATTAACCTTCTTTTCCTTTCCCTTTTTCCATATTTTTCCTCTATTATTCATCTTTTCCTTTATTCCCTTCATAAATCACCCTTCCCATGGTTAAAAACTCACTTTTTAACCCTTTCGGCACCCTTTGTTTCCATTAAAAAACCATGAAAAATCATAAAAATACAAGTCTTTTTATGGACCTAAGCCCCTTGGGCTAAGCCCTAAACCACTTCCCCAATACGCCCTCATCATAAGAACCAAGCGCCAAACCCATAAAGCGCTAATCGAATCGAAAAGATTCAAGGGGACATGTTTGTGAACCAGTTCAAATTTTCGATTGCGATCAGGCCCAAAGTCTCGATTCCGATTAAGCCCGCAGTTTCGATTGCGATCCGCCGATCGGCCATTCCCCGATTCACTCTCTGCCGTCGATCTGATCTGCAGATCGACGGGCAGCGCTTAAAACGCCTTCTCCCCTCCCGATTGCGCAATCGCATCGGAGTTTTTTTTTCAATCGCGTCCCCTTTTTCTGCCGCCCCCGATTGAGATCCTTCGATCGAATCTGGACCGTCCACGTGTCCAGATCGGACGGTCCAAAACTACCCCACCTCATTTCTTCCCCCCGCTCCTCTTTTTCCTCTTTGCGCAGATCTCCACCGTTGGTTGCCTTCATCCAACGGCTACGCTCCTCCACTGCCATCTGAAGCAGTTTAAACCCAAAAAACGCAGGATTTCTTAATTGTTTTGTGTTTTGTTGCAGGTGATTTCAATGGTTTTCTGTGTACTATAAAGAAACGTCGGAGGTGGGAATAACGATTATTGCGCCCATGATCTACCAAAGAGAACCATCCGCGGGGTTTCGCTCCATTGTTTTCTCAACGCTTCATAGGCGTTGATGCCATACGAGCCCAGCGCGGCCCTGCACATCGACAAGACACTGTTTTATTAAAAACACAGTTGAAAGAGTATCAGTGTTGAAGAACATAGCGCAGCAGAGCAGAAGATTGAAGACAAATTTAGGGATTACGGCTAAGATTGACTATCAAAAGCATAATCCCCAAATTAAACACAGTTAAAGAAAAATCATAAGCGTTTAAACAGACAGAAAGGCTTCCACCGTTTCAACTAAAGGCGAATTAATTCCTCAGCTACCGTAAAGGCCACCTGTTGCCTCAAACCATTCAAACCAAAGGCTAAGTTATTGAAGAAAATCAGATATCTGCCTCCAGCACAGCCAGGGAGTTACTTCTGCAAGGAAACCAATGAATAAATATCTGCAGAGTTACTCCAAAACATGCACAGAGCCTCAAAGTCAAACAAAGCTTCCACCGAGCTTTGATATTTATTGTGAAACAGTTAATGTAGTGATCCACCTGTAAATTTCTCCCTCGAGCCTCTCAAAGGGCCGAGAAGTCTTCACTCTGCATTAATTGTCCTTGAGATATTTTTTTAAAATCTCACCTCCTCATCTTCCTATAAGTACTTCTACAGAAGATGAGAAATTGTTGGTTGCAGAACTTTGAAATACACTTGAGCTCGAGACTTCTATTTGTACATAGTGTTCACTGGCCCTTGAAGCTCTGTTTGTGCTAGAGTAGTTAGGTTGAATATTGAAGATGATTTCTGAACTGAAACATTGGACTTGAAGATTGTAACTGGTTTGACATCAATATAAAAGTTGTTTCTTGGGATCCTGGTCTTTATCACTGGTGAAGTGCTTCTTTCTTTGTTAATCGTTCTCCTTCTATGTATGCCATATTGTTCATTTTCCCTCTGTAAAGAACAGTTTAAACAGGGTTAGGATTTTCTGTATAGCAGTAACCTTCTCTGGCTGAGAAATTTTTATCTTAATGTTTTCTTCAGATTTGTTTATTTAAGAATGATTCAATACAGTTTAAACAGTTAGGAATGTTGGCATTCCCTCGTCCTTCTGTTTGCTCAAACATTGTTCTCGAATGTTATTTCCATTATTTTCTATTAAAGTTAGACTAGAGAAGATATGGTTTGCCCTGATTCCTAGATTCTTTTCTCCAAAGGTAGATTCTGAAAGTTTCCCTTGGTGTTGACTGAAAGCAGACTAGGTTTAAAAGTACTTTATCTGATCTTAAGTTACACTCTGTTTTTCTTAGGTGTTTTCATACTTTCTGAAGGTAATTATGTGGATTACTGGATTGTTTGTCAATTAAGCTGCTTTAATAAGAACTTGCCCAAGAAGTCTATGGTTAGCCCTGTCCTTGGTTGGTTTTAAAACAATTACTTAAAAGGCTTTTCTTGTTTGGACTGACTATAAATCCTCTGAGAAATTATTATCAGTTTCCACCCCTCCAACATTTTAATGTTTCCATTTCATCATTTTAATCTCAATAATCTTGTGGCATAGATAACTTGCCCCTTGGATCACACTTGATGTTGTTGTTCAATTAAAGCCCAGATATGACTCCATAGCCCAATGGACTAAAAACCAGCGTTATATCTATCTATCTGCCAAAACTATTCTATTTGCTTGCAACTTCTCACTTTTGAAACTTTTGCACTTAGGACTTCCCCCTCAAGTAACATTTCATGCTCAACCATCCAAAACAAAATAAAACCCTTGGCCTTCATAACTAGCCTAATATCATTACCTTAAGCTTTTCAAAGACAATATCCATCTTTGTACATATTGGAGAGATCCCTCTCCGGATTCAGGAGGGCTAGATCCTAGAATCCCAAAGTTGGTTGAAATGATGTTAACTCTGTGATTGGACTCTCCCAATCTTGCTAATAAATTACAGAGACCTAACACATATTATTAATATAATTAATCATGTGTTCCTCATATTATCGATAGATTTTCCTTGGTCACGCACGACTGGAAGCAGCCTAGATCCATATTAACTACGGATCTATCAAGCACCGAGAGGGATCAAATATCTAGAGGAGAAAACCTTTCCTCAAGTTTTTCACTGAAAAAGTCGGTTTTCACCTCGAGAGATTTGATGCCTCTCAGTGCTTGATAGATCCGTAGCTAAGATGGAACTAGGCTAGTATATATGTATTTTTTAATTTTCAAACCTGTAATGATGGATGGTTTTAATTCTTTTTGTAATGTAATGTTATTGGTGGGTATTTACTATTACTTTTTCTTTTCTATTAATTTTCAAAAGTGTAAAGAAGTATTGTTTTATATTTCTACATATTTTGATTTAATGTAGGTTTTTTTGTTGATATTTTATTAATATAGCCATATAAATTAAATTTTTAATAGATATTTATAAAGATCAAAACACTCATGATAAATCTTAAATCTTACATCATTTAAATGTTCATAAACATCAAAACATATATCTCATAAAACTTCTCACATTACAAAGTTTAAGAAAATGGTTTTAAATTGTTATTATCATTGATTATAAAAAGAATTAAGATGAGTTATATATATATATATTAAACATGTAACAAGGTTTTTAACTATGGAGATTATTAAGTTGTGAATATGCTTTGTTATAGTAGCATAGAGCAACGATACCATTACTTACTAATACCACATTTCCAAAAAACCATAACTCATGCTCATATGACATTTTTCTTAATTAATGAATCTAATTAAAATGGAAAAAAAAAAGACATAACTACTTTCCCAGATAAATATCAACATCCTATTTGTAACTACTAATAAAAATATTATACAATATTTAGTGCAGATTAAATATCTACATCGATGACGAATAAGTGCAACCATATAAATTAAATGGCTAATAATATGAGATAGACTTCAATCCTTAATAAACATCAAAACACTCCATGATATGTCTCAGGTTTCTAAAATTAAAAAAAATCATTAAATTTAACTATATTATAACTTTATTTTAAATTTTTATTTATTATCATTATTAATTACGTCGTAAGGCATTCCTTTGGGAAGAACTTCCCCAGTTTCCACTCTGCACCACTCTACACTGTCAGATCCATTGTTCGATGATTAACCAATGTTTTTCATCGGATTTATTGTTTATGGTTGACCATATTATTTATTATTGTTAACCTTAATATTGTTAATGTTATTATTTTTTTTAACCTTAACAAATCTCGTAGAACCTTAACACAACCCAAAACTAACATAATTATTATTGTTAACCTTAAGAGAGCTTACAATGCTCGACTAGAGAAACAACCCATGCATCTCAATAAGATGGCGATGAAGTCGAAGACCAATGAGTAGTGGAAGGATGAAGTGGGGTGCTACCAATGGCTAAGGGTTCCCCTTTTTCTTATGGGCAGCCAAAGTTATCTTTTGCACATTTTATGGAGCCCGCAACCCTTGGACAGAGAAATATCCCTTGCTTCCGAATAACCATATTCTCTGTTGGTTATTATTTATGGCCGTGCAACCTCCTAGGATTATATTCTATTGTAATTTAAATCTCTTTATTTATTTATTCATTCCTCCTCTTGCAGTGGTTTATTGATTGGAAAATTTCTTGATTTGTTGCGTGCTCCCACCCATTTCTATTATGAGGTAAGCATTTTGGGAAAATTGTATATTGTATTGTTTTTTTTCTAAAGCTAGGTTCCATTTATTTGTGAAACTATATGTGTTGAATCTAACTAGAAAAACTATTGTCCGAAGTGTTTACTAGGAGTAGGTCCCCACTTCAAGTCAAATTAATAGCCGCTCGTGAGTTGGTCGCCTTGATATTTGGTGAAAAAACAATAGGATCTACTTGCGAGAGGGGATTTGATGGAAGCATATTCGTTGCTTCTTCTGGAAACTTTCTTTCTTTGTTTTGTGACCCCACGCATTTATTGTGTGAGGTAAGAATTTTGCAAAAAAATTGTATTGTATTATTATTTTTCGAATGCTAGGTTCCATTTCTTTATGAAATCCCTTGCAACTCTCTAGCCCTGTTTCTCATGCCATTTCCTACTTCTCATTCTTACTTGTTTACCATTTCTAGGAAAATTTCCCATCTTTGGTAACATGTGCCACAAAGAAGTCAAATGTTTCCCCCATTAAACAACCTGCTATTAAAAATGACTCCATTATGCAAGTTTGTAACAATTTCTTTTCCCATGAAACGTTGTTTTCTGTCTCTGCTAATGTGATTCTGATGATAACAATTATCATAAGAAATTATAAAGGGACTTACTAAAATATTTTAAATAATTTTTTTCTATTGATAACCATTTGAAAAGCCTTATATAGCCCATATGTAAGGATATGGTCCCATGGAAGGAGCTTGCATTTTTTTTAACAATACTTGTTGGGACAAAAAAGAGTAGGTGACTGAGGGAAAATGTAGCATTTTCTTTTCATATAATAAAATATTTTTAGACTTGCAAGATTGAATGCATGGTTCACTTCATGTTTTCTCTTCATGAATGTATCCTAGGATTTAGCAATTCGTTCTTTTTTCTCAGTT
>CM076569.1:367803412-368029754 GCA_034641835.2 Pinus albicaulis
ATAAAAATAAATAAAAAATAAAAAACACAATAAATATAAATATAAAAAAAAAAAAAATTAAAAAAAAAAAATCAGGGACATAAGGCGGGTATCCAACACCTGCTGATGTTCCAACCATCATCTCTGTTGAGATTAAGGGGTCTTTTTTCAATTTCTAAGGCCTCTCTTAACTTACGATGATGGAAATGGTCAATCCTAGCAATGACCTTCGCCTCTTCAATGCAAATATGATGGTTAGTCTTTTCTGCATGTTTAGCTAGGGCAGACGAGCGGGATCTTCCATGCTTAATGTCAGCAGCATCTTCCATGGTTTTTTGACAACGTTCCATTATATGTGATTATTACCGAAAGAGAGTTTACAATTTTATATGGATCACAGAAGCATAGATTCTAAAAATAGAGAGCCATATTGTTGAAAAATATGTTTAAGGATTATAGAATGAGTAAAGGAGGGAAGTAAAGCTTGCATATTATATTTGTTTGAAATACAAGTGAAAGAATCACGTGTGAGGTGTATGAGCATGTGATGGTATGTAGGGAATCCCTAAAAGTACCTTTGAGTAACTCATACAATGCATGGTATGGATGCATGATAAATGTTATGAATGTTGATGTGAATATGGAGTAGCAACAAGGCTTGCTGCCAACAAGGTTAAGTTATGGAATGTTGACATTGCTAAAGGCTTTTTCCTAATGGAGATGAGGAAATCCTTGAATAAGCTAGTGCAAGTGCTTACTTGGAAAGTGAGAGAGACTACTCTATGTATATTAGATTTTCCTTATGGAAGTGGAAAGCCCCTTGGTAAGAATGTGTGAATTGCCACCAGGGAAATGACAAGGCCCTGAAGATGCTTTAAAATTCAAAAGAAAAACCATGGTGAGGTTATGAGGGTGATGTAGATATTGAGAGGACACATTGATACTATCCTTGATATGACAAAGAACTTGAAGTATTTTTGTGAAATGGATTATTTCACATAAATGAACATGGAGACCAACGAAGTAACTCTTGGTAAGGTGAGGGGTTGAATGGCCCGATGCTGTGTGAGACTCGCAAGGAAAGTTTTAAGGATAGAAATTTATTTTAATGTTTAGCAACCTTGGCGAATCTTACTAGCCCTTTATATGCAAATTGTAAATTGTTTGGCATTTTTCTTGTAAAAATATTCAAATTTCTAATGATTTTATATAATATCTAAATTTTTGGCCTTTTTTAAGGTAAAACAATTTTATATTATAGAATTTGGGTGAATCATTTTTAGAAAAAATGGAGATTGACAAATATTTTTTTGGAAAAAAACATGGAAAATTAGCTCACCTGCAAATATTAGCCCCTAAAATTTTCCCTATGCGAGAAAAAATCTCTTAGAAGAAGAGAAAATTTATGAGCCTATGATGAGGCTTTAAGGACTAATGTCCAGCCATTTAAAGAAATAAAATGAACATGTTGTTGTCATCCTCGAGGAAAAGGGGATGACTCGAGATTTCAAAGCTAGTTGAATCTATTATGAAGTACTAGTTTGTATAGGGATTTATGTGAAGACCAATTGAGTAAGTGATGGATAGATCTAGAGACTAAGTGGTCTAATCATGTTGGACTAAAAATAACGCAACAAAGTGAGATTGCGTGGAAGATGGTCCCTTGGGTTGACTATGGAAAGACTTGTCAAATGGACAAGGTTTTTTTCTTTATTTGCTAGTTTATGTGAGTCTTGAGATGAATGGCATGACTAACTTGTGGTTTGAGTAGCCATGACCCAAGGGCATCTAAGCCATCAAATTCACTCGGGGATCACACCCGAGCCGAGCCACACCAGCCCTTAGCATGGTTGGATTTTTGCCCACAAAGTTTCGAACCAACAAACTTTACACAGTGAAGTGCCTAAACATAACACATTGTCACCATCTGCTCTATGCCCCGTGGGCATCAAGAGGACAAGGCTATAAGAAAAGGAAAAAACAATAGATGCTTAAATAAAGACCAATTATGTCTTGAATGGCCATCAAATTAAAAAATAATGGTATTAATATAATTTGTTGAGACAGTTGGTATACACAAGATGCAAGAGGGAGGGTCCCTTGGGCTATCTAAGAAATAATTAGGCTCCTAAGCCTTTTCTTTAAACGTTTATAGTATTTATCTAAAAGATGTGGGGTCTTTTCCAATCTATCCCCATATACAATGCAGATTTCTAAATTCTGCCTATTTTCTCTATCACAAATATCAGGGCATTTGTATATAACTGTCATTGTTAACAAAAATAAGCCCTTTCATGAGTTCACTGCCTTTATTTGCCATTTGGTCTGCTTCACTGTTTAATTTTCTGAGAATGTGATAAAATTTGAAGCTGTCAAAATCTTGGAGCACTCTTTTCAGTCTATCCACAATTTTGTTGAGGCTTGGATTGTTGAATCGAGCTCCCTTGTTTAAATTTTTTATTATTAGCTCTGAATCTCCAAAGACTTGTAGTTTTTTAACACCTTTGTCTCTAGCTATTTGGCAGGCTTTGAGAAGCCCGAAGAGCTCAGCTTGGTTGTTGGACTTCTGACCTAACCCCCAGTAGAAGATATCTTTGGAAAATCCGTCTGTTGAATAGATGACTCCCCCAGCACCAGCTGCCCCAGGGTTCCCTTTTGACGCCCCATCGAAGAAAATAGTGTATATTTTTTGTGTTCTCCACCAACTTTGAAAAATTTCCTCTTCATCTCTTAAGCGCCATCCCGGATTTCCACTTTGAGGTATAGGGGGGTTTCTGCCCGGATGAGGCACAAGTTCCCCTAACCACATCTTTTCTTCTTGCAGCAGAGTAGTGTCTTCTTTTATATACTGATGTTTGGCCACTTCCCTCAGGAAGGCCTTGGCTTTTGCAGCTATTTTCATCGGGGAATGCCTCACCTCTTTGAAGATCAGTTGATTACGTGCCAGCCAAATCTGCCAACAGACATATTTGGGTAATGCTGTCCAGATTCTGCTCCAAAATGATTTTTGGGGAATATGATGGGGATAGAGCTGCCTCCAAGAGGCAAAGAGTTCAGCTGCTGTGTTGAAGGTTGGGACAGTGATCTGCAATTCCATTAAGATGAGCCTCCAGACATCCTTTGCCACGCTGCAACCTATGAACAGATGCTGGACTGTTTCTGAGTTGCTATTACACATCACACACCTGTGAGGACCCGCAATATTTCTTTTCTCCAAATTATCTCCTGTGAGAATTTTATTATGGATCACAGTCCAAATAAAAAAATTCACTTTAGGTGTGGCAAATGAGTCCCATACCATTTTCCAGAAGTCTGCTGTGTGATTACTGTTTCGATTGCCCTGCATTACTTTATATCCAACTGCTGTGGAATAAACACCTGTTGGGCCCCAACCCCAACTGTCTCTTGCGACTTTATGGACCGGTGCAGCGTCCTCCAATTGGTCTTCGAGCTGTGATTGTTGATGTATCAATCGATCTGGAACTCCATGGAAGTCCCAGCCCTCCCATTCCCCACGCTGGTTCCACTTTGCTAACTCATATTGGCGTTTAACTCTAGCACGCTCCAGCCATGCTTTAAGCTCTGTTATATTTCTGTTTTCTTCCAGAGGGGCGTTTCCCATAATGCGATCCTTCCACATGTGTATACGTTTTCCGCTACCTGGAATTCTATATAACTGTTTTAAGAAATGTTTGCTGCTCTTGCAGCAAAGACTCCATACATGCGTGCTCTTGTTTGTGTTTCTGTTTAAAATATTGCTGAGATCGTTATTTACTCCATACTTTAACCTCAGCGTGCTGCTGACAGGATGAGTGGGATCATGGAGTAGATTCCACAAGATTTTTCCTCCTAAGGCAAAGTTAACAAGCAGGGGATCCCTTATTTGCAGTCCCCCTTCCTCCATTGGCCTTTTGACAACGTCCCAACTCACCAGGTGCAATTTATATTCGTTGCCTTTTCCTCCTTGCCACAGAAAATCTCTGAGTGGTTTGGAGATCTGCTCCATAACGTTTCTGGGCGCCAAAAGAAAAGAAGCCTGGAATATGGGAAGCGCAGACAGCACTGATTTGATCAGTATTACTTTGCCTCCCTTGGTCAACCAATAACCCCCCCATGCAGCAATCTTGCTTTTGATTTTCGAAATTATTTCGCTCCATAGGTCTCTTTTGTTGATTCCTGAGATAATGGGCAGGCCAAGATACTTGAATATATCCCAGTCTGCTTGTCCTTTAAACCCAAGAAGAGTAGTTATGGCTTCAAGTTCTTGCTGTGCAATATTCAAGCTATACACTTCACTCTTACTTTCATTCACTGCAGCTCCAGATACTCTACAATATTTTCTGAGGACGGTGTCAAATGCCCGAGCGATTCTTGTGGAGGCTCCTCCTAGGAGGAGAGAATCATCAGCAAAAAGCGCATGATTCGAAGAGTCTGCTTCTGATGATGATTTGAGGCCTGGAATGTTCCCAGCAGCTTTCTCAGCATTGAGCTTTCGGCTTAAAGAGTCCGCCATAAGAATGTACAGGTATGGTGAGAGAGGGCATCCCTGCCTAATGCCTCTCTTGGCTTGGAAGAAGGGTGTTGGGCGGCCGTTGACTAGTGGTGCAATCCATGGGCTGTCAATGCAAGCTTTGATAAGTTGAACAAAATAGGGCGAGAAGCCAAAGGACAGAAGAACTTTACTGAGGTAAGATCGATTCACTCTATCAAACGCATTTGCCATGTCTAATTTAATCACCATTCCTTTCTCTTTCCTCTGTCTGCTGGAGTGGATTGTTTCCTAGACCTGGATTACATTGTCCAGGATTTGCCTCCCTTCCACAAATCCACTTTGAGAGCTGGAGATCACCCTTTTTAACAGTGGTTTAATTCTGTTTGCTAACAACTTAGCCAGTATTTTATAAGATGCATTACACAACGAAATAGGCCTGTATCTAGAGAAATTTTCAGGATTAGAATCTTTGGGAATTAGAGCTAAGTAAGTGGAGTTGGTTCCTCCACCGATCTTTGCTTTTGCCATAAATCCACTTATCATTTTCTGCAGGTCTGCCTTTATTATATGCCAGCAAGCTTGAAAGAAATGGATTGTGAATCCATCAGGACCCGGTGCCTTGTCCGGCTCCATGTCCCATATTACATTTATGATTTCCTCCTCCGTTGTGGGTCTGCAGAGGTTTGCATTTTCTTCTGGGCTGATGAGGTTAGGAATATTTGAAAGGAAATCACCAGATTCCTCCTCATTACTCTGTACATCTGCATTGTAAAGACTTTTGTAATAAGCTTCAGCAGCTGCTTTGACTTGGTTGAACCCTTTGCAAACTTTTCCTTCTGCTGTTTTGATTTCTGCTATATAATTTCTTGACAGTCCTGCTCTGTATTGCCTGTGGAAGAAAGGTGTATTCCGATCCCCAGCCTTCAACCACAGACTTCTAGACTTGATTCTCCAATATTCTTCTTCCCTTCGAAAGGATTGATATGCTGTTCGTTGAACTTGTATTTCTGTTTCCAACAATTCTGTTGTAATATCTTTGGCTTCCATGTCATTTTGCAGGGCTTGCAATGTTTGAACTGCCTCTTTTCTTTGTTCAGGAGGAGCATATGTTGGCTTCTTGATCCATTCTTTCAAGGCATATTTTGTCGCTTTCAACTTCTGCTCCCAAACATAACTTGTGGATCCGGTGATAGGTTTGGACCAAGCTTTATTCACAGTATCTAAGAAACCATCTCTCTCGATCCAAAGAGGGCTGAATCGAAAAGGAATGGGTCCAAGATCTTCTTCTTCTTCAAGGAGGAGTTGTATTGGCTTATGGTCAGAGGTAAGTTTTGGCAAAATTTTTGTGATGATAATTTTATTATTCATCATAATGGAGCTTTGCACCAGAAAGCGATCTAGTCTTGCTGAGATGTGTTCCGATCCAGTCCGGTTATTGGACCAGGTATATATGCCACGAGCTGGATTAAAATCCATCAGTTCCCAAGTCTGAGAGAGCTCCTCCACCATTGGCAGCAAGGGATCTCTGCTACTAGTTCCCCCCCTTTTCTCTTTTGCTTTCAATACTATATTTAGATCACCTGCTATAATGATATTGATGGGGGAAGTTGCTTCTAAAAAGTCAGAGAGGCTGTTCCAGCACTCTCTTTTTTCAGTGTAAGAGACTGGCACATAAAGATTAAAAAGAGAGATAGTTAACTTACTTGCTTTGTGTTTCAATTCTGTGAAGATCCAATGCTGGGTTTCATGGGAGTTGATTAGCTGAAATTGGTCTTCGTTCCAAAGAGTTGCCAGTCCCCCGGAGGTTCCCCTTGCACTAATTGCTTTGCCTGCTTTTTTATGCCACTTTAATCTACTGGTCTCTAGAAGGGCCTGCCCTTCTATTTTTGTCTCTTGGAGCATGAGTATGTCTGAGGGTTCAGCTTTCAAAAGATCTTTTACGGCCTCAATTTTGGAGGGATTCCCCAGTCCTCTACAGTTCCAAGAGACTAGCTTCATTATTTATTGTTTTGTTGGATGTGGCCTCCCTTGGAGGGCCTTGGTCTGGTGTTTCGCCCAATAGACATTTCTATTGTAGGCTGGCTTCCTTGTGTTTTGAGCCTTTCTGCCTCCTCCTCCCTCTTTTCCTTTCTGGATTTCCTTCCTGCTTTTTTTGTTTGACGCTCGAAGGTTTCGTCCTCCGAAGTATCCGAGCTCTCCATTGGTTTTTTTCTTGCTATATCCGCATATGATAGGTTTATTGGGCTGTCTTGGTTTGGTTCGCTCTGGGTGGCTTCCACTCCCTCTTTGTTTGGAGGTGTAGTTTCTTCTTGCTCCTCATTCTCCTGCGTTGAGTTAACTTGATGGATCTGATGTTCACTTTCTATACCATTTGGGTTTGCTTCCTCTTCTTGATTTATTTTGGATCTGCTGGTTTCTCCATTCTTATTGCCTTTTCCTGTACCTTTTTTTGAGTTTGCATTTTTCTGCACTAAGGTCCATTGGTCCCCATTTTTTTTGTCACCTTGTTCCTCCGCCTTCTTCTTGCAGTGTTTTGCAAAATGGCCGTGTCCATGGCAGTGTCTGCATTTAAAAGGCAGCTGCTCATAGTCCAACTCTTGCACATATGTCCACCCAGCTACAGTAAGTTTAATTGCTTCTGGTAACCCTTCTTCCAGATCCACTTCAACACAGATGCGTGCACATGAATACTGATCCTTCCTAGCAGCTTGATCTATGTATTTTCCCAACGCATTTCCTATGATCTGCAGGGTTTTGTGATTCCAGCAGTGGAGAGGCAGATGGGGAAGCCGCACCCAAACCGGGACAGCAGAAGGAACGTCCTGAGTTGGGTCAAAATCTGGGGACCATTTATTTAGGTATAAGCCCTGGGGGCCCATGAAATAAGGTCCATTTCTGAAAATTAATCCTTTATCATCTGGATTTTCAAAGACAAAAACAAAGTAGCCCTTACCCACGAAATAGCTTTTGACTCCCTCTTTAATGAGAGGCTTCCAGTTTCTTTGAGTCCATTCCTCGACCGATTTTGGCGAAGGCCAGAGGCCCGTGAACTGGCCTATGAGGCCTCTTTCAGCCAGATTCAGAGCAGCTCTGCAAGTGTCTTCTTCGGGGAGAGCTATTGTAGGAATAGAGTCCATCTTCTTCACAAACCTCTTCAGAGACTCAGAGGGAGGGCGCTTTGGGCCAGAGGCAACTAAAGATTTGAATGCCAGAACCTCCGGTGGCAGAGGAGGGGAGACAGACTCCCCATCAGCCTCCATGGAAGGCAAACACCGAGATCAGGCCTTGCTAGGGGCGTAGAGACTGTCACACAGGGACGGCCATCCACGATCACTGCACAGGGAGGCAATGCTCACCCACGGACAGAGCAGCTGCGGGCAAAAAGAGAACAGCCAAGGAACAAAACCTGTAGAAAAGCTCCAAGCTGCAGCAGCAATCCGAGCCGAGCAACCAGAACAACAAAACGCGATCAGTCAATAGTTGCAGAGGCGAAAAAACCTAAAAAAAAATGTGATGGAGGTATTTTTCAAGCCCCCTTCAAAAATGTATTTTAGACATCAAGCACACACTTTGGTTAAAGTTGGCCAATAGTATGCCCCTCCAATTTGACATCTCTTTCCGTGTAAAACATTGAAGCAAGTCAAGTGAGTTGTCTTGATTGAAAAGTGAACTAGTGAAGTAATCAATTTTGCTACATAATTTTCATAGAGTCAAAACTATATTAAAAGTCGCAAGACAATTACAAACAAGGATAGTAACACACGCTAAAAATGATATATTTTTAAGATAAAATTTGTGGTGTTTGTCAATTTGTTCTCCCCGGGATTCTGTAAATGTGTTTGGTCTTAAAATAAATTATCAATTCTATAGATAGATTTTATTTAAAAAAATAATAATTAATATAAAAATTTATGATTATAATTTTCATATTCTTTATTTTAAGCCTAAAGTATAATAAAACTTAAATATCTATTATTTGGGTAAAGATTGTCAAGACTACAGATATTTTGGACAACTCCTTGATTTCCATTTTTTATAGTAAAAGGTATTTGGTTCCAATATTTTCACTCTTGGCACCACTATTTTCTATGTTCAATTACTACATATATGAGGAACTATAGGATAGAATGCATTGAATAAAGTCTTGTTTCTTATAATATGTTAAAGAAGCCCAGAGCTTTGCTCTATAGCTCATCGGGCTTGTATGAAGCACATGAAATAAACGGAGCACAATGCTCTGATACCAATTGAAATTTCATAGAGTGCACAATGAAAAATAAATAACAATAGGCAACTACAACTACCAAGAAAAAATAGACACTATTTTATAAAAAAAACGAAGCTTCGAAGCAATGAAACATGGAAGAAGCTACAGGTGCATTACCACTTCAACTCTACATCTGGACTTCTATTTTTCTATCCCAACTCAGCTCTATTTATACAAAACTTAAGTCTGTTAATTTTCCTCTTCGACGTTGAATAGGTTAAATCGGTTGTGCCGCTTCAAATCTGAGAAGGTCATGGCGGTGACGATGGGGGTGATGTGCAGTGAGGCAGTGTGGTGCATCGTGAGGAGTAATTATTTCCAACACTCCCCCTTAATTACGACTGACAATTTAACATAACTTAAACATCCCTGCTGGTCTAAGTCTTAGCTAGGCTTACATTGACTGAAGAAAATTTGACTTCAGCTCTTTAGCTAAATTTCTTTTTTCTTTTCTTCCAAATTCTGTATCCTCTAAATTGCTTCATCTTTGTCTTTTTGGTGTAGGCTCCAAATTTCAGTTTCTTCATTTGTTGTTGCATCTCTTCCATCGTTAAATCTTTGTTTATCATAAAAGCATGGAAAATCATTTCAGGTTGTCCATGGATGTCCTGTACTTCTTCAAAAATTTCTTCGTATGTGGACTGCTCCCACATCTCATCCTCTATAGTTTGTTCTTCATCATCAATATTTTGATTACCAATTTGATACAACATAAGTTCATAATATAATTTTATCTCTTCAGGACTCCAATACATGAGAATCTCATTAACATTTTCATTTTAAACATCGTCAATGTTGTCTTTAACATTCATTGCTAAAATTTCTATGCAGACATTATCAACACATGGTGTTTCAAGTCATGCCTCAAGGAACTTTATTTCTTCTTCAAATTTGGTTGTTTCATCTCAGTTGCTTCTAACATCTGCATACTCAAAATCAATGTTAATTTTATATGAAAAAAAATCATTAGAACCACATTGGTTATGTTCATTCTACTCTGGAATGAGATATTTATTCTCTTCTTCCTTCTTTGACTCTATCGATGTCTCATAATCTAGATTCTTCACCTTTGCTTCTGTAAACATGTTTTCTTCAACATGGTTTTGAGGCACAAGTGGGTTTCTGTTGCCAAACAACAATGCATCAATAAGATGTTTCTGTTTCATCATCTACAATGCATTATATTCATCAATGTTAACATTAGCAATTTCAATTGTTGGATCCACTAAATCAATTTCTTCACCACTAGAAACAGTATATATGCCAAAATCAACTCCTACCAGTAACACACTATCAATATTGTGATCCACTTTCAAGTGAAATTCACCAAAATATTCCTCTTTCTGTAGATTTTCTACTACAGATCCATCTTCAATTTCATCTTCACACACTGCTTCAACAGGCTATATGACACTATGATCTTTGACTTGATTACCCCCCCTTGAACCAAATTCTTCTTCCAAGATCTTCCATGCTTCCTTGGAAGTTTTAGCTTTTGCTACCTTGTAAAAAAACATCTCATCCAATCTCTGTTTGATAAAATCCAATGCTAAAGCATCGCATACTTCATCATATGGGTTATTAGAGTGATACTCAATTAAATATTTAGCTTGAAGAAAAGTTAGAATTATGATAACCCAAAGATCAAAATTCTTACCAGTGAACATAGGTGGTGGTAGAAAATCAAAGATACACCATTCTCCCTCGATCTCTTCTCTGGAATCTGCTAAACGTCTCAGTTCCACAGCTGCGTCCTAAACCTCTCTAAACATGGCAACAATATTTTCCTCTTCGTTTTGATTCCTTTTATTAATCGTCTTAAGTCTCGCTTTGTGACCCATGACTGCAGTCTTTCCTCAGTCTTATAATTTTTTACCCAATTTCAAGTGGCTATCTTCCATGTCACCCTCGAAAAATAATATGATTTTTAATATGAGCCTCGTAAGACACAATCTTCACCCAAAACACTACCATGCTTGACAAAACACCAAAAAATTTTGCACACAAACAACTTTTTGAAAATTCCCAATCTCTCTTTTCAATAGAAATCCCATTCACCTTTTAAAAAACCTTTATAAAACTTCCTTTCACATTTTATATAACCAATCCCTTTTAAATTAAAAAAAAAAACTTTTATAAGCTCGTGTCCTTTTTCAAAGCACTTTGAAGTTTCCCCCTTTTATAAAGCTTTCAGGTAATAAAACAAATTCTTTTTTTTTTTAACTTTAATATAGAAACCTTTCACAAGGCCTTTATTCCACTACCTTTCGAATAAACTATCTCAGCTACAGCTGTAGAATGACTCACAATAGTGGCTGTAGCGGCTTGCGGTGCTTTTGCAATGGCGATACACAACAGCAACGAATACTCTTAATTTTTGTTCTCCAATGACCCATGCGGGATTCTTCCATTGTTGATTGCATATAAATTAAGATTCCTTTCTTCTACATGCGTCCATCTATACAGATTGCAGGGATTCATGATGGTGGTAGTGGTGAAGGCCTCTAGTGGCTTTGTCCTCTGGTACACTGACAGCAAGAGTAGCTCCTCCTTCAAAGTAGATGGGCTCTTCTTCTATATGGGTCACAGTACTCACGTACACAGGCTCCTCCAGCTCCAATATTTATCTACGCAGGTTCACAGGCCCGTCCACACATGCACTCTGCCCAGCTGCTACACACAACAATAGTTTCTTAAATTCTCCCACCCTCAACTCTGATACCTCAACTCTGATACCAGATGAAAGAAATAGAGCACATCGCTCTGATACCAATTGAAAGTTCACAGAGTGCACAATGAAAACTCAATAAAAAAAAGACAATTACAGTTCCCAAGAAAAATCATACACCATTTTATAAAAGAACAAAACTTCAAAGAAATGAAACATGGAAGCAGCTAGAATTGCATTACCACTCGAACTCTACATCTGGACTTCTATTTTTCTTTCCCAACTAAACTCTATTTATACAAAAATTAAGTCGGTTAATTTTCCTCTTCGACATTGAATAGGTTAAAGTGGTTTTGCCCCTTCAAATCTGAGAAGGTCATGGTGGTGACGGTGTGCAGTGAGGCAGTGCAGTGCATTGTGAGGAGTAATTATTTCCAACAACTTAGAGCTTTATGGTCTAGGTGATCAGGCTTGTATGAAGCATAGAGTTGTCTTCTCTAGATGGATGAACTTATATGAATACAAAAATATAGGTTGTAAACCTCATATGCTGAAAGCTGGTAAGTCCAGGCTTGTATCATTACAAAATATAGGTTCAAAACTCCCTGAAGAAGGCCGATGATACCGAGTGCAAGCCGTTTTAATGCTATAAATAAAACCCTGATTAAGCAGTAATAGTTGGCCAGAAGCAGGTATACTCCCTAGGACTTTATGAAGATTGATACAACCATGGACAAAACTAGTAACCTCGCTTGCATCACCATGAGTGTTTTTTTATGTTTATTGGTTGTTATTGTCGTTTCTTGACCTGGTACTATTCAACATTTTAAAAAAACTTAGGATAGTTTTATAACTAGTAACTTTTGTGTGTTTCGGGCAATTTTTATGAGATTTGAATGGTCATTGAAGGTTTTTTCCTCACTACATATTGGTTATACTGTGCTCATATTCTTTGATTGACGAACTATTATTTGATTAATCATTTGAACTTTCAGATAGTGGGATTTCTGAGTATCAATTGTGGGCAGAGAAAAAGTCAGGCGGATGAAAACTACATTACATGGGTCACTAATACTAATTATATACACGTTGGTCAGATAGCAGACACTGGGAATGCAACATATATGTCTTACTTGAAAACACTACGCTTCTTCCCAAAGTCTTTCAAACGGTCTTGTTATGAGTTGCCTCTAGCTCTCAATACGACTTACCTTTTAAGACTATGGTTTGCCATTGAAATTACAATGAATTTGAAAACTCCTTTTCTTTCACTATTGAGACACTTGATATATTGGTTAGGACTAACCTGACAGTCAAAAATCAAGATCCAGTTTATTATGACCGAATCTTGATTAGTTCTAGCAGAATGTTGTATATTTTCTTGATCAAAACAGGGGAGACTGATGATCTGTTTATGAATGCTATCGAGTTGAGGACCCTCGAGGATGGCATGTATCCACAAGCTCAAATAGGAAGAATTTTGAGTGCATGATGGAGGATTGATCTTGGTGGGAATTCGATGGTTAGGTGAAGATCTTCAAGTTTGTATATGTTTTATATGCGGAAATTATTGTTGAGATTCAACAAGAAATTTTAGCACCCATGCCTAGTGTGGGACCAAGAGGTCTAAGTAGCACCTACACTAGTGTGGGACCACAGGTCTTAGCATCACTTACACTGGTGTGGGCTAAATTTGGTGCATGTCTATTTTAGTTATCCCTCAATTAAGATGGACAATAAAATGTAACCTAATCTCAAAATAACTTGTAATATTTAATTCATCGTGATAAACTTAGTTAGCTCATGAATTTCAAGTTAGAGGTAGTTTGAGAGGCACATAGAGTAATTCTAGTTGTAACAAAGTTCAAAGTGCAGTGGTTCATTATTAATGTAGGTTTTAATCAGTTTAACTGAGTTAAGTGATTTAAACTCAGTTGTGCTAGTTGAAACTGTTAGATACACGAGTGAGAGATATAGTGAATTAAATATTAATTAATTCACAATCAGTGATGTCACATGAAACTAAGGATTTACTTTTGTTAGTTGCATGCATGTCACATCCAGTGGAGACCCATTTGAGATCTAGGTGAAAGGGAAGTTGAATATCAGTTGAGGATTATTGGGTTGCACCCATGCAACCAAACACCCATTGGAGTGCCCATGATACTTGCGTAGTCAAGGAAGGCCAGAATTCCTAAATAATAGGGATTGCAATCACCAAGGATTGCGCAAGGCAGGTAGGCTCTCTGGAGGCAGTAAATTGGCTAAGTATTGGTCGGTTTTATCTCAGACAGTGTGAGACAATCATTTGAGTACAGGAGGGCTCTTGTGAGAAGCGTTTTATGTAATTGTTTCATGATTCCATGTTGAATATACAATAGAATATAGTGGGGTTTTTAGCATCAAGCTTTCCTCGGGAAATTATCTATGTTGTGGTGTGATTGATTCTTATTTGCTTCATGTGATTGGCAATTGTGTTTTTAATTCCACAAAATATATGTAGAAGCGATTCAATATTTAACTTTAGTACATTGTTAGATGAGATTGAACCCATGATATACATGCTTGTTGTATAATTTCTACATGGTATCAGAGCATAGGAAATCACAATAGTGAAGGGGGAGCTGAGTTTGTGACTGGATAGAATTCAAATTTTCAGAAAGACTTTCTTGGTGCTACAACTGATTCATGATAAAAATGGACTTCAATGGCTTGAGGTTGGAGTATGCACTTGAGGGTAGCTCAAAAAATATTTCTTGGAAGGAAAGGATGGAGGAAGTACTAAAAGATAATGGCTTGAAGGACTTCATTAACAATGTTGTTCCTAAACGCATTGTGACAGATGCTGCAAATCTTGATGCATGGAAAAAAGAAAGTGGCAAAGGTGAGGAGGATCCTATTGGAGGGAGTATGAGACCACATTGTCTCAAGCCTCCATGGGAAAGCCACACCATATGCAATGTGGAAGGCTTTGATAGATCTATTTCAGAGTAGTACCGACCATATGAAACTGGGGCTCAAAGAGAAACTCAGGAAGATCAAGATGGAAAAAGGTGACTCCATGCAAAAATATTTAACAAAGTTTGTCCAATGTCGGGATGAACTGGGGAGTGTTGGCATAATTTTCGTTGATGATGATTTTGTGAGCTTGGATCTCCTAGGACTTCCAAATATTTGGCATAGTTATCAAGACTTTGTCAATGGAAGGGTAAAATTGCCAGATTAGGAATGACTGTGGTTGGATTTGGTACAGGAGGAGTGCAGACAAAACACCGGAGATGGATCTTCATCTAAGAATGAATATGAGGAAGATTGTGCTTTGGCTGCCAAGGTGAAGAAGGGGAAGGCGAAGAAATTCCATTCCAAATCTGAGTCAAAATATGGCAAGAAGTGGGACATGTCCAGGGTGAAGTGTTTTTAGTATCACGAGCATGGGCATTATGCTACTAACTGTCCACAAAAGAAGAAGCAAAAGAAGGTTGGAGGATCTTTAGCTAGTGAGGCTTTGGCCTCACAATTTGAGCTTGACTTCTCATTTATCACATTCATGCTGTTAAGTGCATTGGGATCTTTGTGGTATTTGGATAGTGGCGCTTCCTTTCACATGACGGGAGAAAAAGAACTTTTCACTAGCTTGGAGGAGAAGGACCTCCATATGCATATTGAAATGGGTGATGACGAGAGGTACAATGCTACTAGGATTGGTACCATTACCTTCCAGAAACAGTCAGGTAAACCCTTTCAATTAAAATATGTAATGCATATGCCAAGTTTGAAGAAAAATTTAGTCTTAGATGAAATGTTGGAGGATAGAGGCTATGATGTTGTTTTTAGTGAAGGAAAATCTTTCCTGGGACACAAAAAAATAGGAAAAGCCAAGAAGATAGGGATTCAAGTTAAGAATCTCTACAAGATGGATGTAGATGGCTGCGAAGCATTTATGGGCAAGGTGAACAAATTGGTGAGCCGAGATGAGGGAGAATTATCGCACAGGAGGTTGGGCCATCTTCACCATGGAGCCTTGAAAGTCATGCAGTAGATTTCTACTAGTCTTCGCAAGGGTACTATTAGGTCCCTATATTACTAGTATAGTCCCTTATTGTTGTTAGTGTAACCCGCTTATTTTTATTATTGTACCCTTGTAACCCCCATATTTTTATTATTGTGCCCTTAAATTATTATTGTTAGGTCAGCTAGGATTACATTATAGCCCCACTAGGATTACATTGTGGCCCCATAGACTCCTATATATAGAAAGGAGGTTTCGTAATTTGTATCATCCAAGAATTTTTCATTTATGTAATGTATTGGAGGTTGCCCCCTCGAAGTGGATGATTTATAAGGCCTTTATTTCTCTTTTCTTCTATTTTTGGAGCTAGTTTCACAACATTTGGTATCAGAGCTTGGATTCTAGGGTTTTCACACCTCCAAAATGTGTGTCATCATGAAATTCGCCAGAAATTTTTTGCTACTCTAAGGTTCAGAAGCTGAAATTTTGAGAGTGCGAAGCCGAAATCTTGAGGAACCGTGTTGCAAAATTTTAGAGCTTGGTTCGCAATATTTTCGGAGATATGATCTGTGGAAGTTAGGGATTTTTGCATGCTCCTAAATTTAACCTAAACAGATCATCGCGGAATTTTCTCTATAAATTTTCTTCTATGAAGTTTCATAAGCTGAAACATTTAGAGAGAGATGCTGAAATCCTGATGAACATCATTGCAAAATTTCAGAGCTTGGTTCACAATATATTCGGAGATATGATCTATGGAAGTTAGGTCTTTTTCAGGCTCCCGAATTTCATCTCAAAGAGGTTATCAAAATATTCATAACTCTCTCTCTCTCTCGAGAATCGGATTGAATGATGTAAAAAGTGACCGCAATTACATGGATCGTAGATTATTTTCTATCAATTTTGTGAGTCAAAGGAGGAAATGGTGACATGTGGTAAGTCGGGTAATTTCGCGATAATTAACTGAATTACAATTGGGCTATTGTGGGAGATTGGACATAACTTTGTCTTAAAGAATCCAAATCAGGTCAGACCTGTGGCATTCGAAAAAATATTCAGAGGGTTAATTTAGGGCCTGATTTCAGATATTGAAGATCTAAAATCACAGAGATAATTCAATTTCAATATCAAGCTCTTCAAAATCAAGAAAAAGGTGTGTTTTTTTTTTCAAATTGCATAAGTCTTGTTTGCAAATCAGCTTCTAGCTGCATTGTCCTTGCCTATTGAGCATAGCTATCAGTATTGGGTTCTAAAATGCCTCATGAAAAGAATTCAACACCCATTAAGCCTTTAGAAGGCTCTACTATGACTCATGAAGATGAAGAAATGCAACATGAGATATCAAAAGTCCATGAGCAAGTTCACCAAATTTCGCTATCGCAAAGAGCAACAAAAAATGAAATGGAAGTTGTGAAGAAAGGCATGGAAACTAAGATGGATGGTTTGAAGAAAGGCGTTGAAGCTAAGATGAATATTTTGGAAGCTAATATGGATGGCATGGAAGTTGGCATGGAAGCTAAGATGGATGACATGGAAGCTAAAATGGAAAACATGAAGAATGATCTAAAAGCAGACATGGAAGGTTTGACAAAGTTGATACAACAAATGTTTCCTAATGGTGAAAAGATAGTAGAGGAAACTAATGATGAGAACAAAATAAATGATAATCGTGATTTTATAAACTCTAATATTGGCAGGAAGAACCACCATATTCCAAAGATGGATATGAGGAAGTTTGATGGAAAGGATCCTGTAACATGGATACTACAGATGGAGCAATATTTTGATCTCAATAATGTGCAAAACACACAAAAGGTACGCATTGCAACTTTACATTTAAAACAAAATACATTTGTATGGTATCGATGGCTTTGCTCCCGTAAAAAAATTGTCACTTGGTCAATTTTTATGGAGGAAATGATAGCACATTATGAGGATACAAAGAGAAACACCTTCTTTAGCCAATTGATAAATCTCAAACAAAATGGTTTAATGGGGGAGCATATCGAGGACTTCCAAAACTTGAATATAAGAGTAACTGATATTACATAGGAACAAAGGATTGATCTCTTCATAGGTACTTTAAAGGATAACATCCAACATGAAGTTCACTTTTTGGAACCTGATTAATTGGAGAAGGCATTCAGGTTGGCAAGAAAAATTTAATGTAAAATTATGGCAACAAGGAAGCCTACCACTCACTTCTATAAAGAGGGAAGTGTTGCTAATCTTAGATTTCAACAACCTACAAGGTTGACACCACAACAATTGGAAGAAAGAAGATCAAAAGGGCTTTGCTACAATTGTGATAGCAAATACACTAAAGGTCATAAGTGTGCTGAGAAGAAATTATTTTACATAGATTGTGAAGAGGAAGAAGAAAATGAAAAAGAAGAGGATATACAACAGGAACCAACCCTAGAAGAGGAAGAAATGAGTCTGACCATATCGTGTAATGCATTGGTCGGAATTACCACTCAAAGTCTCAATATAGAAGGACATATCAAGAAGAAAAAGGTAATAGTGTTGATTGATTCAGTTAGTACCCATAATTTTATTCATTGTAAGGTAGCCAAGGAATTGAATTGTTTGCTACACCCAGCACCAGAATGTCAAGTGATGGATTCAAATGGAGGAACTATAAATTTCTCTAGAAAATGCCATAATATCAAGCTATCCATGGGGGAATATGTATTGAATAATCCAATTCTTTCCATCCCAATGGGCGGTGTTGATGTCGTACTAGGAGTACAATGGTTATAATCTTTGGGGACGGTAGCTTTTAATTTTCAAGAACTTTTCTTGAAATTTTTTTCGAAAGGAAAGGAAATCGAATTACGGGGTATCACTGGGAAGCCATGAAAGATAATAATCTCTTATGTCATGAAAAGGCTTCTGAAGAAAGAACAACGAGGCATAATTTCACAATTATGCTCAGTAGAAGTTCCAACATCAAAATCATCTATTTCTCCAGATTTCCAAACAGTCTTGTACAATTATTCCAATGTGTTTGATACTTCCAAAGGACTCCCACCTATTTGTGATCATGATCATGCTATTCATTTGATTCCAGGAAGTGTTCCTCCAAACATCCGACCTTACAGATATCCTTATGTCCAAAAGAGTGAAATTGAATGTATGATTGTAGAAATGTTAGAGGCTGGTATAATTCAACCTAGTCAAAGTTCTTTCTCTGCTCCTATAGTATTGGTACACAAGAAGGATGGATCATGGCGCATGTGTCTCGATTATAGGGAGCTCAATCAGCTCACCATTAAAGATAAATTTTCCATTCCTGTGATTGATGAATTATTGGATGAATTACATGGAGAAATTTATTTTAGCAAGTTGGATCTTCATTTAGGATATCATCAAATTAGAATGAAGACAAAAGATATTCCTAAAACAAAATTTTGAACTCATGAGGGTCATTATGAATTTTTGGTCATGCCTTTTGGCCTTGCCAATGCACCTTCTACATTTCAAGGGTTGATGAATTCGATTTTCAAACCCTTCCTTAGAAAATTTGTGCTAGTATTTTTTGATGATATAGTAATCTACAGCAGGTCTTAGAAGTATCGTGTTCAACATGTTGACAGGGTGCTCAAACTATTGTAGGAGAAATAATTATATGCAAAAGCATCCAAATGTTTCTTTGGAGTACAAGACGTGGAATATTCGGGTCATATCGTATCTCACGAAGGTGTTAAGGTAGTCCCTAACAAAATTAAAGCCATTAAGGAATGGAAATTCCCCACAACCATAAAGCAGTTGCAAGGATTTCTCGGGTTAACATGGTATTATTGCAAGTTTTTTAAGAATTATGGGAGAATATCAGCACCTCTAACAACATTATTAAAGAAAGATGCATTTTCATGGACTCTTGAAGCAACTAAGACCTTTGAACATCTTAAAGAGGCAATGTGCCTAGCACTGGTCTTAGCTACGCCAGACTTCACAAAAACCTTTATTATGGAATGTGACGCCTCAAGAAATGGAATTGGTGTTGTTTTAATGCAAGAAGGAAGACCCATTTCTTTTTAAAGTGGTCCAATCAAAGGAAAGTATTTATAGAAACCTATTTATGAGAAGGAAATGTTAGCAATACTGCATGCACTAAAGAAATGGATAACTTACCTAATGGAAAGACACTTCAAGGTAAAAAATTATCATGATAGTCCTAAACACTTTTTGGAACAAAGAATATCTTCAGAAGAGCAGCAAAAATGGGTCACAAATATGTTGGGTTATGACTTTGAAATAATCTACAAAAAAGGGAAGCTAAATTTTTTTGTAGATGCACTCTCAAGAAAGAATGAAGATGTGGAAGCATTACTTTGTGCCATTTCTATTATCCAACTAGATTGGATAACCGAAGCAAGAGATGAATGGAAGAAGGACGGAGAAGTGTGGACACTCATTCAAAAGTTGCAGCAAGATCCTAGTACATTTGATACTTTTAGTTGGAAAAATTATTCCTTATGGTACAAAGATTGTTTATATATTTGTAAGAATTCCCAACTAAAACAAAGGATTCTTTTGGAATTGCACACTTCTCCTTTAGGAGGACACTCAGGATTTTTAAAAAATTACCACAGGGTGAAGAAAGAATTTTTTTGGGATGGCCTTAAATCTGATATTCAAAAATTTGTGGCAGAATGTCTGGTTTACTAGAAGAATAAAGTTGAGACAATTAAGACCCTAAGTCTTCTACAACCTTTATCCATTCCAAGTCAACACTGGGAGAAGATTTCAATGGATTTTATCACAGGTTTACCTAAGTCAGAAGGAAAGAGTGTCATCATGGTGGTAGTTGATAGACTTACCAAGTATGCACACTTTTGTGCATTATCTCATCCATTTAAAGCATATGGACACAATTTAAAAGCTACATGGAAACCCAAGGGTTATTGTGAGCGACAGAGATCCCATTTTTACTGGAAATTTTTGGACAGAGTTATTTTCTTGTTTAGGTACTCAATTAGCTCATAGCTCATCTTATCATCCTCAATCCGATGGTCAAACTGAGATAGTAAATAAATGTTTGGAAGCATATCTTTGTTGTTTTGTATCTGATAAACAAACACAATGGGTCAAGTGGTTACCTCTCGTTGAATGGTGGTATAACACTTCCATCCATACTGTAGCAAAAATGACCCCATTTATGGCACTTTATGGATATCATCCACCATCCATCACATCATTTTTAAGAGAAAATTCGAAGGTTCAAGCAGTGGAAGATCACATCAAGCATCAACAAGAAGTCCTCCAAATCTTAAAGGACAACTTGAATTTGGCACAAAATCGAATGAAACAATAGGCAGATCAACATCAAAACGAGAGAAGTTTTGATGTAGGAGACTAGGTGTTTTTACTTTTACAACCATACAAAAAAATTTCCCTCAAGCAAGCTAAGAAGGATAATAAATTATCACCAAAGTACTATGGTCCTTTCAAGGTGTTGCAAAATATTGGTACTATGGCATACAAATTGGATCTTCCTGCTTCTTCACGAGTGCATCCAATTTTCCATGTTTCATGCTTAAAGAAGGTTATAGGTGAAAATCTTCTAGTTCAAACAATATTGCCAGAATTTGATGAGGAAGGAAAAATCATATTGGAACCTGAAGCGATCACGGAAACTAGGACTCAACAGCTACAGAATCAATCAATTTCAGAGTATCTCATCAAGTGGAAGAACTTACCCACTAAAGATTTGACATGGGAGGATGAGAATTTTATACAGAAGCATCTAGAGCTACTCAAGCGTTGAGCACAACACTTTTTTGAAGGAGAGGGGCATGTTAGGTCCCTATATTACTAGTATAGTCCCTTATTTTTGTTAGTGTAACCCCCTTATTGTTATTATTCTACCCTTGTAACCCCCATATTGTTATTATTGTGTCCTTAAATTATTATTGTTAGGTTGGCTAGGATTACATTGTGGCCCCATGGACTCCTATATATAGAAATGAGGTTTTGTAATTTGTATCATCCAATAATTGTTCATTTATGTAATGTATTGGAGGTTGCCCCCTTGAATTGGTTGATTTCTAAAGCATTGATTTCTCTTTTCTTCTATTTTTGGAGCTGGTTTCACAACAGGTACACTTGCGTAGTCAGACACATGCAAGGGATGTACCATGGGAAAATATGCAAAGGCCACCTTTCATGAGAAGGAGAACTGAGCCTCGGGGATCCTTGAGAGAGTTCACACAGACATGTGTGGATCATTATTTGTTGCTTCGAAACAAAAACATAAGTACTATGTGATATTTGTTGATGACATGTCTCGTAAGTGTTGGATCTTCTTCATGCAGAAGAAAGATCAGACATTCTCAAAGTTTCTTGAATTTAAAGCACTGGTGGAGAAGGAAGTGAAGGCTCTTAGGAGCGATAATGGTGGAGAGTACATCTCTAACAAATTCAAGAACTTCTGCAGCAAAGAAGGAATTTGAAGAGAATTAAAAATACCTCATAACCCATAATAGAATGGGGTCATTGAAAGAAAGAACAGAATGATTGTCGGTGCAGTAAGAGTGATGTTGCATGATCAAGGCCTACTGATGCATCTGTGGGCAGAAGCATGAAACACTACGGTATTTGTGAAGAATCATTGTCCTCGTATGATACTTGGCATAAGTACACTAGAGGAGGCTTTCACTGGTAAGAAACTTGATGTTTCACACTTTAATACTTTTGGCTCATCTGTTTATGTACATGTGACCAAAGACGCCAGGATTTTTGTGGGGTACACTGAAACACCCCGCAAGTATCAAGTGTATTTTCCAAATAGTAGAATGTCTGTTGTGCGACGGGATATAAAATTTGATGAGGAGAAAGCCATGCAGTTGTCCCTTGAGAGAGAGCTGAACTTGCATGCAGAGGAGGAAATATTAGTTCCTAAGGATGAGCCTCAAGATGTGGAGCAGCCACATGAGGAGGATCATGGAGTGGCGAAAAACACTCATGCAGAGCCATCCATCAGAAATGGTAGAAGGCACACCATGTAAGCTGATAGATTGAGACTTGGTGTTGTAGAGAATGTAAGAGCCCTTACTTCATAGCGCATATAGAGACAATCTCCAAACAGGTTTACTAGATACATAGCTCTTATGAGAAAATGTATTAAGACTAAACCATCTTCCTTTCAGGAGGCAGTGTAGAAACCAACCTGGTTTGATGCAATGGTGGAGGAGTATGACTCCATTTTCAATAACAGTGCATGGGAGATTGTCCCAAGACTAGTCGACAAATAAATGGTTGGATCTAGATCGATCTACAAGGTAAAACAAGCTGATTATGGGAGTGTGGATAAATACAAGGCCATATTTGTGGCCCAGGGATTCTCACAGATTGAGAGGATCGATTATGATGAGACTTTTTCACCTATTGCAAGTTACTCTTCCATTAGATCCATCCTTTCACTCTCAGTGCAGATGGGATGGTGCATTCATTAGATGGATGTGAAAAATGCATTTCTCAATGGAGTGACTGAGGAAGAAGTGTACATAGAGCAACCTGAAGGTTTCCAGATCTTCAACAGTGAGTCGCATGTGTGTCGACTCAAGAGAGCACTGTATGGGCTGAAGCAAGCACCTTGTGCTTGGTACACTCAGATAGAAAGCTATTCACTGGATTGGGCTTCACCAAAAGTGAAGCTGATGAAAACCTGTACTAGATTATAGTTGAGGGTAAGCTATTGATTATTGATATTTATGTTGATGATCTAATTTTGAATGGTGGTGAGCAGCTGATACACTCATGCAAGGAGGATCTTTCAAGGGAGTTCGAAATGAAGGACATGGGGCTCCTTCATTATTTCCTTGGCTTGTAAATATGGCAGCAAGATGGTGAAATTTTTTTTTCTCAAGGCAAGCATGCCAAAGAGATACTGGGTAAGTTTCACATGGATAGATGTAATCCCATGGACACTCCTCTTCCAGGAAATTGGAGGAAAGAGGATGCTACTTTTGGAGAGGTAGTGGATGCTACTATCTACAAGTAGTTATTTGGTTAATTGATGTATCTAGTGAACACCAAACCAAACATTTGTTACTCAGTTAACCAGATGAGTCAAGCTATGGTTAAGCTTACCAAGCTCTTTTGGAAGGCAGGGAAGCATGTCTTGAGATACCTGAGGGGCACATCACATTAGCGGAATTTTGAGGTATAAAATGGGCCTCCTAAGAAAAATGTACAACCAAAATAAACTTTAAATAACCAAAGGATTAAAGATGATGATGTCAACCATGGGGGATGATTCACCATTTTTTTAAGTAAAAGGGTAAAAAGATTAAAAAATAATAAAATAATAAAACTACTTTTTCAACTCGTATTTTCAACTTATCTCCCAAAGGTTTTACTAAAATTTCAAGTAGGAGTATTCGTTGGATGCAAGATTTAATTCCTCATCCAAGGAGTACACATGTTGCATTCTTTTGATGGACCCTACTACATGAAAAAGGAGTCGAAATACATTAAAAAACGTGATTGCAATCACATTTTTCATGTATTTCTCATTTTTCATGTAGCAGGGTCCATCAAAATTATGCAACATGGGTACTCCTTTGAAGAGGAGTTAAATTTTTCATCCAACGAGTAATCCCACTTGAAATTTGATTCAAAATTTTGGGAGATAAGTTGAAAATGTAGTTTTTCCTTTTTTTCCCTCTAAAATTTGATGATGTAATGAAATCTTATTTTATTATTTGTGCTATTATTTTATAATTTCCTCAGGAGGCCCATTTTAGACCTCAAAACTCCCTTAATGGAGTATGGTCTATGGTACAGACAGACAAAGGGAGTGAAGCTTCAAGGCTTCACGCATGTAGATTGGGCAGGCAGTCCATCAGATAGAAAGAGAACATCAAGAGGGATCTTTAGCATAGGATCGACAACAGTTTCTTTGTATAGCAGGAAAGAGATATCTATGGCACTCAATTTAATGGAATCAGAGTACATGGCAGCAATTCAAGTTGCAAGTGAGGCTATCTGGATGAGAAAGATCTTGGTTGTTTTGTTTGGTTATGAGATGGATCCGACAGTGATACATTCTGATAATTAGAGTTGCATTAAACTCTCGATTAATCTTGTGTTTCATGATAGGTCCAAGCACATAGATATCAAGTGCCACCATCTCAGATATTATGTGCAAAGGAGAATAATTTTGCTTCAGTACACTCCCACAGAAGATCAAGATGCAGATATTCTGATGAATGTGCTCACTAGGAGAAAATTTGAATACCATAGAGGTAGGATCGGGGTGAAGGATAATCCCTTTCTTGTTGAGAGGGAGTGTTGAGATTCAACAATAAATTTCAGCACCCACACCTAGTGTGGGACCAAGAGGTCCAAGTAGCATCTACACTAGTGTGGGACCATAGGTCTTAACAACACCTACACTGGTGTGGGCTAAATTTGGTGCATGCCTATTTTAGTTATCCCTTAATTAAGATGGAAAATAAAATGTAATCTAATCTCAAAATAACTTCTAATAGTTAACTGAGTGTGATAAACTCAGTTATCTCATGAATTTCTAGTTAGAAGTAGTTGGTGAGGCATGCAGAGTAATTATAGTTGTAACATAGTTCGAAGTGCAGTGGTGGATTAGTCAATGCAGATTGTAATCATTTTAACTCAGTTAAATGAGTTAAACTCAATTGTGCTAGTTGTAACTGTTAGATAGACTAGTGAGAGATCAAATGAATTAAATATTAATTAATTCACAATCAGTGATCTCACATGCAACTGAGGATTTACTATTATTAGTTGCATGCATGTCAAACCCAGTGGAGACCCAGTTGAGATCTAGGTGAAAGGGAAGTTGACTATCAGTTGTAGGATTATTGGGTTGCACCCATGCAACCAAACACCCATTGGAGTGCCCATGATACTTACGCAGTCAAGGAAGGCCAAAATTCCTAAATAATAGGGATTACATTCATCATGGATTACGCAAGCAAGGCAGGTTGTCTGGAGGCAGTAAATTGGCTAAGTATTGGTAAGTTTTATCTAGGACAGTGTGAGAGAATTAGCTGAGTACAGGAGGGCTCTTCTGAGAATATTTGTGCATAATTGTTTCATGATTCCATGTTGAATATACAATAGAAGATAGTGCGGTTTTGAACAACAATTTTTCCCCAGAAAATTATCTGTGTTGTGGCTTGATTGATTCTTCTTTGCTTCATGTGATTGGTGATTGTGTTTTTAATTCCACAAAATATTTTTTGAAGAGATTCAGTATTTAGCTTTAGTACATTGTTAGATTAGATTGAATCCATGATATACATGCTTGTTGTATAATTTCTACAATTATCAGCTGTAAAATTCCATTATTCGAATATTTTTAAGAGACTATTCAATACAAGGTTTTTAAGGTGTGTTATTGAGTTTTTTTTTCTGTGTATTTATTTTGTGACTATTTTCGCAAAGTTGAAAAGCCTTGAGATTTAATATATCCTTTGATATTGATACTAGATATAAAGAATTTTGAAGCGGGAAGGTCAATTCTCATGTGCTATTTCTTTCTTTCTATTAACCACTGACTGCATTTAATAACTTCGGATCGTGATTTGAACAGGTATACCCATAACAAATTGGACCGCATCTATGTAACCGACTATGTAAATCCGAATTATTCATATTTCATATGATATGCAATTTTGCAGGAGCCCATTTCAATGAACAACACCAAAAACTTTCCTCCTACTAGTGTCATGCAAAATACATGGGTTATGAGCTTGAACAACCATGGATTCACTCTAGTATTAGGCTATGGGCTCTGGAAAACCTTACCGATGTTATATTTTGTTGAGATCAAGATGTTAAATGTGTCTAAATCGAGATTTTTCTTATGTCGAAATAAATGGGGAAAATGGTATGACATCATTACTATGGCATCAAATTACTCTGCCCTAGACCTAACGTTCCTAACAGATAAAACCGATTCTTCTGATTTGACCTGTACAAGGCCAAAAATTCCACCCTTGGTCCTATACTCAATGCCTATGAGCTTTTCTTGATAGTTGATACTAAACAGTCAACCTATTCACAAGATGTTGAGGGTCCTGACTCTTGATCCTATACTTCAATTACTAATCTTTTCTTCAAAAGCCCTACCTTTTACTTCTTTTATAAGTTAATGTCTAACCAATTATTTTTTAAACCCAGTTGTAGCTCTTGAAGCGGTCAGGAGGAGGTTTAACATAAAAGATTGGATTTCCGATCCTTGCTTTTTGATGGGGTGGGAAGGAATTTTCTGCAATCCTGATTACAACTCTTCGGCCATGAGAATTGTGGAAATGTAAGTTTAATTCTTCGATTTGTTTACATTTTACTACATCGTTGAAATTGTAAAAGTGAAATGGTAAGACCTTAACACAATCATCATGTTGGCAGAAATTTATTCAGAAAGAATCTTGAGATATTGGTTTCAAAGGATATTGGACAACTGAATGCAATCGTTTAACATGTAAGCTGAATTTTGATTTTTTTCTATTTCAAATCCTCATAGTGAATATTTCTAGTGTAAAAAAAACAATAAAATACACATGACTACTATAAAATGTTTCCATGTACTCCTTCCATAAAAACACGAAATCCCCATCTTCCCCTCATTTTAGTGAAATTACTGTGAAATTAGTGATGGTTGGTACCACGGCTATTTTCGAAAAGTTGCAAGTATTCTTAGTCATGGAATTGATCTATTTGTGCCAAAATTGCTAGGTCACTTGTTAATAATTATCTAATTGGGCCCTTGCCAAATTTGTCCAATTTAACCAAGCTGGAGAGACTGTAATTACTCCCTTCTAAACATAAATGCTCACCTTGTTGGTTCACTATTCTTTAGCACATCGATTGTCATTTTTTTAAAGAAAACTACAACCATTTCTCGCTTGTTGTGCAAACATCTGTAAAACAGAAATTTTAGTGGTAGTGTCCCAGAGTGGCTATCTGAACTGAAAAATCTTAAAGAGTTGTGCATGTATTTGTCCTTTTTCTACCTCAAATTAAAAGGGAAATAACTACTAGTATCGTATAACATTTTTAGTTTTTGAAATTTGTGATAGGCTTTTAGAGAACAACGATTTTAATGATGTAAATCCTCTGCAACTTCTGGACATGCCTTCATTGGAACTAAAGTAATCTGATAACTTATATTTTATTATTTTTTTCAAAAAAAAATCCCATTCTAACAGTTTTATGTTTAAAATTAGGCAGCGAATGCCCCCACATAATGTTAATGAGAAATGGGTTAAATTCTGCATTATCTCACTAAGGTAAGTTCATAAGCTCATTGACTATGTTTATTTTGTGTTCTCCAGATATTCTGGGAATCGGTACCTATGTATGGATGAAGGCGAATGTATCAAAAAAATTCAAGAAAACAAAAATAATTTAATGAAGCACAAAGCTATCCTCCGAATAACAATAAGTGGAGTTGTATTAATGACTTTATCGTTAATGGCGGGTATTGTTGTATACTAGAAAAAATTAGGGAGAAAAACATACCCCAATGAAGGTCAGTGAATGACTTGAATTTTAGGAAATTCTAATAGCCAAAGTTTAGCATACGAAGCAGCCTACCACTTTTCCTTCATAATTAATAAATTTACTAGAAACGTAGAACTTGGGGAAGGAAGGAAAATCTGGTTTAGAGTGATTTGGAAGGATAAGCTCAGTTAAAGATGATCATTTTCTCTGGCTTGTGTGGAAGAATAAAAACCTCACATGGGATAATCTCCGAAAGAAAGGAAAGATCAGACCTGGGATATGTAGGTTGTGCATGAAGGGAAATGCGGACAATGTACACCTCTTTTACACATGTACTTTCTCTTTAGAAATCCATCAAATATTGAGCAAGAATTTCAACTTACTGTCACCAGAATACTCGAATGTCAAAGATTGTATCACATGGTGTTTTGGGAAAGGTAAGCTTTTTATAAACATTCCTACCTTTTTCCATTGAAGTTTATGGCGTTGTAGGAACAAGTGGATTTTTAAAGAGAATGATAGTACACTTGCTATGGTATCTTCAATGATTATCTGAAAATCGAGTAAACTCAGGATCCATCATAAGCCCCCAAGTGACCTCTCACTCAAACTCTGACCTTTTGAAATTCATTACCCAACAGGTTTTTTCGACGGGGAGGCACAGGATTTGAGAGGCGGCTGTGGAGCTTGGTTAATGATATCTCCCCAATGTCATTACATAATTCACTGGTATGGTGGCCAAGGTACCAATATGAGGGCCGAATTTCTAGCACTTTGGGGTTTGTTATTATTCACAAAAAAATTATATATAGAGAATTTGTGGGTTTTTTGGGATTCTAAGGTCCTAATTGATCATATGAAAAAGTGGTCAAAGCTGGCACTAGGCCATCTCTCAGCATGGCTTGATCAGATTATTGAATTGAAAATATATTTCTCCTCCATATCCTCCTCACAAATCTATGGGGAGAAGAATCAAATGGCGGATAGACTATCAAAGAAGAGCTTGACTGGGAAATTTGGAGAAATGCAATATGAATTAACAAACACATCTTGACAAGGGGCAAAAGGCACAGTTAAATTAGTTTAATCAGAAAACAAAAAGAGGTTCAAGAAATGATTTTTTTGTTTGCAGGTATTTGACTATTTTTGTTTCGAGATCACTAGAAAAATTTTAATTGATAGAGGTAAAAAAATTTCAAAAAGTATCAAATACTCTGACAGGCGCAAGGTATAACATGTTTGGAAATTTTAGGAAGAAATATTAAGATGAGGAAATCAGATAAATTTTCTCCTTTTTTGTAATATTTGTTGTTACTACTCTGTACAGGGGTACCACTAAATTTTTTGGTTTTTTTGATGAAGGAACTGAAAATATAAATGATGTATAACAGTCAAATTTGAAGACATTGTATTGGTACAAAATATAAACTAGACATTTTTTATACTGAAAATTTAAAAAAAATGATTGGTCTACAGAATGCTCAATGGTTATGGTGCCAAATCAAATGGTATCCTATGCCTTTATTTTCTAAGAGATGGTCACAACGACAAAAACATTTAGCCGAAAAATAGGACAAGGGGGCTTTGGATCTGTGTTCTTTGGTAAGCTGCTAGAAGGGAAAGAGGTAGTTGTAAAAGAGCTCTCATCATTCTCTAAACAAGGTGTTAAGGAGTTTATGAATGAGTTAGGTCTGAGATTCGTAAAATATTCTAAAGTGATTCAATTTATGTATTTGTTTATCTACATTAAGTATAGTTAAGCTGCAATTCTATGTGACAAGGAAAAATATAAATTTATAGTAATCACTGAATATCATTTGATTCACTTGATTAACAGATCGATCTTCTTTCTAGATTCCACCATTAAAACTTGGTTTCGTTACTTGGCTACAGTGACAATTCTAGAGAGCTTGCGCTCATCTACGACTACATGTCTAGAGGATCCCTAAGGGACTGCCTTTTTGGTAAATATATTTCTCACAAATATTGTCTGATTGAGTTGCCCCATATTACTATAAATACTAATATCAATTTTTAATTCATTTTCCAGGAACTGGTGCAGAAGTTTCCAAACTAAATTCGACAGCAAGGATCAATATAGCATTAGATGCAGCCCAGGGTAATGCCAATTTAGTGGATTTTTCTATAACTCTTTCTATATAACTAAATATAATTAAATAGGTCGATCTTTAATTTATCTTATAAATTGTACTTAACCATATTTCTTCTCTGATCGACCTGCAATGTATGTTTTAAGGACTGGAATATCTACATGTGGGTTGCACTCCAAAGATACTTCAAAAGGATATAAAGAGCGCTAACATTCTTCTAGACACCAATTCGAATGGGAAATTGGTTGATTTTGATCTTTCAAAGATGATGGCAAATGATGGGAGATTACTCATGTTACCCATTAAGGGAATTTTGAGGTCCAAAATGGGCCTCCTCAGGAAATTATAAAATAATAGTGGAAATAATAAAATAAGATTCGATTACATCATCAAATCTTAGAGGGAAAAAAGAAAAAACTACCTTTTAAAGTTATCTACCAATTTTTTTACTCAAATTTTCAGCGGGAGTACTCGTTAGATGTAAAATTTAATTCCTCATCCAAGGATTACATATGTTGCATACTTTTGATGGGTCCTACTACACGAAAAATAAACAATACATGAAAAACATGATTGCAATCGCGTTTTTTTTATCTATTTCTCATTTTTTGTGTAGAAGGGTCCATTGAAAGTATGCAACATGGGTACTCCTTGGATGAGGAATTAAATCTTGCATCAAAGGATTACTTTCACTTGAAATTTGAGTAAAAAATTGGGTGATAAGTTGAAAATACGAGTTGAAAAAGTAGTTTTATTATTTTATTATTTTATTGTTTTTTAATCTTTTTACCCTTTTACTTAAAAAATGGTGAATCATCCCCCATGGTTGACATCATCATCTTGAATCCTATTGGTTCTTATAAAGTTTATTTTTTTCATACATTTTTCTTAGGAGGCCCATTTTAGACCTCAAAATTCCCCTAATGACTGCAGTGAAAGGAACTCTCGGATACCTAGATCCAGAGTAATCTAAAAATATAACTTTCACTCTCTATGTAATGTTATTGAAGCTTAATGAAATCAAATGAGTATGAGGAGTAGAGGAAAATGTTAATTTTTGTTGGGAAATGCATTTATAGGTATTTTCGCACACAAATGTTGACTGAAAAGAGTGATGTATATAATTTTGGAGTGGCTTTGTTAGAGATCATCTACGGAAAACTGTCCATAGATATAAAACTTCCTGAAGAGGAATGTAACCTCATCCAATGGGTAAGAAATCGATAATGATTTAATGGAAAAACCCCACTTTACACTATAACTCATGATTTTGAAGTGTATGAATACCAACTATATATTTCTTCTTTTGTATATATGTATGTAATGTATAGGTGATGCCTTATGTGGTTGACGGAAATCCTGGCGAAATAGCGGTAATCGTAGACAAGAATGTGGATGGAAACTACGACACCAAGTCAATCACCTGTATTGTCAAACTCACTCTCAGATGTGTCAGGGATAGACCATCATCCAAACCTAGCGTCAATGAAGTAGTTGCAGAGATAAAATAGGTTATCATACATGAAAATGCCAATAAGGTGACACTTCCAATTCCAGAAAGGATTGGACATTTCCAGCTCGAACCCCTTGATTGCGGGGTAAGGTCCAGTGGAACCAAATATATGGATTGGGATGATAATAGCTCCAACCTTCCTAAAGTAGGAAGATGAGTTGGAATATTAAACAATTTTTGCTTAGACTCGTCAAAATATGAGTATCCTCAATATTTTCTATATATTGTATACTATATTTAATATAATTTTACATTTAAATAAATCATTTTGAATAAGAAATAATTCCATAGTGTTTTGGACTAAGTTTTAAAATTTGGTGGGATAAAATGTACTTTTCCTACTTTACTTTTCTTACCTTTCATCGGGAGATAAAAATTTCCTATAATTAACACCATCACGAAAGATTCCAAATATAACCTCAAATAGGATTGTCTCATTCATGGTATTGTTCAAGGCTTGAAAATCCACGTAAGAGAGATTGAATCCATGAAAAAACAATGTGTCACGAGTATCCGAGGTGGACTCCACATGTAATATCCCCAAAATAAAATAAATGATGGAACGCATCATTTTGGCTCAGTTACTTCTCAACCAAATTCATTTCTCATGGTTTCTTTCAAGAAATCAAGATTTAAAAGGGCATAGGAGGAACGAGAGCAAGAATTGTTTTGGATAATTTATTTTTGCATATCAATTGAAGGTTCATGCGATTTTTTAAACAACGAGGGTTTCTTGCAATATTCTCAGCCTAGATTTAGTGGGATTCACTCTCACCCTAGTTGGAAAACTATTTTTGATGGTATTGATTACCACCCTAGCTGGTCAATTTATTTCTCTTTTCTGCAAATGGTTTCTTGGTCGATAATCTCTTAGGAACAATTTGGGCATAGTTGTTTCTTGTGAAGGGACATAGATACCATCAACCACAATAGGCCACTCAATCTAGAATGTTGACAGAATTGAAATGCTTATTAAAACGTGAGAGTTGACTAGAAGTGAAGAAGTTGATTGCACTTGTCTCTAGTAACTGGGAAAGTGTAGATCACAACAGTAAAACACTAAATTGTTGGTTATACACCTATCTAATGACATTGTTGGTTCGTGAACCACCAAATATAGTTTATAGGGGTTTGATCCACTATTTGAGAGGGTCAAGAGGCACCACACCAAGAGAAGGAGCACTCCTTAGAAGGTCGTAGGGCCATCGTTCGCCGAAGCCACATCAAGGAGACTGCATTGTTGATTCGTGTTGTGGAGTGAATTTGAGCAGATCAGGGAGCTGTCGATCGAATTTTGTGATAACAATGATTATAAAAAGCGTGGTCATACCCAAAATAAAGGGTTGCAGAAGTTGAAAAGGGAGAAGGACTACTAGATACCCAGGGTAAGTGTTGAGAGGTTATTCCTGCCACTGCCAAGGGTTCTCATTTAACTAATCAACCACACCAGGAGGGCATGGAGCAATTTGTATGATCCGGCATGGTTGATTTTTCATCCCTTGGTCGATCACTACTATTTTATATATCCTTGACCACTAGCTGAGGTTTTTCATGATTTAAGATAAGTTTCCATGTTATGATTAATGGGATAGGAAACTGCTCACATAATTTACACACCTGTAGCAAAAAAGATCAGAACTGTCACCCTGGTATGAAATGTGGATATAGTTTTTACGTTATCACGTTTTGGGTTATGATAATAAATTAAATCGTCATGCTATTTCCTTTGTATGGCTATTTTTCTTATGCACTTGGGTTTTCTAATTTATTAAGTCTTTATCCTAGCTTCCAATAAAATTAAATGAAATAAGGGTTGGGTGTTAAAGACTCGTGGACGAATTTATTTTATCTCGCCATATTTTTTTTTCTGGAAGTTTACACTGGTATCATAGCCTCAGTCTTGGCCAGTTGTGGGATGCTAAGAAAAGAAAATGGAACATAAACATGGATTGTTATGAGTTGGAAAGGATTAAGGCCTAAAATTCAAGGGAAAAATAAAGAGATAATCACTAAAGACCAAGAAGAGATGGAAGAGTTAGATGAACTAATGTGTGACCACAAATGTACTAAACTTGAAAATACATTAGAAAAATATCACCGCCACCCAAGAGACAATTGTGAAGCTCCTCAAATTATAGATCGAGTAACCTAACTAGCAAAGAAATAACGGGGAAGGTGGATGTCACTCACAGGAGGACGATCATTCACATTAACATGCCAGTATTAAAAACAACCCATTCAACAAAATAATTATGCCTGTGTTCTTGGATGATTCCTCAAGAGAGTAAGACTCTACTTCACCAATTACAGAGACAATTACAACTTTGATGAGGGAATATGATACATTTCCCTACAATGTGAAAGAAACTATGAGGAGATTCCCCACCATTGTCTATTCTACACCCCGTGGGAAACATGACATGAACATTAAAATAAAATATTTATCTTAATTCTAGATATATCAAGTGTCTAGATGGATCAAATTACTCGAGGTGAAAACCTTTTATTTAAGTGAAAATCTTGAGGAAAGGTTTGAACCTCAATGAACTTTATCCCTCTCGGCCCTTGATAGATCCTAAGGAAAAATATTATCCAGACGAGTGAGTATATTAACTTCAATACAACAACGTCTAAAGCCAATAAAGCAAATGATGAATCCTATGGAGTTACCTTTACTTAATCAAACAATTTTGAATCCAGGTATTTCAACTACCCCAAACGATCTGTTGAACTAATTAGGCTAGAATCTCCAATTTATGACCACTCCTTTACAACAAAGTTGATATATGTGTGTGTATTTAATTTTATTTTTATTTTAAATAATTTTATTGTCCTTTTTTTGTTAATTTTAAATTTATTTTTATACTAATATAATTTATTGAGTTAAAATGTTTAGATAACATAACAATAACATAATAGAACATTAGAACATTTCTTCCATATTAAACTCTAGAGTACCTCTTGACATAATAACATTTCTAATATACCAATTCTTGTTAAAATTGGAAGAAACCAAATATTTTCGTAGACTTAGCAGCTCATAGGTTAGCCTTCACCCAGAGACTGCCTCACTAAGAATGCTCTACATTGATCATTATTATTCAAGAATATATAGGTTTACATATGCATAGGAGAGTTAGAAATAACACATAGAAAATAGGAACTAATTCCTAAACTAGGATACACACATAACTAATGAAAAAACTCTCTCCAATAGTACATTCTCTATTAATTCCAATAGTCCTCCTTAATGGAGAAAGGGTTCATTAGTAGTCCTAACATCTCCCTAAATAATTCAAATTTAATTCTTCCAAGGGGCTTGGTAAAAATGTTCGTTGCATTATCACAAGTATTACAGTACTCGATATAGATTTATTTTGACTGAACCATCTCTTTAACAAAGTGAAACTGGATATCAATATGCTTTGTGTTTTTGTGAAACACAAGATTTTTTGCAAGTTTGATTTGTTGAAACCTTAGTTAAACTGAGAGGGGGGGGGGTGAATTAGTTTAACACATTTAATAATTTTTAAAACATTTCAATTAAACTTATTTACAGTTTATCTTCATGATCAATTTATATGGAAACAAACTTATATGTGCAGAAATGTTAAGATAGTGTAACAGCAGAATTATGACAAGAGAAGTAAGTATTAAGCAGACTAAATGACCATATCAACACATAGACATCACACTCAGAGACAACAGATATACGTGGAAACCCATAAAGAGAGAAAACCACATCTTATTATTGTTGTGATGTAAAGGCAAGCTCCAACTCCCCCTCACCACTGATTTTCTGTAAGCACCAACCTACAGGAGGCTTCAACCTCAAATTTTGCAAGCTACAACTTGCAAGGAAGCTTCAACTCCCTCTTTTTCATAAAAGAAACATTTGTTGATTTACCTTGGATATCAGCTCTATTCTGTACCCTTGTTTTTACTGCACTCCAATCTTCATATTGGCTTGATTATTTCTTTTACTTCAATTCTGCATTCTCTTCTCTTCTATCAATTTACTTAGAGAAATGTATCCTTTTCAACTTTACAGTGGGATTTTATCTTTCTCCGGAGACTTGTCAATTACATCACAAACAATGTAAATAGTTAAAAGCTTTCATTCAATTACAGTATAAATTTTGAATCATTTCAACAACTCTGCTCTCTCTCTATTTTCCTCTCTTGTTCATCAACCACGCCTCTCTTTTTCATTTCACTATATTCATTTTCCTTGTTCATTGCAGTTGCATAACTGCTGCCTGTACAATTGTTTTTTTTTCAACATAAATAACTCTCAGCGATATTATAAAACCTTTTTAATAAACCTTGGATTTTAATTACTGAACAACCAATGCTAACCTTTAAAAGATCTAGATCCTACAGCTTTATAAATTCTAAGCTTTTTTTCTCTATTCGCCGATGTGATTAATCGCAATTTGAATACTCCCGGTGCGATAATCTACTATTCACTTTATTTTGCTGATGTGATGTATTACTCCAATGCGATGGTTTTCTTTGATGTGAAACTTAAGCATGTATGAATCACAGTTTATATGCCCATCGCATCCCGAACTTCATCGGGACTATTATTAACAAGTTCCACTGGTATGCATTTCTCCGATGCAATTCATGAGGGTCCCACAATATAAGATTTTGCTACCTTTGGTTCTTTTGATCTTGGGCTCAATAATATGATACATATGCCTTTGATATTACCATGTAACGCCTATAGCACCCAACCATGGTTTATAACATTAACATGGAAATTCATATCGCGGGTGATTCATGGGTCCCACACATACAATAGCGAATTGTAATCGCCCGTACCTTGAGTTATCTTCCGTGCTAATTGACGTGTGATCACTGTTCAATGGACTCGCCTCTAGATCGGACAGTGCATGGTCATATCGTGTTCATTCCATCATCAATGGTTAACGTGCGATGGCACACGATGAGGGCGGTATCTCCAAACCGCTTAAGGCCACGTGTCTTCCTATGGCATTGATCTCGTTCGAATTGAGAATACAGCTTATCATACAAAAGCAGTGCGATGAAAATCGTCGGGTGTTCCAAACCCACTGTCACTGTTCACAGCGCTCGTGGTTCCGTTTAGTTGTGCTTGAGGTTCCATTCCTTCCTTTATGGTTCCGCTTCGTTTCTTAACTTTGTTCTTTTATACGTTTCAACGCCGTTGTTGATATAAATTCTGCCCTCGCTTTGTCTTGGCATTCACATTACCTCATCTGTAGCTCACACAGAGGTTAAATAACCCACTATGCCCTTAATGCGACCAGACCATCACTTCTTCCTTAACCTCTAACTCTGCACTATCGACCCTCCAATCGACAGCATATTAACCACAGTGTTAAATAATATATAACAATCCCATGTGCAGATACTTGTTTACTATTAACCCTTCTTTCAGTCCTGATCTGAGGCTACTACTGGTCGATTAACTCCTTCAAGTACAAAGAATCAGATGATAGATCAAACCCTCACTTCTTTCTTCTAACTGATTCAATCAACAGATACAATATCGAAATTATTTAATATCGATTCCTCTCCTATGTATAGAGCCTTATCCCAGAGCGTAGTATGTACTTGTCAAACCAAGTATATTTTTACAGAACTAAAGCAAACAGGGCACATCTCGCATCCAATTTCAAAGCAAATTCTTTCATAAAGATGAATTTACTTACAAAATCTCTGTCTCTGGCCTAATCTTCAATGGGATGGCCTTTCCACAATCAAATGTTTAATATCTCCCAGCATTCCACTCTTCATAACATGTTCAATCAAACTCCTTCAGGCCCTTTCAACTTCACTGCTCTGTCTCTAATTCCTCTGCTGCTTCTGCTTCAATTCCTCTGTTTCATCTGCCTCTGTTGCCTTAATTCCTTTGTTTCATGTGCCTCTGTTGCCTCTACTATTTCAGGTGCTCCTCCTTTGCCATCAATGACAACATTTCCAACATGATTGACCTCTAGTTGTCACATATGATAATTTTAGCATCTTTTTTTTCTTCTCTGGCATCATGGAGAATTATCCTCAACAAAACTGCCTCACACGTTGTTGCACACATTGCTTGATACTCTGCTTCAGCTGAAGATAAGTATACATTATTTTGTTTCTTTTTGCTCCATGCAATGACGTTGGACCCAATGTTGAGTGCATAACCTATTATGGAACGTATATCATCTAGAATTTTGGCCCAATTTGAATCTGAAAAAAATGTCAATCTAACATCAAACGAATTAATATATTTAATATATAAGTGTAAGTGAAGATAACTTAAGACGCCTTTTGCTGCCACCCAATGACTCTCAAGAGGCTTTGACATATATTGGCTCAAAACACTGTCTGCAAAAGCTAAATCGGGTCTAGTTGTATTTTGATGAATCAAACTCCCAACTAGATGTTTGTACAGTGTTGAATCCACCTCCTTGGAACCATCATCATTCTAAAGTTTGATATTTTTTTGTAACGGCACTGAGGCAGCTTTGCACTGATCCATTCTAAACTTTTTCATTAAGCTCCTTACATACTTTCCGTGAGACAGAAAAGTCTGGCCAGAATCCCTCTAGACTTCAAGACCCAAACAATAGTGTAACTCTCCAAGGTCTTTCATCTCAAAAACCTGTGAGATCTACACTTTGATTTCTTTAATGATCTCATCAACATTTCCTGTAATAATAAGATGATCGACATATAAATAAATCAAACAAAAATTCCCATTTTCATCAAACAGGGTATACAAATTTAGGTCATTCTTACTCCTCTTATAACCATGTTGTAATAAAAATGAGTCAATTTTTTCATACCATGACCTGGGTTCTTGTTTTAATCCATACATTTATTTCCTTAATCTACAGAAAAAATGTTCCTACCCCTGTTGGACAAACCCTGCAGGTTTTGTTAAATACACTTCCTCTTTTAATTCACGATTTAAGAAAGCATATTTCACATCTAGCTAGTGTATTTTCTAGTGATGTTTCGTATCTAAGGCTATGAACATTCTAATGGTGTTTAACTTAGATATAGGGGAAAAATTTTCTTCATAATCAATACCTTCTTTCGGTGAATACCCCTTAGCCACCAACCTAGATTTGTATTTGTCTATACTACCATCTGCTTCAAAATTAGACTTGTATAACCATTTGCAACATATGGTTTCTTTACCTGCAGGAAATTCAACTAGATCCCAGGTTTTGTTTATAAGTATTGACTTCTACTCCTCTACCATGGCTACCCTCCATTCATCATATTCACTTGCTTCTCTATAGTTTAAGGGCTCAACAAAATTCAAGATATCTATCATGATGGAATAGTCTTTATACCTGGTAGGTAAGAGAGTCTACCTACCTGATCTTATTAGTATTGGAGTGGCCTCAAATTTGTTTTGAGCATCCCTTAATGGAATTGGACTGCTGACTGCATTTTTATCATCTGATTCTTCCTTTTTCTTCTCTTGCTGCTACTAATGATTGTCCCTTTTTTCTTCACTTCCATCTTCCACCAGCAAAGGAATGTTTCATTCTTCATTGCCTTTATCATAGTTTCCAGTATTAACCTCCTCATGGAATACTACATATCTACTTGCAAACACTTTTTGAGTAGAAGGATTAAAAAATTTAAATGATTTAAACTCTGTACAATACCGAAAAAAACCATTTAATGGCCTTTGAATCCAGTTTCTTCCTATCCTCTTTTGGAACATGAGAAAAATATTTCGAGCCAAAAACTCTTAAATGATTAACTGCAGACTTAAAACCTAATAAAGATTAAAATGGACTTTTAAGATAAATGATTTTTTTTGGATTCCTATTATTTAAATAAACTGCAGTATTTATTGCTTCTGCCCAAAAACCGTTAGATAGGTTCTTACCTTTTAACATGTTGTGAGCACACTCCACCATGGTTTTGTTATTCCTCTCTCCAACCCTGTTTTGTTGAGGATTGTGTGGTACTATGAACTGCTAAACTATCCCATGGTCCTTGTAATATTTGATGAAACCACTCTGGTTCTATTCTCCCCCTTTATCTGAGGGAAGAATCTTGATGAACTTCCATGTCTGTTTTTCAACCATGCTCCTGAATTCTTTGAATTATTCAAAAGTATGACTCTTATTTCTTAGAAAATATACCCAAGTAAATCTTGTGCAATCATCAAAAAATAATAAAAATAATATGCACCTCCTAATGACCTAGTCTGCATCGACCCACATAATCAGTGTGCACAAGCTCTAGCATATCTCTCTTCTTTCCATCTGAACTTGAGGGAAAAGCATCCCTATGCATCTTCTTGAAGGCACATCCTTCACAATCAACATGAACATTTTTCAAAACTGGGAGACGATTGACCATACCTTGTTTCTGAAGTAGCAGTAGGTCATGAAAATTGATATGATCGAATCTTTGATGCCAAAAATTCTTTGTAGTAATAACTATTGAAGTCAAGACTTGGTGTGGTGCACTTCTTACATTCAGTTTGTAGATATCTCCAACTTGAATACCTGATGCAATTGGCTTCATATGATCAATCAAATATTTAATAACACAATAAGACTTAAAAAATATACCTTAAGATTCTAATCTGTTATCATAGAGACAAATATCAAAATATTTTTAATTCCTGGTACATACATCACTTTTTGAATATGCCTAATATTACCATCAGGTAATAGCACATGAATATTTACATACCCATGAATCTGGTAACCTCTTTCATCACCAAGGTCGATATTAGCACCATTGCTGGTCTCTTTAAAATCTTCAAACCAATGTCTGTTACCTGTCATGTGAGTGGAAACTCCAGTATGGCAGTATCAACAAATCAAACTTCCAATTCATCATTCTTAGCAGAGAGAACATAATCCAACATAAATAGTCTGAGGTTTTGATTCTGGTCTTCATCAACAAAGTGCCCTACATGATTCTTTTTTCTATGTCAATTTTCATCAAACTTCTCCTTATGGAAATTCCTAGCAGTGCGACCAGATTTACCACATTGAAAACATTTTATCCCAGAATCATTTCTGGTCGAAGACATATCTTGAGGTGGCTTTCTATGTGGTGTACCTTCACATTTCTTTTTTGCGCTTTCTCTTCCTCTGAAAGGATTTTTCTTTGCTATTAATGCAAGATCTGAATTATGGGGTTTCAGAGTCATCCGCCCCTCTTCCTCTTGTAATAATATCCTCGTCAATTCTTCTAAATTGTGGGATTTCTCCCTTGCGTTCAAGCCTGTAATAAACATTTGATAATCTTCGATTATACCATTGACGGTAACTGTGATGAGATCAATGTCGAATATTGTCTCCCCTATATCAGCCAGCTAATTTTTAAGTTCCTTGATCCGAGAGACAAATGCAGTGACTGGTTCATTTTCCTCCATTTTGATGGAGAGAATATTTTTCTTTAGTAACAATAAATGATTTGTATTCTTTATCTCATACAAATCCTTGATATTTGTCTAGATATCATTTTTTGACTTACACTCTCTGATGTAAGGGATAATGCAGTGTTCCACTGACATCTTCAACAACACTCTCTCTTTGTTCTCCCTCTTCTCCCAATCCTAAATTTCTATAGTTGTTCCACCTCCGGCTGCGGTTGGCTTCACTTCATCACCATTTATAATCTCCCACGCACTTTTCTCCTCAAGTAAAGTTTGCAATTTAAATTTCCAATTAGAATAATTGGACCCATTGAGCTTATTTCTCTCATTCAAGTACGCCTCTTCCATCTGATTATTCATGGTGAGAGGTTGATCTATAGATTTGTTACTAAACTAGCTCACAAAATAGAAGAAAAGAGAGATCATGGACTTATAAATAAGCCTCTTCGAGGGGTAAAACTCCTTTACATTACATAAATGAACAATTCTTGGATGATACAAATGACAAAACCTACTTTCTATATAGGAGTCCAATGGGTCACAATATAATCATAGCCAACATAACAGTAACAATGTAAGGGCATAAAAATAACAATAGTCGGCCTCTATGGGGCATAATAATAACAATATGGGGACTACATAGGCACAACAATAAAAGTAATGGGCTACACTAACGATAACAATAATGGGATACACTAATATTATAGGGACCTAACATGCCCCTCTCCTTCAAAAAAGTGTTTTCCTCAATGCTTGATTACTTCTAGATGCTTATGTATAAATTTTTCATCCTCCCATGTGGAATATTCAGTTGGTAAGTTCTTCCACTTGATGAGATACTCTGAAATTGATCAATTTTGTTGCTGTCAAGTTCTTGTTTCTGTGATTGCTTCAGGTTCCAACATTATTTTTCCTTCCTCGTCAAGTTTTGGCAATATTGTTTCAACTCGGACTTGCTCCATTTGTTATGAAACCAACTCACAAAATAGAAAAAAGGTGAGATCAATGACTTAGAAATAAGCCTCTTCGAGGGGAAAACCTCCTTTACATTACATAAATGAACAATTCTTGGATGATACAAATGACAAAACCTCATTTCTATATACAAGAGTCCAAGGGGTCACATTATAATCCTAGCGGACATAATAATAACAATGTAAGGGCACAAAAGTAACAATATTGGGCTTCTATGGGGCTCAATAATAGCAATATGGGGACTACATGGGCACAACAATAATAATAAGGGGCTACACTAACAATAACAATACGTGGATACACTAGTATTATAGGGACCTAACAAGATCTGTCTTAAAAAAAAATTTCCAACCTCCATCAATTGATGAAAAAAAATGAATTCAATTACCAAATTTGTCTCCAATGGATCTATCTCTATCTCTAGAGGAAAATGCGCCAATGATTCTTTACAACAAGGCGATCTCAATACAACACACTGGCATGGATCTGTAGCTAGTCGATCTCGTCCGATAGAGTCACAACCTATTTGCCACGGCAACGACATATCGCCACAACCACTGCGATAGTTACTTATCGCTTCTCTTCTAGTGAAGCACTCAAGAAATCACAGATCTAGAAATTTGCCAGTAACCCCACATGGCGTCTTGGGATGACCTTTGATTTGTGATACATTACAACTCCTTGCATGCCGAAGGAAGGGAAACCCCAATGAATTCTTTGATAGTCAAACACAAAATTATGGAAATGTTTTTTTTTAAGACATCCCTTGTCGGCCACCCAACCATCGTATTTTACAGCCCTGAAGGAAACTAGTTCTGGTTCGCCAACGAGAAAAAATTGATCCCCTACTCATGGTCGAGCTTCATGCGGAAACTCTTTGGAAGTGCCATACTTAACGTGTCTAGAGACGATGCAGACAAAAAAATCCGATCTCACTTAAAAAAATGTGATCTGATATGATTAGCCACACCACATAGCAGAAAGATCAACTATGCCACTGTCATGAGGTGGTTCACCAAACCATACGGTCATTGTTACTACTACGATCCAGCCTCCACATAGTAACTACGATCGTGCAATTGATCGACATCAATTCAATGCACATTCAACGCTTCATCCAACATAGGTAAAAGGCCACACTAAGACCCGCTCGCAGATACTGGCCAACACAATCAGTGCACCAAGTTGAATCTTCTCACCACACCATTTGACTCTAGAGTTCCTCACTCAATTACTGATTTCAACATGCAAAGAACATGCCCAAAATTGGCAACTAACAGATCCAAGGGGCCAAGGAAATTCGAGCATGAAGTGTGGTTTGAATTCACACTATGTCGACAAACAACACAGCCGAAAAATTGACTCTCTCAGCAGACACGCCAAACACAATTACAAACCCAAGACTGGTCACAACTGTAATACCATGTTAAAATTGGAAGAAACCAAATATATTCATAAACTTAGTAGCTCACAAGTGAGCCTTCACCTGGAGATTGTCTCAATAAGAATGCTCTACATTGATCATTATTCATCAAGAATATATAGGTTTACATATGCAGAGGAGAGTTAGAACTGGCACCTAGAAAATAGGAACTAATTCCTAAACTAGGATACACGCATAACTAAAGAGAAAACTCTTCCCAATAATACATTCTCCATTAATTCCAACAATTCTTATCGAAAAACTATCCAAAAATATGAAACATATATCAAATTAGAAATATCAAATAATAATCATCCAAGAAATATAAAAATATCTCAAAGAAAAAAACTAAAATACTATAGAGAAAAATAATATTACATATACCTCATAAACCAACCACGGAAACCCAAACAAAACTAATCTTTAAAATACATTTAACAAATATAAATATAAATATAAATATAAATAAATTAAATTAAATAATAAATGTATACCTTATAAGCCACTAAAACCCAAACAAAAATAATCTTTAAAATACATTTAAAAGATATAAACAGAAATGAAATAAATTAAAGAAAAGTAATTAAACTGTATCAAACCCAAAAGCCAATTCACTTATTAACATCAACCACCTATTTAAAACAAACTTTGCCAAAATTCAAAAAACGGATTAACGACTAACTAAACTAATTGAATTCTAGAGCCACCAAATTTCCCATAACATGATATGCTATGCTACGTTGATAGTCAGTGTAGACTTATCGATATAAAAGTAAAATAAAGGTGGGTGAGATAATCCATACATCATAAAATATTATATCTGTTTCTGATCTGGTCAGTCAGTATTTTCCTTGTTATTTATGTTGTTTATGGCTTTAATTTGTTGGAAAAGATCAGAAAATTTGTCTGTAATTCTGAGGTGCCTCTTAAATGCAGGCAGTGTCTTGGATGTAAAAGATAATTTTCTGGTCAGTCAGTATTTCCGGGTTATTTATGTTGTTTACGGTTTTAATTTGTTGAAAAAGATCAGAAAATTTGCTCGTAATTCTGAGGTGCCTCTTCTTTTTTAATAGGCACCGGTGAAAAAAAGGCCGCATGATGAGAAGTATCAATATCAAATGTGCATGCTAAAATGTATCAATATCAAAGCGATGTTGATTGGTGTTTTTTATTGGAAGAATATATATATATATATAAATAACGTTGATGTTAAAAATATCTTTTGCCGTAGCTCTTTAATCAAAGGTTTCGATTTCATAAACATATAACATATCATCGCCATAATTTTTTAATGGAAGGTTTTGAATATATCATAATTTTTTTCCCCTTGGATTCCTATGGCATTTCAAGTCAGTACAAATTGCCCTTCCAAAAAAGCTATATACGCCTCTCTTTACGTCGCTTCTCACCTACCAACGTGGTGGGTGTGTTGGACGGCACTCAGCCGCTAACGGGCCTTGCTAATCGTCCCTTTGGGGAAGCCTATTTCTAGCCTCCGCGACCATTGGCCCCGTGTGGACCCCACAACCGTGGGGACCATTGCTTTTGCGCGAAAGATAATTCTTCTTTATTTGGAAAGAAATTCAAAGAGATGTTGATGGGTGTTTTTTTATTGGAAGAATATATATATATATATATATCACGTTGATGTTAAAAATATCTTTTGCCGTAGCTCCTTAATCAAAGGTTTCGATTTCATAAACATATAACATATCATCGCCATAATTTTTTAATGGAAGGTTTTAAATATATCATAATTTTTTCCCCTTGGATTCCTATGGCATTTCAAGTCAGTACAAATCGCCCTTCCAAAAAAGCTATATACGCCTCTCTTTACGTCGCTTCTCACCAACCAACGTGCTGGATGTGTTGGACGTCACTCAGCCGCTAATGGGCCTTGCTAATCATCCCTTTGGGGAAGCCTATTTCTACCCTCCGCGACCATTGGCCGTGTGTGGACCCCACAACCGTGGGGACCATTGCTTTTTGCGCGAAAGATAATTCTTCTTTATTTGGAAAGAAATTCAAAAGTTAGTTGTCGAGATAGATGTGATATGTCGATTCACGTGTAATGGAATCCCTTTTAAAAGAGATGTAAGTATGCCTCTTTCTTCTTACCAATTTCTAAAGCGTGATTGAACGAGCATGGGAAATCTGATCTTTCTGTTTTTTCTCATTTTCTAAAGTGAAATTGCACTGGATACTCGTGGAAATCTTAACTTTTGATAAGCCATAAATATCTTTTTACAAATTGTCAGGCACTTTATACAAAAGGAGGGTCCCACTTAATTAAAAAAACGCGTTGTATTCTGTTCAAAGAATCTTTGCAATATTTTTTCATCATGAAATATCATCAAACCTTTTTATAATGTAAAATTAAATAATTATTTTATTAAAATTTATTTTAATTTATATTAATGTAGTTATATAAATTAAATGATTGATGTATATGAATATATCATAAGTATCATGGCTCAGAGCATTGATAATGCTGAAACAAAACTGCTTTCACAAATCCGTGCATTATAAGAAGGAGAATTGAAGGAAAAACTTCTTGAAACTTTCTTAAGCACTATGCACAAAAACACCAGCAGTAGCAAGTCTTTTTCCAAGACAGACAATAAAGCATTATTTATTGATGCTTCGTATGAGAGAAACACAAAGGCTTTTTGATACATAATATCAAAAAGGAAATTTCCTCTTTGAAATCTAAGGTTTCTCAAATTGAAAAAGATAAGTCTCTTGTCGAAGAAGAGGATAATTTTTCAAATTCTAATGTAGAAATTTTTGAGGGAAAAAGAGATGAATCCTTTGGATTCAAAGATATGAGAATAATGACAATACAGTATCATCAACATCATGTAATGCTTGATATCTATATTCAAGGCCAAATGTTCTCCCTCAAAACTCTGATTGATACTGGGGCAGATGTAAATGTCCTAAATTCTAAAATTATTCCAGCCAAATATTGGGTTAAATCCGTCAGGCAGGTTGTTGGGTTGGGAAATAAAGACTTGCATTATGAGGTTCCACAAGCCTCTTTCTGCTTTGATGAACATTGCATTAAATTGAAGTTTGCAGTCGCTGATATTCCCATTGATTGCATATTGGGAAATGTTTTCCTTGCTGCAGTGGAACCACATGGTTCACCTAGACTTAAAGGTAATAAAGCTGGTTATTTTATTACAGTACCTAGTTCAAACAGGAGTTTGAAAGTCATCAAAATGCCTCATTAGGGGAATTCTGAGGTCTAAGATGGGCCTCCTAAGGAAAATGTACAATCAAAATTCACTTTATGAGAGCCAATCACATTTTAGGGGATGCCATCATCCCTAATGGTTGAGGTGACATTGCTTGAATTAAAGGTACTTACTTGTCACATTCTCAATGGTGGATAAAAACTCATGGTTAACCATGGTAGTGCTCTAAGTACTTTTAAAGTCATAAAGTAAAGTACTCATAATAAATCTCATTTCAGACTTTTTGAATAAAATATTATTATTGTCAATTTATATTTTTTGAAAGAAACAATGATATCCCTACACAATCTCCATGCATTTACACACTTTTCAATAAATATTAGGTTATATTATATTATTTTTATATAGTATATTAATTACATGTTATTATATAATTTAAATAATATAAATTCTAGTTAATAGTATATTCTATAATTAATAATTTAATAATTTTTATTTTATTTTATTTTAAGTCACTTTAGTAAAAAAAACAAATGTATTAGTTGTACAATGATAATGAATCTTTCTTAAAAAGCTCATTTTTATTTATAGTCACATCAATATATTTTTTTTATTAATTTTATTTTGGTACAACTTTTGAATTGAATTTAACCATGGTTACATGGATTTTTGTGCAAAAAGTGAATTGCAAATTCATAAATATTATTTTATTAGTTTAGCTATTATTTTATTATTTCGTTAGGAGGCCCATTTTAGACCTCAAAATTCCCCTAATGTATGTATCCACCCTAGATTTTCTACTATGGTACAAGCCATGGAACAGATAGAAAAAGCCAGCAACAAACTAGTTGAGCTAAAAGATTTAAAAACCACTATAAAGATAGGAGACTACCTCCAGACTCCTATGATTAAGCAAAAGATCTCTGTTCTAAGAGAGCAAATTGAAAAGCAGTGTTGTGCTGAAGAGCCCAATGCTTTCTGGCATAGAAAACAACATTATCTTGAACTCCCCTACAAAAGTGATTATGAAGGCAGACCTTGCAAATGTAGGGCAATACCAATGAATAAAGAATACAGAGATTCTTGTCAAAAAGAAATTGCGAGTCTATGGGACAGATGGCCAATCAGAGAATCTAATAGACATTGGAACTATTATGGATTCTATGTGAACAAGCATTTAGAACAACTCAGAGGAGTTCCCAGACTTGTCATAAACTATAGACCTTTGAACTGTGTTCTTTCTGACGATACCTATCCAATACCCCACAAAGGAGATCTGCTAGCAAAAATTGCAGGAGCCAAAATATTCTCTAAGTTTGATATGAAGTCAGGATTTTTGTAGGTTGCAATATTGAAACAAATAAGTTTAAAATAGTTTTCAGCATGCGTGCAGGGCACTACAAGTGGAATGTCATGCCTTTTGGACTAAAACATGCTCCATCTAAATTCCAGAAGGACATGGATACTATTTTCAAGCCATATTTTGATTGGCTGATTGTATATATTGATTATGTTCTTGTTTTTTCTAAAAATGTGCATGAACATTTTAAACATGTACAGACATTTTTCCAAGTAGTCAAAAAGTATGGTCTTGTGCTCAGTAAAAAGAAGATAGAATTGTTTCAAACTTCTATCAATTTTCTCGGGCACACTATAAAAGATGGTCAAATCTCTTTGCAAAAACATGCTTTAGAGTTTGTTGATAAGTTTCCAGATGCCATTACTAACAAGACTATGTTACAAATATTTCTGGGTTGTTTGAATTATGTTAGCAACTTTTATAAATATTATGCTAAAGATAGAAGTTTGCTTAACCAAAGGTTGCAGAAAAATCATCTACCTTGGACTACTGCACATCCTGAAGAAATCAGGAGAATAAAGTGTAAGATGAATACTCTTCCTGTTCTTTTTTTCGCTGATGAAGACTCCTTCAAAATTGTTGAAACAGATGCTAGTGACATTGGTTGGGGAGGGATCCTGAAACAGCGAAAGGAGGATTAAGAACAGATTGTTCAGTTTGTACGAGGCACATGGAGTCCTTCTGAAAAGAATTACTCCACTATTGAAAAAGAGGTAAAGGCAGCATGTAACTGTATAGATAAGTTTGATATACATCTTGTACATAAAAAATTTTTGTTAAAAACTCATGCTTCTGCTTTGAAGAAAGTCCTAAATAAAGACATCAAGAAGCCAGGGGAAGCTAATTTTGTTAGATGGCAAGCTTTGTTTGCAAACTTTGACTTTGATGTTGAACATATCAAAGGGAAAAATAATTGTCTACCAGACTTTCACAACAGAGAATATCTTCAAAAAGATCATATCATGGTAATCATCATTGAGTGGGATCCTACTCAGCAAAAAGAAATCCTCAGGACCATTCCTGAAAATAAAAATTGGCAAGAATAGTATTCCCAATGGAAGCCTACTTGGCAACTGAGGACTACTAAGGTGTTAGATGCAAATCTGCAGCCCCATACAGACATTCAACACCTTGTACTAGAAAGAAGAGTATATCCCAAAGGCAGCAAATGGATTCATGATATGATATACTCCAGGAGTATGCCTTCCTCAAATTTGGCTGAAGAAGCCTTGAGTAGAGATTTCCATGATATCACTATGATCTGGACAGAAGGAAGCAGTAGAAGAAATTTTTATCATAAATATTTTTGTATAAATCGCATTAGAGATCCCAGATGGAGTGATATGTTTGCAATATGGCCCAGGGGTGATCCGTCCATTATTTTCACAGACACCATATATAACTATGAAGGATATAAAAAATTGTGGTGGGACATTATGAATGTAGATGGGAAATATGAAATGCATTACACGAAAGTAAAATTTGGACCTACATGGATCACACAAAGAAATAGACAAAATGAATAGCTTCAAAAATGGTGGAACGATTTTGGTATAAACAAAACAACCATGGATCCCTTATACTTTGAAACTCTGTATCAAAGGGATTGTAACATTTGTGGGATTGCAAAATGTTTTCATTCTCTCTGTAAAATTGTTGGTGAACTCAACAATTTTCCAGATTATGAAATTTTAGAGCAATACATGACCATGCACTATGAATGGTCAGTTATGACCAAAATTAAACACCAAATTGTATTACGCAAGCCAATGATTGTACGCCGAATCTATACTAAAGCTTGGGATGACACTTTGTACAAAAGATTCCAGTTTCCTGGTATCACATCACTTGAAGAGTCATCGTAAGAGTTCTAGTGGGCTTCCCATAAAATCATCCACTGTGTACAATAATGTCTAGTCATGGACTTACAATGACCGGTTTCTCGTGGACTTTCTGGTAAAAAGTATCCACTGTGTAATTTAATAAAGCATACATTTTCTCATGGGCTTTTCTGACAAAAAAGCACCCACTCTGTTGTACATAGATGCTATCTGTTTAAAGAGACTCAGAGCACTTCTTCGACATATGGTGGAGTTTGACCCCACATCTCTCTAATTGATAGGTATCTGTCAATTTTGTTGGTTTGTGATGTCTCGTGTTTGTCCCCTCTACTTTCCTATATAAGGAGGTGGGCCAGGCTCATTAGGCATCTGGAGTTGGAGTGAGTTTTGAAGTGTGAAATTTTTTGTTTTTGATTTTTTGAGTCATAGACTAAAGTCTGAGATTAATCTCTTCCTACTCTGCATCTACAAACTCTGGTTCGATCTGCTTGCAACATGAAGGATATCTTGCTTCAGTCTTTAAGTTTATCTAAGAAGCCTGTGTATTAGAGTGAAAGCTCTGGTAAGAACCTAAAGTGGCCAGATTATTAGGTTATATCTTTTGGTTTTGTGTCAAAAGTTCAGACTCTGAGTCTCTGAAAGGCCAGGAGCTTTCAGTTAGCATATTATCTATCAATTTGCAACGACTGATAAAATCCTTAATAGTCGATCTCAGGAAATAACTAATATCTGAAAATCTCTCTGTAAAAGTTTTTCCATATCAATAAAAGAAGAATTTGGTTTCTGCATTTGAGTACTATCTTTTGAGCATTCAAATGATCTGTTGAGGTAGTATCTGTGAGACACTTTAGCTTGAGGTTCGCCGGAGGTTCGCTGAGGTTTGAGGAATGCCAGTCTGTTGAAGGCAATAGGCCATGTGAAGGATGCCAGTGCGTGAAAAACTAGAGGTTCGTGTATGGGTTCGTGTAAAGGATTGTGTCATGGCAACACATAGAAGCAACTCAACAAGGCTAAGTGCAAGCTTCATTGAAGCCCCTGCGTAAATTGGTATCAGAGCCATGAAAACTTCAATTTAATGCAATGTTCATCAAAGCAGATAGAGGCTTGTGGAACCTCATAATGCAGTTCTTTATTTCCCAGCCCAACAACTTGCCTGAAGGATTTAACCCTATATTTGGCTGGAATAATTTTAGAATTTAGGACATTTACATCTGCCCTAGTATCAATCAAAGTTTTGAGGGAGAACATTTGGCCCTGAATATAGATATCAAGCATTACATTATGTTGTTGATACTGTATTGTTGTTATTCTCATATCTCTGAATCCAAAGGATTCGTCTCTTTTTCCCTCAAAAATTTCTACATTAGAATTTGAAAAATTATCCTCTTCTTCGACAGGAGACTTATCTTCTTCAATTTGAGAAACTTTATATTTCAGAGACAAATTTTCTTTTTTGATATGATGTATCTCTTTTCTTACCTCTCCTAAAGTCAAAGATCTGACTTTGTCTTGTTGTTGGCTTCTCTGGAAAGCCTTTGTGTTTCTCTCATATGAAGAATCAATAAATAATGCTTTACTCTCAGTCTTGGAAAAAGACTTGCTACTGTTGGTGCTTTTGTGCATAGTGCTTAAGAAGGTTTCAAGTAGTTTTTCCTTCATTTCTGCTTCCTCTAATGCATGGATTTGTGAAAGCATTTTTGTTTCAGCATCATCAATGGTCTGAGCCATGAGGACCTTTTCTTTGACTCACTGTTCAGGGCTGAAATCTTCTTGATCTGAAGAGCTTTCACTATCAGTGTAAGAGTCACATTGGAAATCATCTGTACAATTGCAATCTTTCATATGTACATAAATTTCTTCATCAGAGGAATCAGAAGAAAGGCCATCAAAAGAGTCAGAAGAAGTATGACTTAACTATTGTTGTTGGATCTGTTCCCTAATGGTGAAATTGGGACAGTTTTTAGACCTATGATTCTTTGATCCACATTTATAGCACATAATTGTACTTTCAATTTTCACATTTTTCTTCTTGTTTGAAAATTCTTGGGATTTTTTGCCTTTATTTTCTCTAGACTCTTCAGCAACTAGACATTTTTTAGAAGTATGGCCAAGCTAACCACAAAGCCAACAAGTCAATTTATTCCACTGATCTCTTTTTGAAGAATGTAAATGAATATCCTTGGGTTGGTAATAATGAGTCTTAGGGATATATTTATAATACCCTTTTCTCTTCTTAGGGTTTTTCCTGGAAGAAAATTCTTTATGCCCATGCCTCTTTATTTTCTTGGCTTTCTTTTTGGCTTTCCTTCTTTTGACAATGGGATCATCAATATACAAGCCATATTTATTGCAAATAGATTTACTGTCAGGCAATCTGGACAATTTTTGTAGAGATTTATTTACCTTCATATTGGTACACAACCTAACTAAAGTTTTAGTAACTATACTGTATATTCCCTCCCAATTAAAGGACTCAAAAGGTAATTGGAAGGCCTCCTATTGTCTAAGATAGTCAACAAATTTGGAAGGCAAGGCCGCCAAATAAACTTGTTTCCAGAGAATGTTTTTGTTCTCCTTTACTTCATAGATACATTGAACCCAATCTCTGTGGAAATCTTCATATTGATAAATTTTATTGCACTTGATATTCATGAGAATCATCTCATGTTTATTTGCAAACTCTGTCTCAACATGACACCAATGTTCAAGGATAAGTGAGGTCAAGTCCCCAATCATAATATTTTGAGGAGTGCCCTCTGCATTATGAATGATATCTCCTACCTCATATTTAAGAAGCTCATTCTCCATTTTTGCTATTATAGCTGGAGATGTTTCTATTTCCCAGCATCTGAGTAAAGTGCCTGTGAAGCATTGGATAATAGTTTTATAGGCTTCTACTTCATTTTTTCCCTTTAGGCACATGAGTTTATATTCTGTAAACATCATGTTAATCATTTGCCTAATCTGTCCCACACTTAAGTTATCAACATTCCATTCCCTATGTGATTCCGGATGGAAGGTATGGGTCTCAAGGAGCTTCCCTTTACCACTAAGGTCTGGAGCAGGATATCTGGTATACTGGCTCTCAAGTGGTTCATAGATAGGAAATAGATGAGGTTCTGAGCTTTGAGGAGCTAATGTTTACATCTTCATCCAAAAGAGTCATTAACTCAGCTGAACTTGAATATATAGAGAGTCAACCTGCACCACGACGTTGTTTACCTAGTATTAACTCTTCTGAAGTATATGCTAATTTATCTGTTTTCCATTTAAAGGTTGTTACCCGTATTTCTATAAAACAAACTATTAGTCAAATACAAGAGAACTCCGATGCTGTGTAGATTATTTCTCTATTAGATCCAAAACAACTTCAAAAGGAAGCCAAGAGGGTGGGAACCAAGTATCTTCACCTGCGATGCATAATAATCGGCATTAATGCCTTGAATCATAAAGGTTTGAATACCTTTGTCTTAGCCACTATAAGAGACGTGACCCATAATAAATATTAAAACTCTTTAATCAGTGGGATTATAGCTCCTCTATCTGATGATCCAGTCTATTTTGATTGTTATCCAAACTTTTATGTTTATGTCTTTCAGGAACATATCAAGGAAATCCTGCAATTACAAATCTAGACCACTGGGTTTGACATGAAGAAAAAAAGAAACAATATAGCCATCCAGAACTGAGGATGTTTCAGACATATAAACACTTTGTATCCTACTATTTTACATGCCCCCAGTAAAGATTCAAAATCCAGTGTGGTAGTTCTAACTGATTCCCAGAACTAGAAGATAGAACACCAAATAATAAAATGGGAAGATCTCAGTTTCCCTGAACACTAGGTAGTAAATAATCCCAAGCCTCCTAGCATGCAAAATATCACTTCTGCTAATATGTAACAAAGCTCTTCATCTATTGTGTTGTCCTTCCCAATAAGATCCACAATAGACCGTAGATGAATTGAACAAGCCTATAGAAGTTCTCCATTGTACAAAAATACCCAAGAATTTGATTCTGCCTGCTCCCATCTTGCTTTTGTACATTGCATTCACATAGATTTGTTTGAGTGTGCCCAAATTGTAAATTTTTCTTCATTAGAAGTCATTTGTCTGACTTGTAAAAACAAATTAAATCTCAGTAGCCTCGCTGAACTGGTTATTCATGAAAGCCATCATCCTAGGACTGGGGCTTCAATGAAGCTTGCGCTTGGCCTTGTTGAGTCTTTTCTCTGTGTTGCCACGACACAATCCTTTACACGAACTCATACACGAACTCATAGACAAACCTATAGTTTTTCACGCACTGGCATCCTTCACATGGCCTCCTGCCTTCAACAGACTGGCATTCCTCAAACCTCGATGAACCTCCAGTGAACCTCAAGCTAAAGTGTCTCACAGATACTACCTCAACAGATCATTTGAAAGCTCAAAAGATAGTACTCAACTGTGGAAACCAAATTCTTCTTTTACTGATATGGAAAAACTTTTACAGAGAGATTTTCAGATATTAGTTCTTTCCTGAGATTGACTGCTAAGGCTTTTATCATTCGTTACAAATTGATAGACAATATGCTAACTGAAAGCTCCTGGCCTTTCACAGACTTAGTCTCTAAGCTTTTGTCACAAAACCAAAAGATATAACCTAATAATCCGGCCACTTTATGTTCTTACCAAAGCTCACACTCTGATATGCAGGCTTCTCAAATTAACTTAAAGACTAAAGCAAGATATCCTTCGTGTTGCAAGCAGATCAAACCAGAGTTCGCAGTTGCAAAGTAGGAAGAGATTAATCTCAGACTTTAGTCTATGACTCAAAAACTCAAAAACAAAAAATTTCACACTTAAAAACTCACTCCAACTCCAAATGCCTAATGAGCCTTACCCACCTCCTTATATACGAAAGTAGAGGGGATAAACATGAGACATCACGAACCAACAAAATTAATAGATACCTATCGATTAGAGAGTTGTGGGGTCAAACCCAACCATATGTTGGAGAAGTGCTCCGAGTCTCTTTAAACAAATAGCATCTATGTACAAAAGAGTGGATGTTTTTTTGTCAGAAAGGCCGATGAGAAAACTGTATGCTTTATTAAATTACATAGTGGATAATTTTTACTGGAAAGTCCACAAGAAAACCGGTCATTGTAAGTCCATGACTAAACATTATTTTACACAGTGGATGCTTTTATGGGAAGGCCACTAGAACCCTTATGATGACTATTCAAGCGGCGTGATACCAGGAAACTGAAATCTTTTGTACAAATCCTTATCTGAAGATTTAGTATAGATTCGGCGTACAATCATTGGCTAGTGTAATACAATTTGGTGTTTAATTTTGGTCATAAATAACCATTCATAGTGCATGGTCATGTATTTCTCTAAAATTTCATAATCTGGAAAATTTTTGAGTTCACCAACAATTTTACAGGGAGAATAAAAACATTCTGCAATCCCACAAATGTTACAATCCCTTTGATACAGAGTTTCAAAATATAAGGGATCCATGGCTATTTTGTTTATACCAAAATCGTTCCACCATTCTTGAAGCCATTCAGTTTGTCTATTTCTTTGTGTGATCTATGTAGCTCCAAATTTTACTTTCGTGTAATGGGTTTCATCTTTCCCATCTACATTCACAATGTCTCACCACAATTTTTTATATCCTGCATAGTTATATATGGTGTCTGGGAAAATAATGGACGGATCACCACTGGGCCACATTGCAAACATATGGCTCCATCTGGGATTTCTAGTGTGATTTATATAGAAATATTTATGATAAACATTTCTTCTACTGCTTCCTCTGTCCAGATCATAGTGATGTCATGGAAATCTCTACTCTAGGCTTCTTCAGCGAAATTTGAGGAAAGTATACTCCTGGAGTATATCATATCATGAATCCATTTGTTGCCTTTGGGATATATGCTTATTTTTGGTACAAGGTGTTGAATGTTTGTATGGGGCTGTAGATTTGCATCTAACACCTTAGTATTCCTCAGTTTCCAAGTAGGCTTCCATTGGGAACAATATTCTTGCCAAATTTTCTTTTCAAGAATGGTCCTGAGGATTTCTTTTTGCTGAGTAGGATCCCACTCAGTGATGATTACCATGATATGATCTTTTTGAAGATATTCTCTGTTGAGAAATTCTGGTTTTTCCTTTGATATGTTCAACATCAAAGTCAAAGTTTGCAAACAAAGCTTTCCATCTAGCAAAATTAGCTTCCCCTCGCTTCTTGATATATTTATTTAGAACTTTCTTCAAAGCAGAAGCATCAGTTCTTAACAAAAGAAATTTATGTATAAGATGCATATAAAACTTATCTATACAGTTCCATGCTGCCTTTACCTCTTTTTCAATAGTGGAGTAATTCTTTTTAGAAGGATTCCATGTGCCTAATACAAACTGAACAATTTTTTCTTGATCCTCCTTTCGCTGTTTTAGGATCCCTCTCCAACCAATGTCACTAGCATTTGTTTCAACAATTTTGAAGGAGTCTTCATCAGCGACATAAAGAACAGGAAGAGTCTTAACCTTACTCTTTATTCTCCTGATTGCTTCAGTATGTGCAGTAGTCCAACGCAGAGGATTTTTCTACAACCTTTGGTTAAGCAAACTTCTATCTTTAGCACAATCTTTATAAAAGCTGCTAACATAATTCAGACAACCCAGAAATCTTTGTAACATAGTTTTGTTAGTAATGGCATCTGGAAACTTATCAGCAAAATCTAAAGCATGTTTTTGCACAGAGATCTGAGCATATTTTATAGTGTGCCCCATAAACCTTATAGAGGTTTGAAACAATTCTATCTTCTTTTTACTGAGCATAAAACCATTCTTTTTTACTATCTGCAAAAATTTCTATACATGTTTAAAATGTTCATACACATTTTTAGAAAAAACAAGAACATCATCAATATATACAATCAGCCAATTAAAATATGGCTTGAAAATAGTATCCATGACCTTCTGGAATTTAGATGGAGCATGTTTTAGTCCAAAAGGCATGACATTCCACTCGTAGTGCCCTGCAAGCACGCTGAAAGTTGTTTTAAACTTATCTGCTTCCTTTATTGCAACCTGCCAAATTCCTGACTTCATATCAAACTTAAAGAATATTTTGGCTCCTGCAATTCTTGCTAGCAGATCTCCTTTGTGGGTTATTGGATAGGTATCATCAGACAGAACACAGTTCAAAGGTATGTAGTTTATGACAAGTCTAGGAACTCCTCTGAGTTGTTCTGAATGCTTGTTCATAGAATCCATAATAGTTCCAAGGACTGTTAGATTCTCTGATTAGACCTCTATCCAATAGACTGGAAATTTATTTTTGACAAAGATCTTTGTATTCTTTGTTCATTGGCTATTGCCCTACTTTTGCAAGGTCTGCCTTCATAATCACTTTTGTAGGGGCGTTCAACACAATGTTGCTTTCTATGCCGGAAAGAATTGGGCTCTTCAGCACAGCACTACTTTTCATTTTTCTCTCTTAGAGTAGAGATATTTTGCTTAATCATAGGAGTCTGGAGGTAGTCTCCTATCTTTATAGTGGCTTTTAAATCTTTTAGCTCAACTAGTTTGTAGATGGCTTTTTCTATATGTTCCATGGCTTGTACCATAGTAGAAACTCTGGGGGTGGATACATAAAAGGAATTTTGATGACTTTCAAACTCCCATCTAAACTAGGTATTGTAATAAAATAACCAACTTTATTACCTTTAAGTCTAGTTGAACCATTTTGTTCCACTGTAGCAAGGAAAACATTTCCCAATATGCAATCAATGGGAATATCAACAACTGCAAACTTCAATTTAATGCAATGTTCATCAAAGCAGATAGAGGCTTGTGGAACCTCATAATGCAGGTCTTTATTTCCTAGCCCAACAACCTGCCTGAAGGATTTAACCCAATATTTGGCTGGAATAATTTTAGAATTTAGGACATTTACATCTGTCCCAATATCAAGCAGAGTTTTGAGGGAGAACATTTGGTCCTGAATACAGATATCAAGCATTACATAATGTTGTTGATACTGTATTGTCATTATTCTCATATCTCTGAATCCAAAGGATTCATCTCTTTTTCCTTCAAAATTTTCTACATTAGAATTTGAAAAATTATCCTCTTCTTCAATAGGAGACTTATATTTTTCAATTTGAGAAACTTTAGATTTCATAGAGGAAATTTCCTTTTTTATATTATGTATCTCTTTGCTTACCTCTCCTAAAGTCAAAGATCTGACTTTGTCTTGTTTTTGGCTTCTCTGGAAAGCCTTTTTGTTTCTCTCATATGAAACATCAATAAATAATGCTTTAATGTGTATCTTGGAAAAAGACTTGCTACTGTTGGTGTTTTTGGGCATAGTGTTTAAGAAGGTTTCAAGTAGTTTTTCTTTCATTTCTCCTTCTTCTAATGCACGGATTTGTGAAAGAAATTTTGTTTCAGTGTCATTAATGGTCTGAGCGATGAGGACCTTTTCTTTGACTTGCTGTTCAGGGCTAAAATCGTCTTGATTAGAAGAGCTTTCACTATCAGTTTCAGAGTCACATTAGCAATCATCTATACAATTGTAATCTTCATTAGGTGAATTTTGAGGTCTAAAATGGGCCTCCTAAGGAAAATCTACAATCAAAATTCACTTTATGAGAACCCATAACATTTTAGCGGATGACATCATCTATAATGGTTGAGGTAGCATTGCTTGAGTTAAAGGTACTTACTTGTCACATTCTCAATGGTGGATAAAACTCATTGTTAACCATGGTAGTGCTCTAAGTACTTTTAAAGTCATAAAGTAAAGTACTCATAATAAATGTCAATTCACACTTTTTGAATAAAATATTATTATTGTCATTTCATATTTTTTGAAAGAAACAATGCATATTCCTCAACAATCTTCATGTCTTTACACACTTTTCATTAAATATTATATTTGTATATTTTCAAATATTTATTTATAAATCAAATCAATTCAATATGTAATATAAAATTCATACATAAAACAATATATTATATTATATTTTATATATTAAAACAATATATTAATTACATGTTATTATATAATTTAATAATATAAATTTTAGTTAATAGTATATTATATAATTAATAATTTATGAATTTATATTTATATTTTATTTTAAGTTATTTAAGTACAAAGGACAAATGCATTTGTTGTGCAATGATAATGATTTTTTCTTGAAAATCTCATTCTTATTTATAGTCACATCAATACAATTTTTTTATTAATTTTATTTTAGTACAACTTTTGAAATTAATTTAACCATGGTTACATGGATTTTGGTGCAAAAAGTGAATTGAAAATTCATAAATATTATTTTATTGGTTTAGTTATTATTTTACTATTTCCTTAGGAGGCCCATTTTAGACCTCAAAATTCCCCTAATGTCATATGTACATAAATTTCTTCATCAGAGAAATCGAAAGAAAGGCTATCAGAAGAGTTAGAAGAAGTATGACTTAATTGTTGTTATTGGATCTGTTCCCTAATGGTGAAATTGGGACAATTTTCAGACCTATGATTCTTTGATCCACATTTATACCACATAATTGTACTTTCAATTTTCACATTTTTCTTCTTCTTTGAAAATCCTTGGGATTTTTTGCCTTTATTTTTCCTAGACTCTTCAACAATTGGACATTTGTTAGAAGTATGGACAGGGTGACCACAAAGCCAACAAGTCAGTTTATTCCACTGATCTCTTTTTGAAGAGTGTAAATGAATATCCTTGGATTGGTAATAATGATTCTTAGGGATATATTTATAATACCCTTTTCTCTGCTTAGGCTTTTTCTTGGAAGAAAATTCTTTATGCCCATGCCTCTTTATTTTCTTGGCTTTCTTTTTGGCTTTCCTTCTTTTGAAAATGGGATCATCAATAGACAAGCCATATTTACTGCAAATATATTTACTGTTAGGCAATCTGGACAAGTTTTGCAGAGATTTTTTTACCTTCATACTGGTACACAACCCAACTAAAGTTTTAGTAACTATACTGTATATTTCCCCCCAAGTAAAGGACTCAAAAGGTAATTGGAAGGCCTCCTGTTGTCTAAGATAGTCAACAAATTGGAGGGAAAGGCCTCCAAATAAAATTGTTTCCAAAGAATGTTTTTGTTGTCCTTTACTTCGTAGATACGTTGAACCTAGTCTCTATGGAAATATTCATATTGAGACATTTTATTGCACTTGAGATTCATGAGAATTATCTCATGTTTATTTGCAAAATATGTCTCACCACCGCACTAATGTTCAAGGATAAGAGAGGTCAAGGCCCCGATCATATTATTTCGAGGAGTGTTGTCTGAATTATGAATGATATCTCCTACGTCATCTTTAAGAAGCTCATTCTCCATTTTTGCTATTAAATTTGAAGATGTTTCTATTTCCCACCATCTGAGTAAAGTGCCTGTGAATCATTGGATAATAGTTTTATAGGCTTCTACTTCATTTTTTCCCTTTAGGCGCATGAGTTTATATTCTGTAAGCATCATGTCAATCATTTGCCTAATCTGTCCCACACTTAAGTTATCAGCATTCCATTCCCTATGTGATTCAGAATGGAAGGTATGGGTTTCAGGGAGCTTCCCTTTACCATTGAGGTCTGGAGCAGGATATCTAGTGTACTGGCTCTCAAGTGGTTCATAGATAGGAAATAGATGAGGTTTTGAGCTTTGAGGAGTTGTTTCCTCTGGCTCTTTAAATAGAAAGGAGATGGTAATATGTTAAGATGTCTCGGAAGAAGTTGTCTTTGAATATTGCGGGGATTCTTTTGGGAGTAGCTGAGGAAAACGATCAACTGGTTTTACAGGATGCTGAATATGTACATTTCTTTTAAAAATAAAAGAAGATGGAATGGCTTTATCATTAGGGGTTGTATGAAGCTTAATCAATTTTTAAGATATATCATGAATAAGCCCTTGAGTAGTATGTAGATTAACATCTATCTTCTTTTCCACATCATCCATTTTGGATAAGGATTCTCTGATATAACACTTTAAAACTGAACTAGAAAACTAAACATCATTCAAAGAATTATTTACATGATTTACAGGAACCTAAAGGCTATCAATCTGTTCTTTAACATCAGAAGACTTGGCACAATTCATTTCAAGACCCTTGACTACTGTATTAGTCCAATTTATTTGTTCACTAGCCTTCTGTATTCTACCATATATGCCAAGTGCAGTATCATCCTTGAAGACTAGGGGAATAGCCCTAGTAGTATTCTGTGCTTCTCCTAGGATAATACCTTTATATGGAGGGAAGGTGGTAGAAGTATCAATCTTGCTGCCATCAAGAGCAATCTAGGAATGTTGTGTAGTGGAAGATGATGCAGAGTCTGTCATTAGGATAACTACAGACTCATTCTTTCTTTTCCATTCATAGAAAGATAACCAAGTGTTTGTTCTTTCCATGTGTATCTTCCATTCTTCTGATAATTTTCTCTTTACTTCTCTAGAAATGCTGAGGTCAAAATTAGTTGCCTCAAGATGAGTGTATAGATCCCAATTCAACATGTTTTTCATCCATTGGGTTTCTACAGTGTGTTTCTTACAACCTTCCATGACAGAGAAAAACTTATGCATTTCTGGGACTGATGGATTTTTGCAATCATCAGGGACAAAATTTGTAAACCTTGAGCTAGGGATTAGCTCATCAAATCGTTTTAAGTAGCCAAGACCATATTTAGGCATGCTCATTGGCCTCATTTTGCTAAACATTTATGTGAGCCTGGGATCTTTATTTTCTAAAGAAGGAAGTTCATGCATCATCCTTATGTGCTCAGACTCATGAGGAAAAGGTATGTCTGCACATTTGGGATTAGGACAGGGATTGACTGAAGTAGTCGGTGGAGCTTCACCAGTCCTAGGATGATGGTTTTCATGAATAACCAGTTCAGCAAGGCTACTGAGATTTACTTTATTTTTACAAGTTAGAAAAATGACTTCTAATGAAGAAAAATTTACAATCTGGGCAAACTCAAACAAATCTATGTGAGTGCAATGTACAGAAGCAAGCTGGGAGCAGGCAGAATCAACTTCTTGGGGATTTTTGTACAATGGAGAACTTCTGAAGGCTTGTTCAATTCGTCTGCAGTCTATTGTGGATCTTCTTGGGAAGGACAACATAGTAGATGAAGAGCTTTTTGGATATTAGCAGAAGTGATATTTTGCATGCTAGGAAGCTTGGGATTATTTACCACCTAGTGTTCAGGGAAATTGAGACCTTCCCATTTTATTATTTGGTGTTCTATCTTCTGATTCTTGGCATTATTTAGAACTACCAAACTGCATTTTGAATCTTTACTGGGGGCTTGTAAAATAGTAGGATACAAATTGTTTGTATGTCTGAAACATCCTCGGGTCTGGATGGCTATATTGTTTCTTTTCTTCTTCATGTCAAACCTAGTGGTCTGGATTTGTAATTGCAGGATTTCTTCGATATGTTCATCAAAGACATAAACATAAAATTTTGGATAATAGTCAAAATAGATTGGACCATCAAACAGAGGAGCTACAATCCCACCGATTAAAGAGTCTGAATATTTATTATGGGTCATGTCTCTTACAGTGGCTAAGACAAAGGTATTCAGACCTTTATGAGTCAAGGCATTAATGTCAATTCTTAAGCATCCCAGGTGAATATACTTGGTTCCCACTTTTATAGAAATACGGGTAACAACCTTTAAATGGAAAACAGATAAATCAACATATACTTCAGAAGAGTTAATACTAGATAAACACCATCACGGTGCAGGTTGACTCTATATATATTCAAGTTCAGCTAAGTTAATGACTCTTTTGGATGAAGATGAAAACATTTCCCACAAGGGATTTTCTTCAGCTATTTCTCTTTCATCAATTTCTCAGAAAGAAATAAATCTCTGAGTTTTTTCCATTTCAGATTAGAAATAGGAGTACTAACCGATATGACCAGACGTTACTAGCTCTAATACCAATTTACGCGGGGGCTTCAATGAAGCTTGCACTCGGCCTTGTTGAGTCTTTTCTCTGTTGGCAATATAAAGTAATCATATTGGGTCAAATTTATTAAGTTACTTTTATAAAAAATTGAACTAAAATACATAAAATTTACATTATAAAATAGAAATAATTTACTTTTTTAAATATATTAATTTTATTTATTGAAGGTTTGATTGGTTAGTTTAGTTTTCCTCTTATTTCTTAATGATTTTTGTGGTGTCGCTCATGTATTTGATGTGTGTGCCATTGTTTATGCATTGTAGTAATCTTTGTACATTATTTAAGGGCCATTTCAGCAATCACTTAGAATCCAACAAAGATTTATCATAATCTTGTTTACAGTTGTTAAACTTCAGTATTTTGGGTGTCCTAAAGGTTTTTGATAGTGTTGAATCCATTTCCACTATCAAAAATGAAATTCAAACTCTCCAACTACCTGATTTTTTGAATTTTTTTTAGAAGATTCTAGCAAAAAGTTGTCGTTCAGGCTATTCCGTATGCTGAGTAGACAACTTCTTTTGGAAAGCCGTAGTCTAAAAAAGCAACAGAATAGCCCAGAATCCGACAAAGATTTATCAGAATCTTGTTTACAGTTGTTAAAATTCAGTATTTTGGGTGCCCTAAGGGTTTTTGATAGTGCTGAATCCATTTCCACTCTAAAAAATGCAATTCAAACTCTCCAACTACCTGATTTTTTTTTTTTTTATCAGATTCTGGTAAAAAGTTTCCATTCGGGCTATTCTGTATGTTGAGTAGACAACTTCTTTTGAAAATTCATAGTCGAAAAAAGCAACAGAATAGCCCAGAATCCGGCAAAGATTTTGAAAAAAATCTGGCAAAGATTTATCAGAATCTTGTTTACAGTTGTTAAACTTCAGTGTTTTTGGTGCCCTAAGGTTATTTGATAGTGCTAAATCCATTTCCACTATGAAAAATTCAATTCAAACTCTCCAACTACATGTTTTTTTGAATTTTTCTTACCAGATTCCAGCAGAAAGTTGCCGATTTTTTAAATTTTTTTTTTCAAGATTCCAGCGAAAAGTTGCCATCCCGACTATTCCATATCCTAAGTAGACAAATTCATTTAAAAGAAAACAAAATTTTCAACAAATTTAAGCATCTTCTTGTCGCATTTTACTCCGCATCTCTACCCATTGAGTACACGAAAATTCAAGTGCATGGCGACATCCATGAATGTCAAGTGGGATGTGTTGGAAATTAAAGAAACATCAAGTCTGTTAGCCCCTTATGAATTCCTTGACAAGCAAGCAAGGGGCTATTTTTTTTTATGAGCCTTCAAGGAATGTATTTCTCTTGAAAACACATCATCCTTGAAGCCTTTTAAGTTCCCTGCCTTTTGATTGTTTCTCTCTGCTGTTCTTGAGTCAATAAGCCTCACTGATGATAAAAAATTGTGCTCCAAAAGGCCTTTGTTTGCCCTTGTACCTCTGCATAACTCTCCATTTTACCCTTTTTCCCTTTTGTCGCAGTTCCCCTTTACCCTCTAATTCCTCCCAAAATCCCCTTTAAATCCTACATTCACCCCTTGTTTGGTCTAATTCCCCTTATTTTCTTCTATCGTTACCCTTTCTCGGCCTGAAATACACTAAAATTCGGCCAAAACCCACTTTCCACCTTATAATAGGGCCTAGCCCCTATTCCGCCAGCCCTGCAAACCACTTCCCCATGTAACCCCCCGCCTAGGACCAAGGGCTTAAGCCCCGAGCACTAATCGCAATTACAACTTTCGGAGGAGCGTGTTTCTTTGTTATATAAAAAACTTCGATGCGATTGGGTTTTGGTCTTTGAGGCCTCTGCCGTGATCTCCTCTGTTGATATATCACATAGATCAGACGGCCCGGTGCTAATCACACTCTCACTCCAATCGCAATCGTATTTTTTAATTGCAGCCACCTTCCGCCCTTTGCGATTGCATTTCTGCCGATCCGATCTCGACCGTTCATTTAATCCAAGATCCAACGACTCAGCGCTGATCGCATCATCACTCTTCCCCTCTCTCCATTTCCCTCCGATTGAATATGGGTCATTGATCTGGTCCCCGAATCCAATGGCCAACGCTCAATCGCACCCCGACCCCCGATCGCAATCGAAACTTTCACCGTGCCACTCCTTATCTCCCTCCTATTGTGATTCCCTGATCAAATCACAGCCGTCCATCCGTTCCAAGATCCGACGGCCATTAACCAATCGCACCATCTTCAATCGGACTGACAAACCTCCCATTCCTCCCCTCTGATTGGATCATAGTCGTCGATCTCCTTTTGAGATATGACGGTCCTAAGTGAATCGCCCTCCACCCATGCCGGGTCCCACCACACACAATCATTTTCATTGCATTTCGTTCATTTCTTTGCATTTTCGCATATGTCCAAACTTTCATAGTTTACATTAAAGTTTAATGTTTCGCATTCATTCCAATCGACTTCATAAACCATCCCACTATTTAATCTCAGCCGTCGATCTTCACCAATAGACCACGATCAAATGGTCCACAAGCATTTCTCCACCAAAACCCTATAGTTTCTTTTTACACCATATTACTGCATTATTCACCATTGTTTCATCTAAAAACACCATGTTACCACCACCGCGCTATCATTCTCCCCATCCTCCATAGTCATCCTCCCCTATGCATGGATTTCATAACAGAATTGCGTGTTTTTGCAGAGTACGAGCAGCAAAAAACCGCGATGATTCAAAGTCTCTGTACAGTTACAGAGAAACAGGAAAGGACCATTTTCAAGAGCCAAACTCATGAACAAAGGTATGAGAAGACATATGATAGGGCTCGCATTAAAGGAACAGAGTTTAGACTCCGTAAAATCTTCTTCAGAGCCATTAAAGCACAGATTTCATAGTCAAAGGCAAACGTGGAAGCGATAAAGAGTATCAGTGGGAAAACAGAGTGTTTAAAGGCTATCATTGAAGATTTTGAAGCCTAATCCAATGATTTGAAGGTAGAGTACCAGATCAAAGACATCATGGATCACAAAGAAGGTACATCGAGTAGGAATTAATGAATATCAGGGTTTCTACATCAACAGAATGTTTTCTCCATGAAAGGATGGAGTGCCCATGCAATTTTATTCTATACTGTGTCCCTAAAGAAAATTCCACCCTAACAACAGTCTTATGCTACCAGAGCATTTGTTATGTAGTATGGCAGACTTCACCATCATTTACTTACCCTTTGTTTATTCACCAGAGGTACTACAGAATATTGCAGCAAAGTACATCAGAGACATACCCGAAGTAAATGGAAGCCTCGCGAAGACCACATCTTCATCCAAAGAGTACCAGAGATAAATGCACAGAATTTAAATACAACGGGCTTCAGCCCCTTTTCTTTCCTATGTTTTAATGCTTCATTTAGTGTTTCACCTACCTCCTCTACTCATCTTTTAGCTATAAAAATCAGGAAGAAACCCATTGTAAAGGTTGTTGATCGGTTATCAGAGAATTGCAAGTGTTTTCTTTTGAGACATGTTCTCTATGTAAAGTTGTAAGATAGGCTAAGGAAGATGTTTTCGGGCTTAATATCAAGCTGTTGGTAATGATGTACTTGACTGGTGTTGCTCTTTAATATCACAAGAACATTTCTTTGGATCCTGATCTAAAGTTGCGGTGATGTTTTTCTGTCTCTGTGTTTTATTTCATTTCATTTCATTTCTTCTGGCACGCATCAGAAATATAGCATAGGATTTACCCTTGTTAGGTACCCTATGTTTCTGCTCTCCCTCTCTTCAATGTTTTCTGCTAAATGTGTTATTTAAGGATTGATTTCAATTAATTTAACCAGTGTAGTGGATGTCATTGCCTACTAGCTAATGTATGGATTAATGAAATCTGTTTCTTAGATGTTCTTGTTAGGATTTAATTGACTAAATTGGGAACAGTGGAAGAAATAGAACTCAGTTTCTGTCTCACTAGGATCCTTTTCTATTGGTTAAACTCTGATAAGTTCCCTTGAGCTGGATGCCAAAGCATTGAGAGTTCAAAGTCTCTCTCTGATCTATAGGTCTCCACCCTTGTATCCAAATCTTTAATGTTTTCCTTGCCTTTCACTTTCTTTCCTACCCTTTCATGCCACACTATCATTCTTAAGATCCAATGCTTCGGATGACTAGCCCAACTGAAAGACTTCATGTTGAATAGCAAGTAAACCCTTTCCTTACTCCATTGCCCAATGGTCTTGATGTCCTCTGAAGCTTTTCTCTCCTTTTCCTAGAATCCTCTCTGTCAGCCTTGTCTCATATTGAAACCTTCCTTCTTGATTCCCAGCAACCGAACCAAAAATCAAACAAACAAATCTTGTGCCCATAACTAGCCTAATATCTTAACTTTGAGCTTCAAAGACAAAAATCTTTGCTCATATATATAGATCTCTCGCTGGACCCAGGAGGGCTAGATCCTGAGTTCTGAAAGTGGTTCTGATGTTGTCTCATCTTTTGGTCTTGCCAATCTGGCCAAAACATGGGAACCCCAACATAATGGTGACTCCGCTAGGGACAAAATCTGAGAGTCTATAGCTGCAAACAATTGGTCTATTTCCCCTTGTCGTCACCAACATAATGGCGACTCCACTGGGGAAATTCTGAGTATTTTCCACCTTACTACATCATAAGAACCTCTGAAACCCTACAATATCTGGTTAGGTTGGCAATGAAACACATCCTCTTGCAATCCACTTTCTATACCATTTGTTGTGTTTCTCCCACACTCTTAGACAGAGTCTAGAAAGGGCCAGGTAGCCTCCAGATTTCACACTCTTTAGAGGTGACATATCTGGTAAAATCCCTCCCAGTCAATCTCTGGTTAGATTTTGCTATGTTTTGAACATATCATTGAAAAGGGACATCTCATATGCACTGTGGTGGACAGTGTACCCCCCAGAAGTATCCTAAACCTTCCACCTGGTGACTCCATAGTACCTCAAGATTAAAGACTCCACTGGTGATCAGTAGGCCTGCTAATACATCTTAGTTTCACATAAGACTCCATTGGAGACCAGCCTTCATAACAACATCAACCATAATAGAAGTAACCAGTAGGGTTAAGCTCCTTTGTTGGAAAACAACATTCTAGCTTCAAGGAACATTTATACAAGAGCTTATCCCAACCCAAACCCACCTGAAATAGTTGATAACCCTGAGAGAATCCTCAGGAAATCTCCTACACTCAAAATACCAACTATTTCTAGACATATCCATAGAGCTAACTCTGCACCAGAAGATTTTTTATCTCTATCAGACCCACCTCTTGACCTAGACTTTTAGAACAGAATACCTAGAACTAGGTCATTCAGTGTTCTAGATCAGCTAGACCTTGAGCATCTTGATTCACCACCTCAAAGTGGTAAACACATTAGGGACAAAGAAACCCCTCCATCAACACCTCCGTATATTCACTTCATTCAAAACTTGGGGCTCTACCACCCTAAATCTGCTCAACAAACTTCTGTTGGTCCTAGTATCCCTGTCATCCATATACTAGCTGCTCAAGCTAACCCTTTACCTCATCAGAACATCATTATGGCAGCCTGGTATGCACCTTTGGTTTTACCCTAGCCTCTAGAACCCTTACCAAATGATTATCAATCAAAGATCCCACATTTCACTGCCAAAGAGTCTACCACAGCTCAACACCATGTAGATAGGATGGAAGATTCTTTTGACTACATGGAAATAGATGATGATACAGTCAAAATGAGAATATTTTCCCAGAGCTTAGGGGGTGATGTGAATAAATGGTTCAAAAGCCTATCTCCTAATAGCATCTAAGATCTTCCTGCCTTATATCAGACTTTCATAAAAAAATGGGAAGTTAAGGCCAACCCTCTCCAAACCCTAGCAGAATACAAGAATCTGAAGAGAAATGTAGGAGAGAATGTCCATGACTACTCTACAAGGTTTAATAGTGTTTACAATGCTCTTCCTCCATACATGAAACCTCCCCAAGGTATGGCTTCAGTGAAATATCCGGAAGGCTTTGATGTTGACATGGCCTACCAGCTTAGGGAGAGGGATTACAACACATTGGAAGACATGCAAAGAGGAGCAGTGAGTGTCAAGGCAAATTTGATTGAGAAAAAAGCAAGATTGAGAGTTGAGAAAAGGGTAACATATAGGGATGACAATGTAGCTTCCACATCTGACCCAAATTATGACCGTTTATCTAAAAACGTGGAAAGACTACAGCAAATGATGGAAAAAATGGTTGTCATAGTTAGCAATCAGAACAAAAATCAAAACCATAACCAAAACCAGAACTTTAGGAGGAACAATACCACTCCCAACAGACAAAGAGAATCATATCAACAAATTATTCCCCCATTCCAAGAAAAAATCCTTGATGAAGATGAGGGAATCGTAGAAGAGTCTGAGGAAAATAAAATAAACATGTTTGAAACAGAGAACTCAATCCATAATTGTTATTTAGAGGAAGATTATACCTCACCCTCATACTGGGATGAAGGAGGATTAGAATCTGAGGATTACAGATTAGGATTTGAGGATGCCATCATGCAGGTCAGGGAACAATATGAGCTTAGAATCAAAAAGAGCTTAGACAATTCCAAAACTAAGACTCCTAAGGTCACCCTTAAGAAAATGCCTGAGAAGACTTCTAAAGTGACTACTGAAAGTAGCCAACCATCAGCTGAAAGTTCTGGGAAAAACAAAGAAAAATACAACCAACAAATTGATAAACAAATCCAACCCACTAACAGCACTAGCACTGCAGTTAGTGCTCCTAATAAAACTGTCACCAACCTTGTACATAACGAGAATCAACACATTGATTTAGCCACCAAGGTAGTGGCTAACAAAACAGAGTCGAGCACTCCAAAGAGTTAGTCCACTTTCAATCTGGAAAGTGAGATTGCAAAAATTAAAATCTATGTACCACTATCTGAGCTGGCCACTCAGGATGTATATAAAGGCCAAATTTTGAAAATGTTGAATCTAGGTGAGAATAGTGACACAATCAACCTGAGTGATGACCAACCAGCCCTCCTTTTTGGTCCCAAGATAGAAGGGAAGTTTTAGGAAGGAGTAATACCTCCTTTCTATATCAGTCTCAATATCCATGATAAGATCCTTCACTATGCAATGCATGATTCTGGAGCATCTCACAACTTAATGCCCAAGGTGGTTATGGAAAAGCTAGGCCTAGAGATAACCTGCCCCTATAAAGATCTGTATTCGTTTGACTCTAGCAAAGTAAAGTGCCTCGGCCTGATCAAAGACTTATGTGTGAGCTTGACCCAAATCCCAGCTAAATGTATGGTCATGGATGTTGTAGTGGCAGATGTGCCACCTAAGTATGGCATGTTATTATCGAGGTCGTGGGGAGCCAAGCTGCAAGGCACAATGTAGATGGATGGGGAATACACCACAATTCCTGTTTTTAGCCAACTTAGAAGACTGTACAGGGAGGCACAAATGAAATTCCTGGTTAGTAGCCCTGAAAAGCCTAAAAATTCTCCTCTATACTCTGTACACACAGACTTGGACTCTTTTATCTTCTGCAACGATTAATCCTTAGTAGAGCCAGAATCAGAAAATAGAGATACAAACACTAAAACAGAGACCATGGATTTTAACATACTGACCACTCTAGACCTAGTGGAAAATGAAGAAGAGAACCGTGGAAAGTGCACTAAAAATGAAACTGTGAGTAGACCATAAATAGAAATAGAGAAACACAATCAACCACCTAGTCACCTCTCTGATTTCCACGCCCCTTCTGAAAAACAAAACAGCCCACAGCCTAGTGCAAACCCTATAACACAACATAATGGCGAACCTAGCTGTAGGGAGGGAAAAGATGATTAAATAGAGAATGAACCCCTGTGGGAGATGAATTTCGTTGGGTCCTGCACTAGAAGAACTGCTGGAGTAGGGGTGTGGCTACATAACACTGAGAGTGACTATGCAGAGAGCCATGCCTGTAACCTGCACTTCAAATGTACAAATAATATTGCAGAGTATGAAGCTCTTATCCTAGGCTTAAATCTATTGAAGAAATTGGGAGCTCGTAGGATAGCCGTGCACGGAGACTCTGAGTTGGTTATAAAACAAGTAAATGGTGAATACACAGCAAAACACCCTAGGTTGAGAGCATATAAGAACGATGGCATGGATATATTGAAAACATTTGTAGAGTATGAAATAGTGTTTGTTCCTAGGAGTCAAAACGTCATTGCAAATGGGTTAGCTTGCCTAGCTAGTTCATACCCTAAGACACCAAGAGACCAACAAATCATCATACAAACAAAATTCAGACCTGCAGTGCCGGATAACGAAAAATATTGGCAGGTCTTTGAGGGCGATAAACAGATTGAATATTTCTTGATGGGCAGGAACGAGTTTGAGTTTTCTGATTCAGACTCGAAATCTGATGATAGCTACCTAAGTGAAGAACCCTCAGATGAGGAAGAACCACCCCGTAACATAGAAATAAACACTTTGAACGAACAGATTGGAAATCCAAATGGAAATTGTGAAAACGCGGAAAATGAAGAAGTTGAGGTGCTGTAGGCCAAAGATAAGAACATACCTCGAGGTCTGGCGCCTTTAGAGGACCTTTTTGAATTTGATGATGTAGCAAAAAAGCCTACCATAGAACACACGGACTCTGATGTTGAAGAATTCAACATAGGCACAAAAGATAAGCCCAAAATGATTAAATTGGCTAAGTCTCTTCCTGCGAACATGAAGAAAAATACATTGACCTATTCAAAGAATTTATTGACGTGTTTGCTTGGAGCTACGAAGACTTAAAGGCCTACGACACAAACATAATACAGCACAAAATACCTTTGAAAGAAAATCAGAAATCCTTCAGGCAAAAACTCTGCAGAATTAACCCAAAACAATTGCCAGCAGTGGAAAAAGAGATTAAAAAGATGTATGAAGCTGGAATAATAGTTCCCATGAGGTTCTCTGATTGGGTTTTGAATTTAGTGGCGGTGAGAAAGAAAACAGGGGAGATCAGATTATGCATAGACTTCATAAATCTTAATAAAGCCTCACTCAAAGACAATTACCCTTTTAAAAAAATGGAACACATCCTTCAGAGGGTAGTAGGCTCAAAAAGTATCTCCCTGCTAGACGGGTTTTCAGATTACAACCAAGTTTTAGTACTCCCAGAAGACCAACTCAAGACAACCTTCACCACTCCATGGGGCACTTTTATGTATGTAAAAATGCCTTTTGGGCTGATGAATGCTGGTGCAACCTTCCAAAGAGCAATGGACATAGCTTTTTTAGATGAAATAGGGCATTTCATTGTCATCTACCTGGATGACATAACATTCTATTCCAAGACTAAGGAAGAACACCTAAAACATCTGAGAAGGGTGTTTGAAAAGTGTAGAAGGTTCGGTATGTCATTGAATCCTAAAAAGACTGTATTTGGGCTGCAAGAAGGTAAGCTTCTTGGCCACATTAAATCTGAGAAAGGGATTAGGATAGACCCACAAAGAGTTGAGGGAATACTACAGATCACACATCTGAGAAACATCAAAGAATTATAGTCCTTCATTGGGAAAATTAACTTCCTAAAGAGGTTTATTCCCAACCTAGCTCAACACCTCAGGAATATGACCAACATGCTAAAGAAAGGTGTTGGAGTTAAATGGACTGTTGAGGCTAAGAAATCTTTTGAATCAGTCAAACTTACACTCACCCAGTCTCCTATCCTAATTAGCCCAGATTTCTCAAAGGATTTCCTAATATTTTCATTTTCCTTTGAGCATACGGTGGCTGCAGTCCTACTGCAAAAAAATCCAGAGGGAATGGAACAGCCAGTTGCCTTTTTTAGCAAAGCTCTAAGAGATGCACCCTTGAAATATAACATAATGTAAAGACAGGCCTACGCTCTGATTAAGGCCTTGAAGGGCTTTAGGGTGTACATATTGCATTCCCACACCATAGCTTATGTGCCTAACATAGTAGTCAAAGATATATTGTCCCAAGACCCAGATGGGAAGAGGGGCAAATGGATTGTTGTGATCTTAGAATACGACCTTGAGATAAAACCCACCAAACTGATCAAAGGTCAGGGCTTAGCTCAACTAATAGCTGAATCAAGTCTGCAAGCCTTTGACATAAACATGGTAGATGCCTTGGATGAGCAAGAAGGATTTCCTGATCTCACTGTTGAGGAGAAGTTTCAGAACTCTCCTTGGTACTATGATATCCTTTATGTGCTCTCAAACCTCAATGCCCCTCCTGGATTATCAAAGACCAAGGCCAGATTCCTCAAACTAAAAGCAAGAAAATATTGCATATTAGGTGAATGCTTATACTAGAAAAGTAAAAATGGCCTATTGCTTAAATTTTTTCCTGAAACTGAAGCTGAAAGGATTAAACAAGAATTTCATGCAGGAGAGTGTGGAGGCCACCTGAACTAGAAGGCCACTGAAAAAAAATACTTAGAGCTGGTTATTATTGGCCTACACTCTTCAATGACATCCATAAGATGATAATTTCCTACCATAAATGCCAGATTTTTGAAGGCAAAAGAAAGCTCCTACCTTTGCCCCTACAACCCATCACTATTGAAGGTCCCTTCATGTAGTGGGGCCTAGATTTCATAGGAGAAATACACCCTGCTTCTTCTGCACAACACAAATGGATATTAACAGCCACAGACTATTTCAATAAATTGATAGAGGCCATACCTGCTAGGAATGCCACAGATTCATTCATCATTAGGTTCCTAGAAGACCATATCCTCTCTCGGTTTGGCTGCCCAAGGAAAATAATCACTGATAATGCTGCTGCTTTTGGATCCAAGAAAATGGTTGATTTTTTTCACAGGTATCAAATAGCACTCGGTCATTCAACTGCTTATTACCCTCAAGGTAATGGATTAGCTAAATCATCCAACAAGAGCCTGGTAACCATCATCAAAAAGCTACTGGAAGAAAACAAAAAGTCATGGAATAAAAATTTGGTGCATGCTTTGTGGGCTGACAAGCTTACAACAAAGAAATCCATTAGCATGTCACCATATCAGCTTGTCTATGGGACATAAGTAGTGTTTCCTACTAGCCTGGGAGTACCAATGATTAAACTTGTCCAAGAGATCCAGACAGAAGAAGACAACATGATTAGAAGGATAAATCAAACAATTCATCTCCAGCAAACAAGGGGAGAGGTCTATAATAGAGCTGTGAAAGTTCGGGAAAATATAAAGAAGTTGTTTGACAAGAGAACCAAATCTTCTGATTTCAAAATCGGAGACAATGTTCTAAAGTGGGACTCAAGGAGAGAGGATAAAGGAAAGCACGGCAAGTTTGACAGTTTGTGGGAAGGTCCATACATCATTTAGGCCACTGTAGGTCCAAATGCCTTTTTTCTACAAGAATTAGATGGTACAGAGATGTTTGGGGGTCCTATCAATGGCAGAATGCTCAAACACTACTTCTGTTGATTTTCAGTTTCCAATTTCCATTTCCATTATACATACCACTGCAGTGTTTTGTTTTCAAGAAAAGGAGAAAATGTTTCAAAAAAAGAAAGAGAAAGGAGAGGTTCAGACATGCTTAAAACATGAACCTCTTAAGCACAAATATTGGCTCTATTATGATCAAATCCTGAGCCAAAGAAAGAAAATATAGCTGGTTCAAACATGCCCAAAACCTGGACCAGCAAATAAGAAAGAAGAATTAGCTCTAACAAGCCCAAAATCAGAACTCAAATGAAGAAAAGAAAGTGACTCTAACAAGCTCAAAACTTGAGTCACAAAGAAAAGAAGGATGCTTCAAACTTCAGATTTCAAGCCTTCAAACTTTTGTTTTTAGTTTTCCGCAAGTTTCTGTCCCTGTGCAACTATATTTATGCCTTGGATCCTCAGCAAACTAGACTGTCTAATCCTAGTTTAACTATTTTTAAATTTCTGTTGTAGAATGTAGAGAAGAAATCTGCTGGTCAGTCTAATCCCAGCAGATATTAGAATAGGTAGAGAAACATGTGAGGCCAACAGTTTAATCTGGCCTCATGGAGTAATAAGGGTAGAGATAGAATAGGTTTATTTTCTTGTTTGTAAAAAATAAAAATGATGTAAAGGGTCTGCTAGTTCAAATGCACCCTAGAAAAAAAAATGCTAGGATTGTAGGATGGGTAGGTAGATTGTGTGGGTAATGTTTCTTCTAATTGATGTCTTCACAATTGTGGTAGCTGAAAACCAAAGAAGAAAGGTGGCTCAAGCAGCGGCATCTGGCCTACTCCAAAGATCATTTCTGAATTCTTGACTCCTTCAAGAAGAAGCCATCCCCATGTGGAGCCACTGCTAGCCCCCTATGAATTCCTTGGCAAGAAAGCAAGGGGCTATTTTGTTTTATGAGCCTTCAAGGAATGCATTTCTCTTGAAAACAAATCATCCTTAAGCATTTTATGTTCCCTGACTTTTGATTGTTTCCCTCTGCTGTTCTTGAGTCAATAAGCCTCACTGATGATAAAAAATTGTGCTCCAAAATGCCTTTATTTGCCCTTGTACCTCTGCAGAACTCTCCATTTTACCCTTTTTCCCTTTTGTTAAAGTTCCCCTTTACCCTCTAATTCCTCCCAAAATCCGCTTTAAATCCTACATTCACCCCTTGTTTGGTCTAATTCCCCTTATTTTCCTCTATCTTTACCCTTTCCTGGCCTTGAAATACACTAAAATTGGGCCAAAACCCACTTTCCACCTTATAATAGGGCCTAGCCCCTATTCCGCCAGCCCCGCAAACCACTTCCCCACGTAATCCACCGCCCAGGACGAAGGGCTTAAGCCCCGGGCGCTAATCGCAATCGCAACTTTCGAAGGAGCACGTTTCTTTGTTATATAAAAAACTTCGATGCGATTGGGTTTTGGTCTTTGAGGCCTCCGCCGTGATCTCCTCCGTTGATCTATCACCTAGATCAGACGGCCCGGCGCTAATCGCACTCCCACTCCAATCGCAATCGCATTTTTTAATTGTAGCCACCTTCTGCCCTTTGCGATTGCGTTTTTCCCGATCCGATCTCGACTGTTCATTTAATCCAAGATCCAACAGCTCAGCGCTGATCGCATCATTGTCCGTCGCCTCTCTCAATTTCCCTCCGATTGAATGTGGATCATTGATTTGGTCCCCGAATCCAATGGCCAGTGCTCAATCGCACCACCACCCCCGATCGCAATCAGAACTTTCACCGTACCACTCCTTGTCTCCCTCTGATTACAATTCCCTGATCAAATAATAGCCATCCATCCGTACCAAGATCCGACGGCCATTAACCAATCACACCATCGTTCAATCAGACTGACAAACCTCCCATTCCTCCCCTCCAATTGGATCGTAGTTTTCGATCTCCTTCTGAGATCCGACGGTCCTAAGTGAATCGCCCTCCACCCATACCGGGTCCCACCACACACAATCATTTTCATTGCATTTTCATTCATTTCTTTGCATTTTCACCTATGTCCAAACTTTCGTAGTTTACATTAAAGTTTAATGTTTCACATTCATTCCGCCCGACTTCATAAACCATCCCGCTGTTTAATATTCGCCGTCGATCTTCGCCAACAGACCACGATCAAACCGTCCATGTGCATTTCTCCACCAAAACCCTATAGTTGTTGTTTACACCATATTACTGCATTATTCACCATTGTTTCATCTAAAAACACTGTGTTACCACCGTCGCACTATCATTCTCCCCGTCCTCCATATTCATCCTTCCCTATGCATGGATTTCATAATAGAGTTGCATGTTTTTGCAGAGTACGAGCGGTGGAAAACTGCCATGATTCAAAGTCTCTGTACAGTTACAAAGAAACATGAAAGGACCATTTTCAAGAGCCGAACTCATGAAGAAAGGTTTGAGAAGACATATGACAGGGCTCGCATTAAAGGAAAAGATTTTAGACTTTGTTAAATCTTCTTCAGATCCGTTAAAGCATATATTTTGCAGTCAAAGGAAAACATGGATGCAACAAAGAGTATCAGTGGGAAATTAGAGTGTTTAAATCCTATCATTGAAGATTTCGAAGCCTAATCCAATGATTTGAAGGCAGAGTACCAGATCAAAGACATCATGGATCACAAAGAAGGTATAGTGAGTAGGAATTAATGAATATCAGGGTTTCTACATCAACATAATGTTTTCTCCATGAAAGGACGGAGTGCCCATGTAGTTTTATTCTATACCGTGTCCCTAAAAAAATTTCCACCCTGACAACAATCCTATGATACCAGAGCATTTGTTATGCAATATGGTGGAATTCACCGTCATTTACTTACCCTTTGTTTATTCACCAGAGGTACTATAGAGTATTGCAGCAAAGTACATCAGAGACATACTCGGAGTAAATGGAAGCCTGGCAAAGACCACATCTTCATCCAAAGAGTACCAGAGATAAATGCACAAAATTTAAACAGAACGGACTTCGGCCCCCTTTCTTTCCTATGTTTTAATGCTTCATTTAGTGTTTCACCTACCTCCTCTGCTCATCTTTCAGCTATAAAAATTAGGAAGAAACCCATTGTAAAGGTTTTTGATCAGTTATCAGAGAATTGCAAGCTGTTTTCTTTTGAGACATGTTCTCTTTGTAAAGTTGTAAGATAGGCTAAGGAAGATGTTTTCAGGCTGAATATCAAGCTGTTGGTAATGTTGTACTTGACTGGTGTTGCTCTTTAATATGACAAGCACATTTCTTTGGATCCTGATCTAAAGCTGTGGTGATGTTTTTCTGTCTCTGTATTTCATTTCATTTCATTTCATTTCTTCTGGCATGCATCAGAAATCTATAATAGGATTTACCCTTGTTAGGTACCCTATGTTTCTGCTCTCCCTACCCTCAGTGTTTTCTGCTAAATGTGTTATCTAAGGATTGATTTCAATTAATTTAACTAGTGTAGTGGATGTCATTGCCTGCTAGCTAATGTATGGATTAATGAAATCTGTTTCTTAGATGTTCTTGTTAGGATTTAATTGAATGAATTGGGAGCACTGGGAGAACTAGAACTTAGTTTCTGTCTCACTAGGATCCTTTTCTATTGGTTCAACTCTGATAAGTTCCCTTGAGCTGGATGCCAAAGCATTTAGAGTTCAAAGTCTCTCTCTAATCTACAGGTCTCCACCTTTGTATCCAAATCTTTAATTTTTTCCTTGCCTTTCACTTTCTTTCCTACCCTTTCATGCCACAGTGTCATTCTTAAGATCCAATGCTTCAGATGACTAGCCCAACTGAAAGCCTGCATGTTGAATATCAAGTAAACCCTTTCCTGACTCCATTGCCCAATGGTCTTGATGTCCTCTGAAGCTTTTCTCTCCTTTTCCTAGAATCCTCTATGTTAGCCTTGTCTCATACTGAAACATTCCTTCCTGATTCCCAACAACCGAACCAAAAATCAAAAAAACAAACCCTGTGCCCATAACCAGCCTAATATCTTAACTTTGAGCTTCAAAGACAAAAATCTTTGCTCATATAGAGAGATCCCTCTCTAGACCTAGGAGGGCTAGTTCCTGAGGTCTGAAAGTGGTTCTAATGTTGTCCCCTCTTTTGGTCTTGCCAAGCTAGCCAAAACATGGGAACCCCAACAAAGTCCATGCCTCTCAATTTATTAATGTCTTCTCATCGACCACGTACTTTGCATCTCTCCCATGGATTAAACATAATAAATGTACTATAATTTCATCCTTCTATGATATTATAAATGTCAAAATTTTCCCTCTTTCCTGTTTATTTCACTGGAAATAGTTTTCTGGATATTCACTGTGTAGTGCAGATTGATAAATTGTTGACGTGGAAAAAGAAATCAGAGGATTCCAATAAAAACTCAATTTCAATTTTCCTTGTATCAATGAAATTGTTAGTAATTGATTTATGCAGTGCTAGACTCGACTGAAAACATTTTCAGAGGAAAATGTGCTCGCCTTTTATCCAAAGTACGCCTGAGCGTGCCTAATTTTTTTTTTTCCGTGTGGGAAAATTGTTGTACGGCCTTAAGAATCTAGTCGTCTGAAGCACTCTAGTTCCAAAAGTGACTGATACATGGTATAAATGGTGTATCCCTATTATATTGTGTCATTACAAATTGAGTAATAATAAATGGACATGTTACTCTCATTTTTTTGAATGCTTCTGTAACAAAGGTCAAAAGTATGTTTTCTAAATTGTTCTTTGCTTTCATGACGAAATTTAATTCTCTTTGTTTTTTTTTATCTTTTTCCTCTTGCTTTAATTATTCTATTTTTTCACTTCTAAAATTTTCATTTTTTTCAACTTCAACTGCATCTAGATCAGGTGTCATTATTTCTTAATTTAGTGGAATATTGTTCCTAATTAATTTTTGTATATCGAAGAGATATATTTTTATTATTTCTATATCTTTTGTTAATATATGATATTGGATTAATGTCAATTTTGTATTATTTGTTTGTTGCAATGGTTTAAAATGAAAATATTTCATATTTATTTACATGATACTTAATAAGTCTAAATATTTTCAATGCCTTTTTGCTTAAGTGGAATCTAATTAACATAACAATTGTATCAGTAGACCATATGCATATATCTATACCTAAAACATTGTCCATCCAATTAAAAACAAAATGACCACATTTTATGTTTGTGTTTTCATATGGTGATGCCAAATGCATTATGCTTTCTAGTTTACAACTAAGTCAATTGGATTAATATCAAATTTTGTGTCATTTTTTTGTTACAATGGTTCAAAATGAAAATACCTCATGTTTATTTACATGATACTAAAAAAGTATAAATATTTTTGATGTCCTTTTGTTTGAGTGGAGTCTAGTTAACACAACACTTATATGAGTGGACCATATGCATGTATCTATACCTAAAACATATGTCATCCAATTAAAAAGGAAATGGCCACCTTTTATGTTTCATTTTTCACATGGTGATGCCAAATACACAATATATGTTTTCCAGTCTCATGTTATATTTTTTAATATATCAATTTTGATATATTGTTCTCTGCATTTAATTTCAAAATGATCATCATGCATTGTGGCATTCGAAAACGTTTGTGCCATTATTTATCGTAAGAAAGGAAAATCATATTCATTTTCTCTCAAATGGGAAGTGGACTCAAATAAAATTTCACCATAAACACTTTTGAATTCACACACTTGTTCAAATACATTTAATAGTATCTCATCTTCTATCTATGCCAACCATCTCTCTAGATATTTTCGTATATCATAGCATATTAATTAGCTTCTATAGATATTATCAACTTGTATTTTTCACAACATTGGTTTAAAATGTCCAACAATTGGGTTGTCATGATAAAACATTATGTAATGTGTATTGTTGTTTGAGGTTGAATTGAAATGTAAGTAGTGCTTCATTTTTTTCTTCAATCAAATTTTTACTAGTATTCTAAGACATTTTGACAACTAGAAGTTCAATAATTAAACTCAGTGGTGTTGAATTTTGCAACAAGAAATATTAAAATTGGCATATGGAAACAACATCCTTGATCCTAGTGAAAATTAAGCACCTACACTCGGTGGGGTCCACACAGGCTATTTTTAGGTGGATGTCTATTTATAGATGTATGAAAAAATTCTATTTATAGATGAGGTCTATTTATAGATGTATGCGAAAGTTCTATTTATAGATTGCATGTCTATTTATAGATTCATGTTGACTATTATTATCCCTTAATATTAGTTGGACAATAAACAATATTCTATTCTCAATGAGCACTTGGAAATAGTTAACTGAAGTGGCAAATCAGTTAGCTATAGGAATTTCGAGTTGAGTGGTTGGTTGGTGGGACATGCAAGTGGACTTAGTTGTAACTGAGTGATTCGAAGTTGTAATAGAGTTGGAAGTGTAGTTATGAAAGTTGTAAAGTAGTTTAACTCAGTTAAGTGAGTTAAACTCAGTTGTGCTAGTTTTAACTAAAGATACATAAGTGAGAGATCAAGTGAGTTAAATATCAATTAATTCAAAATCAGTGGCCTCACATGCAACTGAAGATTTACTACTATTAACTACATGCATGTTAGATCCAGTGGAGACCTAGTTGAGATGTAGGTGAAAAGGACAGATTGACTATCAGTTGTGACATTATTGATTGCACACATGCAACCACACACACATTGAATGTGCGTATGAGGATTGTGTATTCAAGGAAGGAAAGAATCATTCATTCTGGGTTTCTTCACCATCAGGGATTGCGCAGTGGATGCAGGTTTCTGGAGACAGTAAATTGGCTAAGGAACTTGCCAATTTTTGTATGACAGTGTGAGACTGTTAGCTCATGTACTGAGAGCTCTTGGATTAGAGCTTCGTATGTAATTGTTTCATGATCCATGAAATAATACATAATAGAATATAATTGGTTTTTTAGCTTTATGATTTCGTGGTAAATTATCTGTGTTATGTGTGATTGATCTTTCTTCATGATATTGTGATTGGAAATTGTGTTTCAAATTCCGCAAAGATTTTTTAGAAGCAATTCTGTATTTAAAAATGGCATATAATTGTTAGATCAGGAGAATCCAGGCAATACATATTTTGTATTAAATTTTTGCATGGTATCAGAGCATAGGAAATTGCAATTTTGAAGCAGGAGCTGAGTTTGTTGGTGGAAAGAATTCGAATTTACAGAAAGGATTTCTTGGCGCTACAGCTGATTCAAAATCAAAATGGCTTTCAATGGCTTGAGGTTAGAGAATGCACTCAAGGGCAACTCGAACTACATTTCTTGGAAGGACGGGATGGAGGCGGTGCTCGAAGATAATGGATTGAAGGAATTCATTGACACTGATTTTCCTAAGCCTACCTTGACAGATGCTGCATTACTTGATGGATGGAAAAAGAAAGTGGCAAAGGCGAGGAGGATTATGTTGGAAGGAGTATGAAACCACATTGTCTCAATCCTTCATGGGAAAGCCACACCATATGCTATGTGGAAGGCTTTGACGAATCTATTTGAAACCAACAATGACCATAGGAAAATGGTGCTCAAAGATAAACTCAGGAAGATCAAGATGGAAAATAATGACACTATTCCAGTATACTTAACAAAGTTTGTCCAATGTCGAGATGAGCTTGGGAGTGTAGGAATAAATGTTTTTGATGATGATTTGGTGAGCTTGGCTCTCTTGGGACTTCCTAAGAGTTGGCACATTTATGAAGACTCTGTCAACGGATGGGAAAAATTTCTGGATTGGGAATGACTGTGGTCGAATCTGGTGCAGGAGGAGTTCAGGTGGAACATGAGAGATGGCTCTTCATCAAAGCATGATGATGAAGAGGATTGTGCTTTGGTTTCCAAGTCGAAGAAGGGGAAGAGGAATAAATTCAATTCTAAATCTGAGGCCAGTGAAGATGGAAACGAGCACAACATGTCCAAAGTGAAGTGTTTTCATTGTCACGAGTATGGACATATTGGCACAAATTGTCCACAAAAGAAGAAGAACAAGATGGCTGTTGAAGCTACAACTGGTGAGGCCCTTGCCTCACAATTTTAGCTTGAATTATCATTGATCGCATGCATGGTATCAAGTGCATTGGGATCGGGGTGGTACTTGGATAGTGGTGATTCCTTTCACATGATGGGACATAAGAAACTTTTTGGTGACTTGGAGGAGAAATATATCCTGATGCATATTGAGTTGGGTGACGATGGGCGATACAGTGCAACTGTAATTGGTACCATTACGTTTCAGAGGGCATCAGGTAAAATCTTTCATTTAAAACATGTAATGCATGTACCAGGTTTGAAGAAAAATGTAGTCTCAGCTGCAATGTTAGAGGATACAGGCTATGATGTTGTCTTTAGTGAATGAAAAGTTTTCCTGCGACACAAAGCAATAGGGCAAGCCAAGAAGGTTGGGATTTGAGTTAAGAATCTGTATAGACTTGATGTGGATGGGATTTCTACAGAGCTTCCTACTATTGGGAAGTGTGTGAAAGCCATGCAATTGACCCTTGAAAGGGATCTGGATTTGCATGCAAGTAAGAGTGAACCTAAGGATGTGGAGTAGCCACAAGATGAGGATCATGGAGTTGGAGCAACAACTCGTGCAGAGGAATTTCAAGCTAGATGTGCAGAGGGAGTGGATAAAGCTATACCACATAATAATCCCAATAAGAAATTTTTGGATAGGATTCATTGAGATGGTGTGGATCTCATCAATCGAACCTGGCTACGAGGAGCCCACAAAGTAGAAGTAGCACGATCAGTTGGATTGATGAAGTCAGATGTCGTGAGGACATGAGATCAAAGTGACAGTGTCGGATACTGGAGCACGGATCAAAGTTGACAACAAGTGCAAAGTGCATGGATGCAGAGGTCAACAGTGCAGTGGATCTAGAAGACAAAAGACTTTAATGACAGATGCATTAAACTGATTTAGTTTTTTGGAGGCTATTCAGTTTCGAAAGTGTTGCACGCAAAGGTTGCATGGCGCATGCATGGAGTTGAATGGTGCATGCATGGAGTTGCATGTCGCATGCAAAAACAATCCTTTCTTGTTGAGAGGGAGTGTTGAAGTTTGCAACAAGAAATAGTAAAATTGGCATCCGAAAACAACATCCTTGATCCTAGTGAAAATTAAGCACCTACACTAGGTGGGGTCCACACAGGCTGTTTTAGGTGGATGTCTATTTATAGATGCATGATAAAATTATTTTTATAGAATAGGTCTATTTATAGATGTATGTACAATTTCTATTTATAGGTTGCATGTCGACTATTATTATCCCTTAATATTAGTTGGACAATAAACAATATTCTATTCTCAATGAGCACTTGGAAATAATTAATTGAAGTTGAAAATTAGTTAGCTATAGGAATTTCGAGTTGAATGGTTGGTTGGTGGGACATGCAAGTGGACTTAGTTGTAACTAAGAGATTCAAAGTTATAACAGAGTTGGAAGTGTAGTTATGAAAGTTGTAAAGTAGTTTAACTCAGTTAAGTGAGTTAAACTCAGTTGTGCTAGTTGTAACTAAAGATACACTAGTGAGAGATCACGTGAGTTAAATATTAATTAATTCACAATCAGTGGCCTCACATGTAACTAAATATTTACCACTATTAACTACATGCATGTAAGATCTACTGGAGACCTAGTTGATATGTAGGGGAAAGGGAAATATTGACTATTAGTTGTGACATTATTGGTTGCACACATGCAGTGTGCAGCCACACACACATTGGATGTGCCTATGAGAATTGCGTATTCAAGGCAGGAAAGAATAATTCATTCAGGGGTTCTTTACCATCAGGGATTGCGCAGTGGAGGTAGACTATCTAGAGACCATAAATTGGCTAAGGAACTTGCCAATTTTTGTATGACAATGTGAGACAGTTAGTTCATGTACTAAGAGCTCTTGGATTAGAGCTTTGTATGTAATTGTTTCATGATCCATGATATAATACATAATAGAATATAGTGTGGTTTTTAGTTGTATGATTTCTCGGTAAATTCCCTGTGTTATGTGTGATTGATCTTTCTTCATGATATTGTGATTGGCGATTTTGTTTCAAATTCTGCAAAGATTTTGTAGAAGCGATTCTGTATTTAACAGTGGCATATAATTGTTAGATCAGGAGAATCTAGGTAATACATATTTTGTATTAAATTTCTACAAGTGGCAGGAATTCTTGCTATGCGGCCTTGTTACATTACACATTATAATACTTACAATTTTATTTTAAATAATATTATTATTTAAGTTACACATATACACATTAAAAATAATATGGAAAAGAAATTTAACCATAAAGATTTACCCCCATTTTATCATGAAAATTATTAATTTGTAAATAAAATTTGTTACGATGTCGTGGGTCAATACCTTGGCTTATCAATACAACATGCCCAAAAAAATATTACTCAGTTCATATGACAAGTGTTCATATGTTTTATTTTCTTTTTAATTATCTGATTTAATTAAAAGTACTATAATTAAAACTACTTTGAAGAAAGTATACATAACTAATTTGATTTATGTATACTATTATGAATATTATAAAATATTATCAGGAGGTTAAATCTCTATAGTCTACCTAATAATTGTTGATAATTAAATTAAATTCTAAACCCCCATTCCAAAATAACCACACCTATCACATAAGAAAATCTAGAAATATATTTGGATAAATGCACATGAGTTGAGATAGGAGGTTTAATCAGACATCTATGAAGTGATCTTTGAGTTCAATGGAGTCGTGGAATTGCATGGATTCAAAATTTCTCTCTTCCTCCAATGGCATGGGTTGTATTGGTATGCATAATCGTCTCATGTTGTAATTTTCCATAGCTTCAGTTTAGTGAATGTTGGGACTTCCATAATGTAGCAAAGACTAGGACCATGAACTTAATGTAAAGTACTTTTTGGCTAGAGTCTGTTAGCCGCTCAATTTCTCCAACCACCCATTGTAATAGCTTAGATTTCTTCACGTGCTTGTTGTATTATCTCTTGTTTGGGTGGTGAGGAGGCTTTCCATCAACTTGGTTTTGTTTCTTTATTAAAATTTCCTATTAGATGTGGTGGTATGTGACATATATGTTGCTCTAGTTATATTTTTGGAGAGCTTGATATTGGATGATTCCTGTTGTGGTGAAATTTTTCATTTGTATCCATATTTCTTGGTGGTATTTTCCTACTTTAACTTTGGGTTGGAGTTAAGTGAGTCCCTTTGGAGGTTGTTTTGCTACAATTGGGGAAATTTTCAGGGAAAATATTAAGAAAACAATTTCTAGGTATTCGTGATGCACTATATTTGGTGGTGATATTTTTTATTATCTTATCAGTGGAGGCTAACCAGTCTAAGTATATCTCTGGTCCATTATTACTTTGATTTTTCTCTATCAACAAATGTTGTGGTTTCTTTCCATAATTTTTTATTTTCTATTTTCTTCCATTGTTTGGCTTTGACCACACTTCACATTGACGAGTACATTTAAGACTCCTCGGACTTTCTACTTGCTTCCATTTTCAACATTTATTGAAAACAACTATATTGGGAAGGTGGTGAGAGGTTGTCATTACATGCATGACTATTCAACTACTTTTGGGATTTCATACTCTTATGTATGTATAATTTAGAGATAGGTGTCATCGTATGTGGTTATGTTGGGACATGTGTCCCTTTTAGGAGGATCAATGAACATATTTTTCTTTGCGTAAGGTGACACTAAAGAATGTGATAATTCGTGACTCAATCGACACTGACAAGTTATTACTACTAACCGAGTTTGCGGAGATTGATTAAAATTCCAAAAAGGAGAATGGGGGTTGTGACTCTATAAGTGGTTGAAAGCATTCCAAAATATCCTACTTCCTTTGTTGAGGGTTTATATTCACAACCCTACCATCCAAAACTTACTTTGAAGAATCATCGTAATTCCAAGGGGGAAAACATTAAAGTTGCTATGTTTTTTCTAGAGATCGAAGAACTCATCTTTTGGAGGGAAATTATGTTTGATAGGGTTTCAGGATTGTGCAACAGAATGCTAGTTGGTAGATGGGATTTTAGGAAGGTGCAACTAAAACAGATGAATATGTGGGCGGCAAACTAATGGAACCAATTCTGGATTTTTTTGCAAAGGTTAGTCATTTGATGAATAATTGGTACGTGATTCATTTTTTAAAGTGTTCATATGTGCAGAATATTATACAAAAAAATTGGGTATGTGGCAAGTGTTATCATTATCTTATCAAGTAGCATGTGGACTTCAATAAATTTTTGGAGGTGTCAAGGAGGAAGGTAGTGTGGGGGAAGCTTCCCAACCCTGCTATTGAGCTCGGGTCTACAAAGGATATGACACATATTGGAAATAAAATAGGCATATTTATATTTGTGGATGACCATAGCTTTATGGCACCATATAAAAATGTTGCAAGGATACTTTTGGAGATTGATTTCTTATGGGATTTGAAGGCTGAATTAGATCTCAAATGGGTTGGAAATTGACATAAGAAGAGGCTATATTGTTGGAGGATTCCTTTCTATTACATGGGAGGTCATGGAACTGGTAACCTCCTTAATAAATGTCCTTAGAGATTTAATTGTAAGAATATTAATGAGCGATCATTGGGTTCTTGGAAGCAAAACTCAGTTCATAATTCTATGAGCGAGAAGAGGGAGTCTACTTCTCACCATTTGGATTTACCAAGTACTAATACTCAGCCTTGATATTTTATTCCAAATGTTGATTTAGATTCATCCACTTTAAGAGATACATCCTTAAATGATGATTCTAAATATCCCAATGAGTTGGGGGAGAATTTGGGGATTTGGACCTTGTTACCTATAAAAACAATTTGATTAAATAAGGAGCTTCAGACTACTCATCAATTTTTTCTAACCAAACATCGATTGAATTCTTGTCCACCCTCTTTCATTTTATAGTTATCAAAACTGAGGAGATATTGAACCCTAATATTTCTCCAATGGTTGTGGCTCTTATTTTGAATCAGACTTTACGGATACAATTTGGATCGTTGTTTGAGCCATTTATTCAGATTCTCCAACACCATCTTCTTCACAATTAGTAGTTGACCTATATGTTTTGTCTCCTAAGTCAATTTGGGACTATTAGTTATCCCTTATTACCCTGCCGATATATACTTCTTTTTTTTCATCACCTTTTCAAAATACTCCACTAGACCTCACTAAGAATGTGACATCTACAAGAATAAGAGAAACAAGAAGTGTGATGAACATTTGAACTGGTGAGAGACTAATATAGCCCGTTCTATTTCTCCTCAAAATGTTGGTGAGTTCTCTCCAAGGGCTCATAGAGAATCACTTTTACATTATGTGTCCATGTGATCATCATGTCTTTTAACATTCGAGGTTGGGGGAATGTCTCAAAGAAAACTTCCTTGAGATATTTGATTCATAATAATAACCCTTATGTGATCTTGATACAAGATATCATTGTTCCGATGAACAAGGAGTTTCCATATTTTTTAAGTTTGTGTCCTGGATGGAATATTTGTGGTGTTGATTCCCATGGAATTTATAGTGGTCCAACTACTCTTTGGGATCCTTGAATGGCTAAATTTTCTTCATATAAATCATGTTTTGACATATATCTTTCAAGTCAAATCTGGGGTATTTCTAGAGAAATACATATCATTAACTATTATGGGCCATATAAGGAGCGATATTTGTTTGGAATCGATTAATTTTAATTGGGATCCTATTAGTTGGTCATCTAATTTTGGGAGAGGACCTAAACCTCACCACTTATACCGATGAAACTTGGGTTTAGAAACAATTTCATGGATCCTATGGATAGTTACTTTATGAATTTATTTAGCTGGTATAACCTTTTGGATGTTGTCCCATCCCCGATGAAACCTAAAAGGAAAAATGTCAGAGTTGGGGTGGAGGGTATTGCAAAATGACTTCATCATATTCTAGTGAAGGTTGATCTTTTAGAATTTTTGGGAACCACCAAATCTTGGACTTGACATGCGAGTATCTCAAATCATAATAAAATTTTATTACAGTGGAAACATGATGTAAAGTTATTAAATCATCCTTTCAAATTAAATCATGCTTGGTTGGAAGAGGAGGAATTTCAACATGTTGTAAGAAAATGTTGGAAATATACATTTGTTAATTGAGTTGTATCATACATGGAATAAACATGTTATAGGTTAAGAAGTTTGAAGAGAGTTGTTAAAAAATGGGAAAGGAGAAAAAATAAGAGAATTTCCCAGGAGTTAGTGGAAATTGATATCAGGTTGGAGATAATTTCCCAAACAACCTAGTTTTCTATCATAAAGAGCTAAAAATGAAGTGTTGTAAATTGATAATAAAGAAATATACATCCTTAGACTACAAGAATAAGCATGTTAGCAAGGAAGAGGTGGAATAAATCCTAAAGAAATTTTCCAAAGACAAAATTCTAGGTTCAGATTGTTAGGTCATGGAAATTTTTATCCACTTCTTCGACTTGATGGGGGAGGACTTCATACAATTTGTGGAGGATTCTAAAAAGAAAATGGTGATATAGATCTCTTTAAGCTCAATGTAAGAATTTGAGGTCTTAGGATTTTGTATCCATTCCTTTGTGTAATCTTATATATAGATTTATTTCTAAGGTGATTTCCATTAGACTCAAAGATAAGCTATCAAGATTTATCTCACTGTAGTAGTTTGGGTTTTTCAAGGGGTGGAAAATACATGATGCCATTGTAATCGCACAAGAATATTTATACACAACAAAAATAAAACATCTCATTACCCTTATTTTGAATATGGACCTTGTAAATGATTATCATTGCATTTCATGGGGTTTTCTATGATTGGCTCTCACTAATATCAGGCCCTCATTTAGTGTTGTTCAATGGATTATGGCATGCGTTATCTCTGTTCATTTTTTTTTCATTATTAAGGGTGTCCCATCTATGTTTTTTAAGGTGACCAAGGGAGGGATTGTGTCAGGCATCGCTCTTTATCTCCCCTACTAATTTTTATGTCATCTTATTCTGGAGGAAAAAGGATGGTCCATATTGTTGGAATTCAGGTTTCATGGAACATTTGTGTCTCCTATTTACTTTTTGTAGATGGTGTCCTTCTATTTGGGTTGGGAACACTCCTTGAATGGAGGCAATACTATAAGAATATTGATGTTTTCAGTAAGGCAACAAGCCTACTTCTCAGCAGTGATAAGTCAATTTTTATTGAGCATGAGGTTAACAAAGAGGTACTTTAGGATATATCTTATATTTTTGGTTTCAAAGTGATTAAACTTACACATGATTTCACTTATTTACTGTTTTTCCTCAAACCAAAAAAATATTTTGTCTGGGAATGGCGGTGGTTGATAGAGAAATTTGGTCACAAACTAATGAACTAGGTGAATAAATGGTTGACAATTGGAGGTAGAATCATGCCAGTTAAGATTTTATATAGAATATATCATTCAACTAGCTCCACATTATTAACACACCTACATCAATTTTACAAAAAAATAATTCCATCATTACTAGTTTTATTTGTGGTGTTAATGCATAACATCATAAAATTCACTTGGCTAAATTAGAGGATTTATCGAGGCTAAAATTATATGGATGATGAGGTTTGAAAAAAATCCTTTGGTTTGGATGGGCATTGGCATCCAAATCACTATGGAGGGTTTTGTTTGAGGCAAGCTATTATCAAGAATTTTGTAGGCATAGTTATTTTTCTAATATGACCATTAAGGATTAGATATGAGCTCCTAACATAGGCACTCATAATGCATCTTTTATTTGACTATCAAACATTAGATAACTAGGAATATAAAATTGAAAATTGGAGATGGCTTGAGGGTTAGGGTTGGAGAAGGCTTCATTAGATCCTCCTATGTTACTTTACCTAAAATTTTCATTTATAACTTACACATTATAGGTTATTACTATATTAATTAGACTAGGAATAGGAATTTGGAGCACAATGTTGACACTATTTGGTTTTCGATTAATGGCCTGGTATTTTTTTGATACTTGGAACATATGTGGAAGGAATATACTTTGAATTTACAATAGGCAGGAATTCATCTAAATTCTGAGGAAGATATCCTTATATGGAACAAAAATACTGAAGAAGGCAAGTCTACAATTAAGGAGGTGATCCAGGTGGATATCGGTGGCCGCCCACGTATTCCATTTGGACCCACACCATCAATTCTTGCAGCTTTTCACATTCAGCACCACTTACTATTTTTAGCAGGTTTTCGGGTCCTACACTCCCGGAGCCATTTTGGGGCCTTAATGATCCAAGTGGATATTGGTGGCCACCCAACTATTCCATTTGAACCCCCACCATTAGTTCGTTCACTTTTTAAGTTGTAGCACAAATTACTATTTATAGCATTTTTTCGGGTCCTGAACTTCCAGAGCCGTTTTGAGGCCCTAAACAATGGTTTTTGGGAAAATCGGGAGCAACATGGGTCCATGGACTGATGTTTCTCACATTGAAAGTTGTAATCCTTGGATAGATATTTCTAACAAGCTATTGATCACATGAAACGGAGATCGAGTGCCAAAGTTATGTCCCCAGGAAGTTGAAACACCAATTTACCCAAATGGGACCCACAGTTTTGGCGCTTCATCTCCTAGAGTTAGGTTTTTGGATGTTTCAGTTTTTACATTGTTTCTCAATAATAAATAGACCTTCAAGCCTCATCGTAACAAAGTTCAAAGGTTTGTAGCTGCCACATCTCTTCTCAGAGATTCACTATCGACACCCTAGCTATTTTATTTCCATTATGTCTGTAAGCATATTTCTGTTATTCGATATTAATGAAATGAAGCATTATTTCTACTGCACCTATATGTTCATGGTTATTTATATATTCTGTTGCGTTCCTGCATAAATTCGGATCAAGAGGTTTATCGACACATAGCGATGACAATGATATTCCCAAACCACATCTAGAGGGATTGTTGGGGCCTTTGTTTTGAAAAAGAAATAGTTTTGAGTTGCGGAGAATAGGTGGCGGAGCACAATTAAGGTAGATAGGAAGTTGTCATAGTTACTGATAGCCGAAAGATAGGTGGCACGACAGTTGCAGAGAACAACACAGATGGAAGATATGGGAGGCATGGACAATCCAGTAATCAAGAGGAAGTGGCAAACAACGGAGCAAGAAAAGAGGAAAGACTGACAGTCATGTTAGCAAAAGAGAAAATAGGTAATCAACCAGCATAGAGGAGAGATTTAGTGCAAAAGAGGGCCGAGAGGAAGAGTAGAGCCGTAGGATAGCTCAGTGAGAACTCTGTTGTGCTAAATCATATTGTAATAGACTCTACAGAGTGATGTATGTCGTTTGATATTGATAAAGAAATATGGTTATTCTTGTGTTTAATTTTCTGTGTTGAGTATTAATCAGTTTCTTTCTATGAATGAATGCCCCATTTTAAAATTTAATTTATCATTTTGAACATGTTTGATGAGTAATGGCATATACATAGTAGTGAGATCTGTTTGTTGTTCCAAATTCCTTTGGTTATTTTTCATGGTTGTACTCGTCTAGTACATGATCTGTCTCCTAACCTTACTAAGGTCATGGCACGCCTCGAGTGAGATGCTCTGGTCCTTGGAGTATGGTGAAAATGTCAACGTTGTGCTAGACTACTACAGAAACCTTGTTGGCCTCTACCTTGAACCTAGGTCTTGCTCAGAGACCTCCTTTTTCGCCAGAAAATGGTTCTATTGTCGAGACTTGAAAATTCATTTAGGAGTTAGATCATGGTATCATGGATCTACGAGAGAGAACTATGAAGTTGGTGGGATAACCACTTAGACCAGTTCATATCGCAACAAGCAGAGCTGCGACAACAGAGGTAGAAGACTGTTAAGGATTGGGTCCTATTTTCTGAATCTGCAAGTGACCTATACGAAATTTTCTGGGGAAAGTTTCCTGAAGAACTTTATAATTGGTTGTAGAGACTACAATTCAAGTCACTTCCAGGAGGGTTGCATAGAGTCTGTCACAAGTGGATGTACACAGATCTAATTGCACTCCATGGGTTAGATACCGATTTGACCCCAGCAGTAGATTTATGGGTACAATCTACCTTAGAAGGATACATCATGGAATTCATAGCTGAGTGTTACCAATCCTTTTCAAGTTGAGGATATATTTAGATCCGAATTACAGGGAGAACTGTTGAAGGAAATCCCATTGTGGATCAAAGCTTTAATGGTGGACAAGGGTTTGATGGCATTTGAAAAGTCTGAGATGGAGACTTAAACCTCCAGTACTGGGGGAAGGAGCTGGGAAAAAGATGTTACAAGTAAGTAAGAAGGGGGAATATGAATATGGATGCCAGAACCTCTAATAGATTGAGAGAGTGATGAGCACATCAGAGGGCGCAGATTTCTGAGAAGTGGTGGGAAAGGGTAATGGAGTTTGAGAAGCAGGAAAGTAGTCGACAGGACGAGGAGAAGGCACTGCAGATGAAAAAGGAAATGGAAGGTCAGACGAGATCCCAAGGAATAGGAGTGGCTGTAAAAGAAGTTAACTAAGTGTATATGAGCCTAGCCCAAAGGGAAAAGGGAGAAAAGTCCATCGTGGAGGATGCACGCCCCAAGGAGATATCCGATGTGTAGTTGGATGTTGTGATGGATAAACTATTTTGAGAGAGGACAACACCCATAATTCAAGGTAATTCTATTTCCCAAAGTTCAAGTAGCTCTAGTCCCAACCTTCCCCTGGTACTCTACTAGCCACTAGATAATTTTTTTGTTAAGTTATGGGAGTTTAGAAAGTTGAATAGTGTTAAGTCTACAGTTCAGATATCTAATAGCTACAGTGCTAGTAATACAATCTCATAGCCAGGAAGTAGCGGTTTTATTTTAATACCACCCATACAAAGAAATATGGCAGGATCGTTTACCCGATACCCAAAATTCCCTAGGAGGGTCAACGATGATGTGGAGCAACACTGGTATCTCTGTGAAGTGATATGGAGGCAGACACCAGAGGTGGTTAAGTTGATCGAGTTCCAGACTACTCTAAGAGAGAGAGCTCTTTGCTAGTTCATTAAATGGTTTGAAGCTCATCAAAACCCAGTGATAGATGATGTAAAGAAAGAATTTGTCAAAGAATTTAAATTACCTCAGAAATATTAGCAAGGATTATCTGAGATGTGGGAGATTAAATAGCGAGAAGGTGAAACAATGTGGGACCTGACGAGAAGGTTCAAGGATGAGATTGGGAAGCTGAGTTACCTGATTGATCCGAATCACCAATGATATTGGTTTATTAAGGCACTTCCTCCGTTGACAAGAACTCCACTCACACAACAGAAGATTGATACCTTACAAGATGCCCTAGATCAAGCCATTAAGATAGAAGCTATGGTGGGGTATCCGCAAGGGTTCAGGGGAGGAGAAGTAGTGCAAGACCCTTCCATACTAGGGCTAGAACACCAGATAGACAATTTAATAGAAAAACTAAAATACATTCAGTCGATACCACCTGCAAGGCCTAATGTGTGGTGTACTCATTATCTGATGGAGGGACACATGGCCACAGAATGCTCAAGGTTGCGGGGGAAAAATGCGGGAGTTTCAGTAGTAGGAACACAAGGGGATCCACCAGTTGGGGGAGTTGTGTCGATAAACACTTAAGGATTATTCCAACCATAACCCCACTTTCCAGGGTTCCTCACTCAACAGAATAAGACTACAACTGAATACTGTGAAATATGCAAATGCATTGGTCATTCTCCGCGACCATGCCCAATTTTGAAGAAATATTCCAACGTTCCAAACAATACATATTGTGAATTTCTTCTACAACGCATAATACAGAGCAGTGTAAAGCCCTCGATGCACTGGCAGAACGATTGGACACACCATCTTATAGAGTGAATGAAGCTCGAAGGGGAGGAGGAGGAGGAATGAGAGGAGGCAGAACTGGAGGAAGAGGACCAGTAAGGTGCTACAACTATGAGCAAGAAGGGCACGTAGCAAGGGAATGTCCACTACCCAGAAGACCATGGTGCTCTCAGTGTAAAGTCAATTCACATGCAACTGAAGACTGTCCAGAATTAATTGAGAGGTGGCAGGAAAGAGCCAGGTGGAGAGGAGCGAATATGGTAAATGCAGAACCAAGAATAGTAGAAGCTCAACCTATGAAAAGTGTAGCCATAGTAAACCGGGGAGGAAAGAAAATAGGGGAGGGTGCACAGAATGTGGACCCGATAAAACTAATCAAGGCAACATCTCCAAAAATTGTTTTAAGAATAGATAGAAAGAAGCAATATTTTAAGGTGGCAGTGGAAACATTTTCTCAAATAGGGGGGAGTAAAGGCATTCAGCTTCCACAACTGAACATAGAAAAAGAGACACAGTCCCATACAAGTACAATGATTAGGGAATGGTTTCGATTATTTTTGAAAATTGTAACCAATGCACCAATGCTGGAACAACTAAAGTAAAATCTTGAATTGGTGGTGTAGGAAAATGCATAACTAGGGGAGTCAAGAGATTAAACCAGAAAATACATAAGAAGGATAAAAGGAAACAAGAGAATAACAGGAAAGGAATTTCGTGTGAATACTCAAGCTGTGAGATTTCAAATCAAAGACACCATGCTCGACCTGTTAGCCCCCCTATAAATTTTTGACAAAGCAAAAGAGGGGGCTAAATTTTTTTTTGAGCCTTCAAGGAATGCATCTCCCCTGAAGACACATCATCCTTGAAGTCTCCTATGCCCTTGCCTTTGATAAATTTCCCTCTGCAGAACTCCCCATTTTTCCCCTTTTTTCCTTTTGCAAAGTCCCCTTTTCATCCCAATTTTCCCCCAAAATTCCCCTTTAAATCATCCCCTCTCCCTTTGATGTGCCATTTTCCCCCTTGAATCTTTTATCGTTACCCTCCTAAGGCTTTGAAATGCATTGAAATAGGCTAAAACCCAATATTAACTTTATAATAAGCCCTTAGCCCCTCTCTACCAGCCCCTTAAACAACTTCCCCACGTAACCCTTACCCATAACCAAGCGCTTAATGCCTTGGGGGCCGATCGCATAATCACAATATCGCATTTTCACATGTTCGTTGTATATGTTCGATCGATCTATCGCAAATATTTGCGATGCGATCTGATCGCATCGCAGATCTGCCCATTGCAAATCGAGTCCATCACAAAGTGCATATTTCTGTTTGGGTCCCACCTTCCAGCGCATTTCATTGGGTTTTCCTCCATTTCCTTTGCATTTTCATTTTTAACCAAGATTCCACATTTGCACTAAAGGTCTTACATTTCATATTCATTTTGTCCACTGTTCATAAACCATTCCATGGGCTAATCTTTGCCGTCAATTCTAAAGCCATAATCGAATGGTCCATAGTTCATCCTCATTGGGCGCAGCATAGACCGTTGATGTTTGAAGATCAGACGACGATCGTTAAACTCCACAGCGTTCGTATTTCCCCCGTTCAAACTCTCGTTCGCGCCATCGCCATCCATTTACACGCAGATCCGACGGTTTGGAGTTCACCTGCCCATGTGGTCCCCATTGCGCACTATCCATAAACCCAGTGGTATCTATCGCACCGCTTTTGGGCAGTAGGTGCTTTTTCCCGATGGCCCAGCGATTACATACAGTTTCTGACGCGTGGTAGTGGCACTATTCCAAAACCACCTGCTCATCACGAATTATCTTTCGACCAGGGATGCCACACGATATCATTGTACACCGTTAGATCTGGGGTCCTCCATCCAATGGTAATCGCTCAACAAAGCTGCGTGGGGTTTAATCTATGGTCTCCATACCCCAGGCCCACCGTCCATTGCCCTCCGTCGTGTCTCTCACTGTTGATCTCCTTTGAGATCTGACGGTCCAGATTTGTCTTCCCTCCACTGTTGAATTTTTTGCTGTCGACTGGTCCCGCCATGTCACCTCCATGTGTATCCGTCGTACACCCACCCCTCTCCCTTCACATACTCTTTTAAAAGGTAAAATTTCATTGTTTTTCGTTAAATGATATGGTTCGACATCTTTCAAATGCTGCTCCTGCTGCACCATGTTTTCATCCACTGTAACCTCTGCAGTCATCACCCCCGTCCACGCCATGCAGCCATGGTCATAGTCATCCATACCACCACCCCCTTTCATGTTTTTCCTAACTTCTTGCGTGTTCTGCAGAGTTCCAAAGAGTCTGAAACCGCCATGGTTCATATGTACCTCTTTAATGGTGCGTTGCACAGACAAAGTTGAATCTGGGATCCGGTACTTCAGGGAAATTCTCAGAAAGGAAGTAGCGGCCATAAATAGTACCCAAGGATAGTTTAATCGCCACGAAGAGACCTATCCGACGCCATTAAAACCTAGATTTCGCAGATTGAGACATTTATGAAGCGGCGGAGAAATACCAGCTAATGATCAAGGATTTTAGCGTTCAGTGCTGAGGATTTTAAGCTTTAATCCAGAATTCAAAAGGCAGAAGTACCAGATCAAGAATCCCGAGGATCACATAGGAGGCCCAGCACGCAGAAAACAATGAAATCAGGGTTCGAATCAGCAGAATGTTCTTTCTAGATAAGGACACGGTACACATTATTGTTTCAGTCTATATTGTGTCCAAGCAAAGTTTTTCCCCCTACAGCAGTCCTATGCTATCAAGGCATTTGTTTCACAAGTATGGTAGTCCATTCAGACATTCATTTACCATTTTTTTCATGCACCAAGGTACTACACAATACTACAATCAGTGTACCTTAGAGTCATATCAGAGTAATCGAGAGCCTGAAGGAGATCATTCGTGCACCCAAAGAATGCCAGGAATTGAATGCTCAGAATTTAAAGCAGAATGGGCTTCGACCCTCTCTATTTTCAGAAGTTTTAATACTACATTTAGTTCTTCACCTACCTCCCCAGCTCATCTTTCTGCTATAAAACTCATGAGAAAATATTGTAAAGGTTGTTGATCAGTTATCAGAGAATTGTAAGCTGTTTCTCTTGAGATAAGTCTCTGTGTAAAGTTGTAAGATAGGCTGAGGAATATGTTTTCAGACTAAGTATTCAGCTATTGGCAATGTTGTACTTGACTGGGGTTGCTTTTTAATATGACAAGGACATTTCTTTGGATCTTGATATAAAGCAGCGGTGATGTTTTCCTTACTCTGTGTTTAACTCAATTCACTTCGTTTCTACTGGCTTGCATCAGAAAATTGGCATAGGATTTACCCTTGTTAGGTACCTTATGTTTCTGATCTCCTTGCCATTAATTTTTTTCTTCTGAATGTGTTATCTAAGAATTGATTTCAGATAATTTAACCAGTGTAGTGGATGTTATTGCCTGCTCTCTGATGTATGAATTAAATGAATCTATTCTTAGATATTTATTGTTAAAGATTTAGTTGGAAGATTTGGGAACACTGGGGATGAGAGTTAGCCCTGTCCACTAGGACCCTTGTGCGACCGGATGGTCTTTAAATTTGTGTTCTAATCTATGTTTTCCCTCCCCTCCTGCCATTTCATACCATACTGTCATCTTAAAGATCCAATGTTTTAGATGACTAGCCCAATTGAAAGCCTGCATATTGATTAGCAAGAAAATCCTTTGCTGAGTCCATTTCCCAATGGTTTTGAATGCTCTTTGGAATACTTCACCTCTGCCTTAATCCTCTTTTCTCATCCTTTTCTTACACTGAACCCTTCTTTCCTGATAACCATCAACCAAATATACAATCAAACAAACAAATCCTGAGCCTTATAACTAGCCTAATATCTTAACTTTGAGCTTCAAAGACATATACCTTTGATAAACATAGAGAGATCCCTCTCTAGACCCAGGAGGGCTAGATCCTGAGGTCTGAAAGTGGTTCTATGTTGTCTCATATTTTGGTATTGCCAACCTTGCCAAAACATGGGAACCCCAACACGACCTATGATCGGATGTCAACATTCTACCAAGAAAAACATGGGAAGAACTGGGAAGACCAAAGTTGACATACTCGCCAATACAACACCACATGGTAAATCAGTACTATATTTTTCCCATAGAAAGGCTCGAAGAGGTCTAGGTTGATGTCACGAGAGTGAAAACATATATAGATTTTGAGGTGATAGACATCATGGGGGACAAAGATCCCTATCATTCTTTGTTGGGGATAGATTGGGCCTTTGAGAACTATGCAATGACTGAATTTAAAAAATAACTGATGATATTTGAATATGGGGAAGTCAGGGTCACTCAGTCACTTGACCTATATCAGGGACCCTGATATACAAAAACTATTGACAACAAACAAGATGCTCAACTTCTCAATCACCTTTATTAGATGATGGCAGGGAAGAAAGAATACTATATCAATCCAACAACGTGAGGGACCGTAAGCTGGAGAGGTGTTCATAGTTCATACTTGGGTTCAGAAATAGCTTGGGATGATTGGCAACAGGGAGGATATGAGATTAATACTAGAAGATGTGCTAACATCCGAGGAGTCAACTGGATTGGAACTAAGGTAAGAGGATACCTGACTCTATCATATATGAATGCTCTAAATAAATTTATTGTAAAAGTAGAAGAAAAGGTACCAATAGAACATAGAGTCCCTCTTATGGATGTAGCACTACAATCCATGTCGACAAGATGGTGGGTCAACCATCGCAACTCACTTCGGAAGTGGGAAGATGTTGTAGTAGCTCTAAGAGCTAGATTCAAGGAAGATGAAGGACCACAATTCATTGAGAAGTACCAAGGGGATTCTGATCCCACAAAGCATTTAGAAAATTGTGAGTAAAACTGGAGGAAAGAAGGGTATCCAGAATCTCTGTATATGCAAAATTTTAAACATTCACTGGACACAATTCCATAGGCCTGGTACTTGACCGAAGAAAAGAGGAGAGGAAATAACACCTGGCAAGTAGTTGTGGAAAATTTTAATGCAATTTTTTTCTTTTGAAAGAGAAACAAAACTAGTTACAGAGGTACTACAAGCCATCAAAATAGTACTATTTTTTCCACAGATTCAAGAAGACTAAGAGCAACCACTCTTGGAGAGGCTTATCAAGAAATCATTAGCATGCAAGCGAATAGATAGTGAGAGGATGACGAGGATTTATAGAATATTCTGAAGAATCATTTTCTCAGAGATATAATTAAATTATTTACTGTAGAGATAAAATTACTGAGATAAGAACATAAAATAACCAACAACAATAAAACATGCACAATGCACAAATTTTAACCAGGAAAAACCCCAACTCCTGAGAAAACCCATCCTAATGAAGTTTCGTTATCCTTGGCCAATACCATGGCCAATCCAGCCAAGTGAGCCTTCACCACTCACCTCCAGGCATACGTTACAATGAAGTCTTCCCAGTCTTTTATAGGCCCCATTACATGCAATACCATGGGCCCAAAACCATGGGTGCACAATACCATGTACCACAAAACTACCCGATTGTTTAACCTGGTCAACCTTGACTCTAACCCAGAGTAAGTTTACCTAAAATTCCCCCCTTCAACTTGACTTGGGGATCCTTGACTAAACCCAGCCAACCTTGCCATGTGAGTCAACCCAAACCTGCTCACTCTGGCCCTTACCTCCCTGAAAGTTTTTACCTGGGGTATATGTTAACAAAACATCCCCCCTACCACCTAGGTCTAGAGCATACTTTACCAGTGATTACCCAGGGGTATTCATGCCTTACCATCTCTTAGTAGTATTCCCATTTACATGTAATAGAATTTGACTCCATTACAATAATTTTTTTTCATTGTTGCTTTTATTTTTTTTTCATCCTCTCAACTTGATACGATCCTTAACTCACGCTCTCATGATCTAATTTCTGATCACATGCTCCTCATCCATACACCATACACCATAAACATGAACCGATTTAAATTTCTCGATCTCTATCTTTCTGCCGCTCGCCATCTTCTTTCACCGCAAGAATCGATCCCACAGATCTCCCACTGAACAGGGTCTACCTCAGGCTCGAGAAAAAAAAACCTCAGCAGCAAAGGTGTCCCCTTGAAGCCGAAACAGCTCTGATACCCAATGAAGAATCATTTTCTCGGAGAGATAATTAAATTATTTACCGTAGAGATAAAATTACTGAGATAAGAACATAAAATAACCAACAACAATAAAACATGCACAATGCACAGATTTTAACTAGGAAAAACCCCAAATCTGGGGAAAAACCCAACCAATGAAATTTCATTAACCATTGGCCAAAAAACCCTGGCCAATCCGGCCAAGTGAGCCTTCACCGCTCACCTCCAGGCCCTTGCCTTACAATGAAGTATTCCCAACCTTTTATAGGCTCCATTACATGCAATACCATGGGTCAAAACCATGGGTGCACAAAACCATGTGCCCCAAAACCACTACTGTTTACCCTAGTCCACATTGACTCTATCCCGAGTCATGTTTACCTAACATCTTTGACACTTATACCTTGAAGAGAGAGAAGGCGAGCAGGATATACAAGAAGAACCAAAAACAGAAGGACTGCACTTGTTACCCTTGAAGACTAAGAATTTGAACATTGGAACCATGGAGAAACCCAAAATAGCGTCCATTGGAGACTACTGGGATACATAAACGACCAAAAAAATCTTCGACCTTCTACAGGAATATGAACACTTATTCCCATCCTCAGTAGCGGAACTAAAGGGGATAAAATGGGACATGGGGGAAATGTGCATAGTCTTGAAGCCCGATGCAATACTAGTAAAGCATAGGCCTTACTTCTTAAATCCAAGGATAAAGGAGAAAGTCAAAGCAAAAATAGATAAAATGCTGAAAGCAGGGTTGATTTTTCCAGTGGAAGAAGCAGAGTGGGTCAGTCCCAATGTCATACAAAGAAAGAAGGAAAAATCATAGATTAGAGTACGTGTTGATTACAGAAGCCTCAACAACGCATGCATACATGATCCATTTCCCACTCCGTTTAGTGATGAGGTTCTCGACAATGTGGCAGGAAATGAAACCTATTCATTGACAGATGGGTTCTTAGGGTATCATCAAGTGAGAATAGCAGAAGAAGACAAGAAGAATACCACTTTCACAACCGAAGGGGATCATTTGCATACCATGTCATTCCCTTTGGACTGAAAAATGCGCAAAAGTGTTTTCATGAATAGCGATAGCAGCATTTCGAGATTATATCCATAAGTTCCTCAAGGTATACATGGATGATTGGATAGTTTACTGTATACTGAAAAATAATGCAACTTTACTGAGGATAATTTTTGACAGATGCAGACAATTCCAAATTTCCCTCAACCTCAAGAAATGCATCTTTGTAGTACCTTTTGGGACGGTGCTAAGGCATGTTGTTTGTAAACAGGGTGTCTATGTGGATCCAACAAAAGTAGCAGTCATTGTTAACATAGAATCGCCAAAGACCGTCAAACAATTAAGATCGCTACTCGGGCATACTGGGTACTACAGAAGATTCATCCACAACTATGCAAAGATAACAACATCATTGGAAAAGTTGTTGCGGAAGTCAGAGCAATTCATGTGGAGTGATGAATGCACAAATGCCCTCAATACATTGAACGAAAAGTTAACAAGTGCACTCATGTTAGTTCATCCTAACTGGGACAAAAAGTTCCATCTCCATATTGACGCCTCCAACATTGCATTAGGAGTGGTATTAGCTTAGCCAGGAGAAACCTCTGTTTATCATCTAATCTATTTTGCAAGCAAGAAATTATCTACTGCTGAAAGGAACTACACAACAACATAACGAGAAGCTCTTGCGATGGTGTATTCTTTTCATAAATTCTGCCATTACCTAGTGGGAGGTATGTTCAAATTCTTCACAAACCACTCAGCATTAAAGTACATGGTTAACAAGCCCGTGATTGAAGGAAGGATCTATAGATGGCTCCTACTATTTCAGGAGTTCACCTTCGAAGTGATAGTGAAACCAGGAAGGTTAAACATAGGTCCTGACCATTTATCAAGGTTGGAAAATGGAGAGAATGGGGGATCCCTAGATGATCAGTTGCCAGATGCTGATCTCTTCAGAGTAGAATCCATCCTAGATTATCTGGAACAAATAGCAATATATCTCGCAACAGGACGGTGCCCAAGTGAATACACGACAACTCAAAGAAGACATTTGGTAGTGAAAGCAGCTGAGTATCAACTTATAGCAGGACAACTATATAAGATGGGGTTGAGCCAGGTCTTGTGGAGATGTATCATGGACCATGAAAGAGAGGATATCTTGTGAGAGTGTCATTGTGGAGTTATGGGGGGCCATGTCGGCGCAAAACCCACTGCAAGAAAAATATTACAAGAAGGGTTATGGTGGCCCAAAGTTCATAAAGATAGTAAAGCATATGTAAAGAAATGTGATGTCTGCCAAAGAACAGGACGTCCATCACATCGAGATGAGTTGCCACTACAACCTGTAAGAGCACTGAAGCCATTTGAAAAATGGGCCATTGATTTTCTAGGAACAATTACACCAGTGGCAAGACATTCACATGTAAGGTACATAATTACCACAACATATTATCTCACAAGATGGGCGGAGGCAGCACCAATGAAATATTGCACAACAGACACAACAGCTAGATTCATTTTTGAAAATATAATTAGCAGATTTGGCTGTCGCAGAAGTCTAACCAGTGATCAAGGTACGCACTTCATCAATACAACAATCAAGTCTCTGTTAGGTAACTTTATGGTGCAACATCATAAGAGAAGCCCATACCACCCACAAGAAAATGGAACCGTTGAAGCATTCAATAAGATCTTAGAAAAAGGACTGGCTAAGATATGCAATGCCAATAGGGATGACTAGGATGAGTGGATACCAAAAACATTATGGGCATACAGGACAACTATAAAAAGGTTACACAATCATACTCCTTTCTAGCTGGTGTATGAGAGAGAGGCGGTGGTACCTACTGAGTTTATCATACTGAGTCTATTAATTGCTTCAACAGTACATCTGACAAAGGAGGTCTCAATCACTGAACTCCTCCATGAGTTAAAAAATCTTGAAGAAGAGAGTTTCCTAGTAGAATTCCATCATACTGTTTAGAAGGAAAGACAGAAGGCTTGGCATGATCGTCAGATCAAGAATAAGATGTTCACTATTAGAGGAAAGGTTCTATTGTACGATAGAAACTTCAAAAATTCACGGAAAAAGTTAGAATGCACAAGAATGGACCATACCATATCATTGAAATTAAATATTTAGGCGCGGTTCGATTAGCGCAACTAGATGGCCAAATATTACAGGGATGGGTGAATGGCATACGCCTGAAGCCTTATCACGAGTAAGTTTAATCATTTATTTTTCAAAAAACTCTCGCAACCGAGAGGAGTCGGTAGGGTAGATTATAAATATATCGAGTAAATAACTCTCTTGCACTCGAGATGAGGAATAGAATAGGAATCCCGATAAAAACAAATCAAATAACACAGAGAGAAAATCCACCGGTTGTGATGTAGAGACCACATCGCAACTGATTGTGGTCATGGGGGTAGCATCTAACGTGTCATTTGTGTCAGAAAGCCAACCGTGTCAAACATCATTCCACCCTAATAACCCATGATACCATTTTCAGTCCGTAGGATCAGTTGGATTTGAGAATTAACTGTCATAATTAGTAACAACCATACCGTAATAAATTTTCCATATTAAGCCATAATCATTACCCATCAAGCCTACCCAAATCCCGAAGACACAGTGAGAAAAGTCAGAATACACCTCACCACCGTAACTAATCGCACGATTATAGCCACCAGAGAGATAGGAAGAAATTAATTAGTTATGGGGTCTTATCAACCTCATTCGTGTCAGTTAAATTACTTAACCCACATGAAAGAAGAAAAGCACAAGAATGCTGGAAAATTCTGAGTTAGAACAAGAAACAACCATAGCAACAAGTTAAATTTCATAAGAGGAAGTTCAAAGAGATAGTCCAGTAGCAGGAATTCACAAAAAGAGATAAAAAAACAACACTCCAAGTATACAGAATAAGGACGAACATGATGAAGGTAGCACTAGAAATCGTTGAGCCCGAGCTCGATGAGAGAGTTTAGAGTATAGAATCGCTAGTGGGCAAGTATGACAATGTGTCGCTAATTGATATAGATTTCACAGATTCATATCAATTCCCAACTATGAAGAGACAGGTATACATAGAGAATTATGCTACAGATAGAGGAGGGGAAGCAACAAGAATGAATCCGAAGTTTAGAGGTATCAAAAATCGGCAATACTGAACCTCAAGAACCTCCCATTGTTTGGAACAATGAGAGCAGCAATGCTCTGTATGAAATTCCTGCTGATTAGAGTCCAGAATGGATCATTATGGCTGAGGCGAGAAATAATGATACATGCAGAGGATATCAATAGGCTTATGGGATTATCAGCAGAAGGAAAGGATGTATCAATGACATTCCAGAACATATCCAAGAGAGCCAAGAAGGTAGGAGATTATGATTATTATAGGAAACACGAGACCAGAAGAGGAGGGAAGTAGGCTTAGATAGACCTCATCAACAATCCTGCAGTGAAATTTTCCTGTTATCTAATAGCGGGTAAGACGATGATACATTACACCGAAGGAGAATACACCCTCGACACCATTTTAGTCGCGGAACACTACCTCCAGGGAGCACAGCTAGACTCATGTACCTTCCTACTGAATGATTTGTTTGAAGCTTGTAAGGATAATTACAAGCGAGCCACAAAGTTTATTTATGACTACCTTGTAATGGCATTTGCAATGTTGAAATGGACTCACCCTGGTGTAAGACAGCTCACGGAAATCACAAACGACCAGCCAATGGCATTAAGCTTTACACCTTGGAGAGTCTCGGGGGATCCCAACACTAAGGAGTTCAATGAGGAGGCATTCTCATTCTATTATAGGTATATGATAGATGTGGTGTTGAGACAACAAAGGGTTCCGAGGGACCTGTTGGATAGATATTCCACGCAGATATGTTTTGGGGTCACCCACAAACAAACATATATCAGACCTAGTTGCGTGGATGAAAACACTTTCAAAATGAGACCGTTTAAGTTTCAAGCTGAAGAAAGAGCATTCCACACCAAATTTTGTTCATGTCCAGGGGTTGGGATGGAGATCAGAAGCAGAGTACCTCACTATTCATTCGAGGGCATGCTGCTGAAAGCACTCCCAGGGGAGATGCCAAAGGAAACAACGAGTAGAATTTCTCGATAGCAGCTAAAACCGTTACTGGAACATCTAGAAATGAGGGTGAAAGACTTCAATCTGGTAATAAAAACCATCACAAGTGCTTCTACTATGTTTCCTTCTTTTTCTAATTTTCAGTCTTCAAATTCTGCATCACCATCCACAATAACACCTATCGTCACTGCCCTACCTTCCACCATGTTCAATTCACCCCCAGCAACCATAGTCACCTCAATCATTAAGATCAAGGCACCTAAACCCGTGATAGCTACACCTAAGGACAAGAAAGTAAGAATAATGGTTCCTAAACAAATAGTTGACCTTACCGAGGAAGATCAGACCCAACCCATGGATACAGGAGTACCAGTTCGAGAAGAGCCAGAGGTTACCACCCAGGTCACCACCGTGCTACCTGTGTTTGAACCATTCTTAGTTTTGAATATTCACCTCCGCAACGCACTCACACCTCTTCACCTCATACTCACCATTCATCACCCCATACTTCATTTACTTCCAAAGACCAATCCACCCACACTCTATCGACCTCCGCAACTATCTTAGACCTAGTAAAGCTAAGAAACAAGACAAATGGAGACACCGAGATAGAAGTTAACTCGAGTAGGGCTATGGTACCCAAAGTTAACCAAACTCTGGTGGGGAAGGGAACTTTCCTAGAACTATTAGTTCAAGGAGGATCTTTTACTGCAGATACAACACCCTCGCCAAAAGGGTTGAACACAGTTCAACCAGCCAACCTAGTACTACAGCAGATTCAACTGACCACTAGCATGAAAAACCTAGAACGTCAGCTGCCACAACAAAACCAACCCACATCACTGCATGAGCACTCAGATAAGTTAATTGCCAGTGGGAAACCCCTTACAGAGAGATTTCCATCCCAGGACATGTCAGGCGTTGAGAGTATGCAGAACTAGGGAACTGGACAACTATACAATTTCATTCACTGGGAAACACAACAGGCAGAAGGGCTTTACACCGACCTCCAACCAAGGTTCGAGCAGCAACCACAACATATCATTTCACTTACTGAAGAGCGCAATCAACTAAAAGAAGACAATAAAATTCTACAGGAGTAGTTGGGAAAGGTAACATATATTTTCAAGGACATCTGGCCAACAATAATTTCCTAGAATTACAAGACGCCAGAGGACATATCGGCCTGCTCCATGGTCGAAAGGTCTATCTAAGTGAAAATGACATGTGTGAATCTCAACAAAGAAAACCAATAGCTCAAACAAATGCTAGCTACCAAACCAAAATTACCAGACCTCATCGTGATATATGTTGAGAAGGTTACCGAGAATCATAAGCAGGTAACCGGAATGAAGGAAATCCTGGGGACGATAGTCAAAAATGCCTACAACCTACTGAAGCATTTACATGAATTCTCTAACTCGTTAACCATGAGATCCCAACCTATATTAGCACAACTTCAACAAATTTCACAAGAGATCAAAGAAGCCATTGATCCAGTCAGCATAACTTAGCTCTACAACCAAGCAAAGGCACTGGAAACCAAAATACATAAGCTAGAAGAGTATTCCACTGCCACAAAGAAGGTCTTCAGAGAGCTAAGGAAGCCAGTCAAGCATAAAGAAAAAGAAATACAACAAATGGCAGCCGAAGCCAAGACAAATATTCAAGAAGTATTCAGCAAACTGCCACCAGTGACAAGTGAAACTGAGACTGAAAGAATCGCCACTGAAACCGAAAAGCTAATCAGAGAATGGCAACAGGCAGTCTTCGAGTTCACAGAACTCAAATCTTCAGCATTGAGCAAGGTTCTAGATTTGGGGCCTTTGTTTGTACAGAGTGAAGAAACAAAGAAGACAAAGTTTGCCTCAGAAGCCGACAGACTGATGGAAGCCACAATAGCAAGAAAAGGTTGACTCAGGATGAGCCAATAGCATGTGGTCGAGGCCTATTGGGGCCTTTGTTTTTAAAAAGAAACAGTTTTGAGCTGCGGAGAATAGGTGGTGGAGCGCAATCCAGGTAGACAGGAAGCTGTAATGGTTGTGGATAGCCCAAAGATAGGTGGCACGACAGTTGTGGAGAACAGCGCAGATGGAAAATATGGGAGACAAGGAAAATCAGAAGAACTCCCAGTAATCAAGAGGAAGTGGCAAACAACGGAGCAGGAAAAGAGGAAAGACTAACAATCATGTTGGCGGAAGAAAAAATAGGTAATCAACCAATGTAGAGAAGAGAGTTAGTGCGACAGAGGGCCGAGAGGAAGAGCAGAGAAATAGGAGAGCTCTGTGAGATCTTTGTTGTACTGAATCATATTGTAATAGACTCTATGGAGTGATGTATGTCATTTGATATTGATAAAGAAATATGGTTATTTATGTGTTTAATGTTATGTGTTGAGCATTAATCAGTTGCTTGCTATGAATGAATGCCGCATTTTAAATTTTAATTCAGCATCCTACACATGCTTGATGAGTAATGGCATATACATAGTAGTGAGATCTGTTTGCTATTCCAAGTTCCTTTATTTATTCCTCATGGTTGTACTCATCTGGTACATGATCTATCTCCTAACCTTAATAAGGTCACGACACGCCTCGGGTGAGACGTTCTGCTCCTTGGAGTAGGGTGAAAATGCCATTGTTGTGCTAGACTACTACGGAAACCTTGTTGGCCTCTACCCTGAACCTGAGTCTTGCTTAGTGACCTCCTTTTTCGCCAACAGGCATTAGGAATTACAGAATTATAAAATCCCTATGAAACTAAAAGGTTTATGGTGTCTTTATTTGAGTAATAAATTTCTAGCTTCGGATAAACTCTATAAAAGAGCTTTCTTTGGATTGGGAATATGTGCTCTTTGTATGGAGGAGGGGGAGAATATATAAAAAATAATTCTTAAGTTTCCATTTACTTTAACTATTTAACATTCTGCGTTGAAGGAATTTAATATCGTCTTTAGATGGAATGGGAAATATTTGAGACCTACTTTAAAAATTGGTACAATGTACATCTAGATTGGGTATCACTTCCTATATAAATAGCATGGAGAATTTAGACAACCAGTAACCCTTTGATATTTTAGGACAAAGTACTTGTTATTAAAAGAAAATTAATAATATTATGGGATATTTTATGGAGAACGCACATAGGACAGTTTCTCATAAACCTAGTGTTGTAAAGTATCCTATGAGGATGGTTTGTCCCTCCACATTTTTTGATGGGGTTGCTTTCTTAAACACCAATGGTTGTGGAGGTGTAATATTCTTGAAGCAACAAAAAATTTATAACCTATATTGAAAATGTGGGCCGGGATCTAATTCAAAAGAAAATCTTAAATATTTTTTGAGAGTTTTAACATGTGCAAAGCTCTTAGGCTTGGAAAATTTATAGGTATATGGAGATTCAAAGGTAGTTTGGAATGAACCAATAGGAAATATAACTTGGAAATTTCAATTCTTGGGCATTGAAAACAAAGGGTTAGACATTTATTCAACTCCTTCAACAACATTATTATTAGAAATGTCTATAAGCAATTGAATGGACAAGTGATTGTTCTCTTAAAGAAAGGAGTGAATTTACAATTGGGTCTATCTATGTTGCATAATATGATGTTGGTAGCCTAATTTTTTCTACACAGTTACCTTTCTGCTAATATTTTTACTTTTTTTTCTAGTACTATCGCATCATGTATGTGAATATGTTTATCAATTATAGCTTTTGGATTATTTGGATATATTGAATATTTTTGGGCATTATCCATTTCTAGATATGATATAAAGGATGTTTTTAGTATGAAATTTTTATGCAATTGTACAAAAATCCCTTCACTTAAGATATAGGTGACTTATAACCCTAAAAAAAATGATAGTTGCAACTGCCTTTTGGATATGAAAAAAAAAATATTAAAAACCCCGCAAAATGATATGTTATGCAAATAAAATAACGAATAGCATCATATGAAACAATGAAGAACTAATGAATAGGGGATTATTTAATTTTATTAATAATAATGGCAATATTTTACTTGATGAGGAGAGATTATAGACTTGGATCAATAGATCCCCCTCAGTGGGATGGGTCCTCCTTGAGCTTGTGCTTCAACAATATTCAAAACTCTCTCAATATGTGTTTGTGATGGGAAAAATAAAACAATGGAGGCTTGAACTCAATATGGGAATCAAATGTTTTAGGAGGATAATGGGGACGATGAGAATGGTCATGATGAATGTTGAGGAGAAAAAATGTATTTATAAATAAATATTGAGATAGATTGAGAATTAGAAAATAATAAAATATTATTGACTAAAAAAAAAATCTAGATGTTGTGAATATTATATTATAATTTTTGAGAAGGAAAAGATATTAAAAATTGTCAAATATATTTATTTAGAAAATTGATAAAGTAATTAACAGATAAAAAAATGTTTAGAATTACTTTATGAGGATTAGGTCAAATAGGAATTAGAAATAATTATTAAATAATGATTTAACAATTATCTCATAAGGAAAATGTTGGAGAATGTAACTAGTGTCGGTCTTCATAATTGTATTGGTGAAAAGAAAGATTTATTATTATTATTATTAAAATAAATTGACTTATTAAAGCATGGATTTCATGCTTGGATCAATGATTAGTAGGTCAAGGCCTCCATTGTAGGCTTCTAGGGTTTATGTCATGAGTTATTGTCTTTGTTTTCATGTAACAAACCCTTGTTGCGATTTATTTATTAAGGAAGAAATTTATTTTTATATAAATTAAGTCATTTATGCCTCCTCCACCAAGTTGGCCTAAATTTATACAATTCATCCTCAAACTTGAGCCAAAAACAACTATAAATAGGCAACTACTTGAGCTCATTTGGACACTCACTCACGTAAGTTCAACCTTGAGTTCGAAGAAGAGAAAAAGGTGTGAAATAAACAAGAAGAAAATGATAAAGCCTAAAATGAAGAAGGAGAAACCCTAGCCAAGGAATAATACTATTTTATCTTGTCTCTATATGACACGTGTGAAGAATTTGAAGCTTTAGGAAGGTCAAAATTGCAGGATTGCAGTACGACCAAAATTGAAACTTGAAGTTGAATTAAAGCAATGTTGACTTTTTTGTTTGGTTAATATTCTTTGAAGGTTGACTTGGTGGAGGAGGAAGGTATTTTGGTATGTTCTAAGGCCTTGGATTACCTCAATTTTGATTTTAATCTTCTAGTGGAAGAGTTTGACTAGGTTTTCTCCTATAGAGGGGTTTTAGCCTTGGATGAGGGCATATATCTGGTGTCATTGATCTTCATTTTTTTATTTGTTGATTCCTTGATGAAAAGAACATAAAATAATAACATAAATAAATTTAATAAGACTAAAATAATATCACAAGTAATTATCAACATAAGAGAATATTCTTGCCTTTGTGATTTTCTAACATGGTATCAAAGCTAAGGTAAAGGAGGAAATAAAAAGGTATCTGGAAGATATATTGAAATGGTCAAAGAAAGGGATCATATAAAAACAAGAAATCCTGCTATCTATATCAAGAAGAGAAGACATTAAAAATTCCGTGACAACCTTAATGAAGACAACAAATAAGCTAGAAGGAGCCTCTAACTATAGGGCATGGAAGAAGAGGATAAATCTCATCTTTGCTAAGAAAAAAGTGTTGTATTTTGTTCTAGGAAAAGTTATGAAACCAACATATGATGTAGCAAAGGAAAATTACAGGAAACAAAAATCTTGGGCACGAATGTAATAGTATATGGAGTAAAGGAAAATCTAATCCCCTACATATCCAACATAGACACTGCTCAAGGGATATATGAATTTCTCTCCAAACTATTCACCATCAAGAACATTGGACAAATAGTCAATCTCAAGAGTGAAATAAGAACAATGAAGATGACAAAATATGATATTATTTCTTCATATTGTATAGGTATCTCTTGAATCATAGATGAGCTACAAGCCATTAATGAAGCTATACTAGAAAAGGAAATTGTGATTGTTGCACTATTAGGTCTACCAAAATAATGGAGTTATTTTGCATCATGTACTATTAGTTAGAAGGACATGCCATCTTTTGAACAAATGTGGAATCATTTGCAGTCAAGAAGAAGCATGTATCTCATTAGCAAATAGTAAGAAGGTATAATATGAGGACAACACTTATGATGCATGCTCTAGTAATCACAAGAATAAGGGAGGATACAAGAAATTCAAAGGACCAAAGAAGAAGTTTGATATATCAAAGATTGAATGGTACAATTGTCATAATATGGGACATTAAAAGATTCAATGCCCTGAAAATCCAAGGAATAAAAAGAGAGAAAGAGAACATGCAAATGTTGTTGATGAAGCTCCACAAAAAAAGAACAAGACTGAAGAATCCGAAGTCAAAGACTTATTTTCTTAAGTTACTTAGGATGTCATCCCTTGCATATCCTTTTATATTATGTTTTGTAATGTTTTATTTTATGTTTTAAACTCTAGAATTCATAAATATAATATTTCTTGTTAGGAGTTCCTGAATTTTTTTGATAGGTTGTAGGCATCCCTCGGAGATATTGGATTAAGAGGGGGCCTTCGCCATTTTACCAAAATATAAGTATATTATTCTTTGTTTCCAATTTCATGTTTGATTTCCTCCACACAACTAGATTTATTTGTATTAAATACTCATAATATTTTCTTTGTATTTTCTGGTAGGAAAGCTTGCAGGATTACCCAAATTTTATAAAGGAAACTTCAATAAAAGACTTGTGTCATGAAATTAGGCATGTTGCTAAAATAAACTCTATGAGGTTTTCTAAAGAACAACTCAAGGTATGTTTTGATTTAACTTGTTGCAGAAGAAGGTATGAATATTCTTGATTCTTAAATTTGCTTCATAGTACTAACTCTCTTATGTCTAGGGTTTTGAATCATAATTATTCTTGTTTGGGTGATCGAATCTACCCTTATCATTATATCTCTTATCCTTCTGATTTGATAAAACCTTAACCATAGGGTTCACCATAAAACCCTATCCTTTCGATGCTCAGGGTATCTTAATGATGAAACCCTAATATTCTTAGGGTTTACTGATAAAGTTTAGATATCTTGTAAAAATCCAACTCTCTTAATGTTTAAGGTTTTGTTAATTTTATGGTAAAACCCTAGCCTTTTAGGGTTTGTTGTTGATGTCTAAAAGCCCTAGTTTTTCTTAGGGTTTATGACTAAAGTCTTTTAATAGTCAATATAAAATCCTAGAAATGGATCTATGGGTAAATTTACTTCCATACAATTCCCTAGCATGGTCAAAACTGTTGTATATCTAATTTTGGAGTTTGATGTTTAGGGTTTTACGACCCTAGTATAAGAATGATATAAGTCTCTAGCAAATAATAACGAAACCCTAGAAATGAAATGTTGGTATGATAACTTGATTATTGTTATTCATTATTTAGTTTTTTAAATCTAGGGTTTGTAATAAAACCCTAGTAGTTGATTTTCTAGGGCATGATAATGAAAATTTATAAGTATAATGTTTTCTATTGTTGATATAATTTAGTTTTGATGATGAAATATAGGGTCTTTCACAAAACCGTAGTAAATGTTACTACAATAAGTCTAATGGATAAATTTCTTGATTCATAAAACCTAACTATGTTTAGGTCTCGAATATCTACAATTTGATTTATTATCCTCTTATTATAAATATATGCTTCATGCTTTTGTACATATATATTTGTGTTTGATTTTACTTGCTGTTAAGGTTTACAGGTACATGGTCTTAAAGATGATGAAGATGCATACCTCATATTTCATGATAGTTTGATGACGATGAGAAGCATGATTTTGAGAGGGAGCTATGAGAAATTTGATGCGATGACCATGTTACCATGTCAAGGAATGATGAAGTTTTGGAAGGTATAAATTCTACGATTAATTGTTGATGGAAAAAGGAAGACCCTGTGTGACTAGAATAATAAGAAAAATTGACTAAATTAGCCTCTAATTACTTCGATAAAGGAAACTGTATGTCTCCCTAGTTGAGAGGGAGATTGAAAAGAAATTAATGGCCTTATGAAAAGGCCATGAGTATGTTTTAAATTAGAGAATAGCTTAAGAAATATTGATGGTTATTCGTGATTGATAAAGTTTTGAAAAAACTTGGATGTTTTTGGAAGAAAGAGCAAAGGCTGAGTTTGGTGTTGCTGAAAAGTTAAAGAAGTGGAGCTTCCAAGTAGATGTGTTTGATATAATCTAAGAAACATCAAAATGATTAATAACCCCAAAGGTTTGTGTTAAATATGTATAGTGAAAGTTTATTACTAAATGGGGTTGTGTTTATGCATATCTCTCCATAAGAATGTTGAATGTTTGAAGCATTCTTGAATTGGTGGATATATATAGTTTAATTGATAAGGAGAGATGAATCATCTTGGGGCGACAAGGTGCTCTGGAGGACATCTTGTCGGCCTGTGAAGATGTATTGATCCTAAAGTAGGGAGGTTGGCGCGAGTCTTAGAACTATGACCTTGGATACACACAAAGATCCCTGTGTTGGTGTTAGAGAAGAAGCTTGGTGGTACCTATAGAGGCTGAAGCTTGGAACTCTCCTTAGTCCAACCTGATTAGATACCTTGGTCAGGTATCTAAATTATAAAACTGTGTGTGTTGTGACTCTTCACAAATCACATAATTTTCAGATCTTCAATATACCTATGTATATATGTAATTATGAATACCTCCCTAGTTAAGAGGGAGTGTTAAAGAATGTAACTAGTGTTGATATTCACAATTGTATTGGTCAAAACAAAGACAAATATTTTTTTTATTAAAATAAATTGGCTTATTACAACACGAGCTTCATTTTTGGGTCAATTATTAATAGTTAAAATCCTCCATTGTAGGTTTCTAGGGTTTATGTCTTGAGTCCTATTTTTTTTCATCATCTAACAAACCCTTGGGATTTATCTACTAAGGAAGAAATTTATTTTGATGTAAATTCAGTCATTTAGGGCTCTTTCATGAATTCAGCCTCAAACTGGAGAAAAAAACAAATATAAATAGGTTGCTACTTGACCTCATTTAGATACTCACTCAAGTAAGTTCGATCTATAGCTCGAAGAAGAGAAAAAGGTGCAAAAAAGACAAGAAGAAAAGGAGAAGGCCTAAAGAGAAGAAAGAGAAACCCCAGTGAAGGAAGAAGACTATTTTACCTTGTGTCTATCTCATGCATGTGGAGAAATTAAAGTTGTGGGAAAGACAAAATTGCAGGGCGCCAAAATTATTAATTGAAGCTGAATTAAAGCAATGTTGACTTTTGTGTTTGGTTCATCATCTTGGAAGGCTGACTTGGTGGAGGAGGAAGGCATTTTGGTTTGGTCTAAGGTCTTGGATTGTCTCAATTTTTATTTGAATCTTCTAGAGTGTTGAGACCTTAAAATTCACTACAACAACATGGGGGATGACCACCCAGCCTTGATTTTAAAGCACTTCCTTTTCTGTTTGGAATGGTGGCTCCGACTGGTTTAACTAGGTCCAGTTACCTTCTCTCAGTCTCCATTGGCTTAAAATATGACTTTTATCTATCAATGGGAAAGAGACATCAGATCATTTCTCTTGCCAATCGGACAAGAAAGTGATCCTTAAGCTAATTTGGGCTTAGCCAAGCCACAACTAAAGTTCTACCTCTTTGGGAAGAGGACATTTTAGGGATGTAGAATTTAATCTAAATGCAATATTATTCTAATATGCAAGCAAAAGAAACTATTTTAATCCTATCTCAATTAGGTAGATATAGATCTATCCCAACAGAGAGAAAGATGTTTTAAAATAATTGAGATTTAAATATGTTTTTTTAAATGAATATCAAGCTAATGAAGTAGTTCAATTAACTGATATTGTGAATACCAAACACATTCTATCTAGAGACCTCTTAATTGAAATAATCAATCAACAACACTTAAGAAGTAGTTCTCAAAATGATATTGATCATTTAATCAGTAGCTTCAATAATTAAACAATAACATGTGGAAATAGTTCACAACATATCACTATTCAATAAATCAGTTTTAAAAGATAGATTTATGAGTAAATAGTTACTCAGAAATTAGAATTCAACCCATAAGAGTAGAGACAAATAATAACATAAATTGAATAAAATTACTCATACCGACAGAAGTGCACAAGTATGCGAGTAAATTGACACATTACTATTATCATTAAATGAAACCAACATTTAAAATAATAGTATTATAAATACCAATTTATTAAGTCCATTTCTCCAGCTCCGGTCTCTAATAGTCTTTTACAATGCCTGAAATTCTGCTTTCAAAATCAGAGCTACAATAGTGCAAGACTCTGTTCATTATACATAATTCAAAATGTAAAAGAAAAACCTCAATAATGTCCAGATCTGAGATTCCTCTCCTCTCACCCTACACCTATAAATCCTCTAGACAATAGTGCCATCAAGAATTCCAGAATTGCAGAGGAGAGAAGCCCCTACTACATTTTGATATCTGCTATTTATAGTATTTACAAAAAGATTTCTTCATAAGAAAGTTGATTTGAAGAGTGGTTTTGCTCAATCAATTTTCATTGGTTCAAAAAAAATATATTATTCAATTGTTGGATCCTTCTCATTGATTGAGAGCTTCTTCTTCTCATTTCTTCAACTGTTTTCCTGTAAAAACAAATAAAAAAAAAATTAAAATGTAAAAATAAAATCAAAATGCAAAATCTAGAAATTAAAATAATTCCAATCAAAACTTAATTAAATAAATAATTGAAAAAGAAAATATAAGCTTTCTTTTGATTTTTGTGCTGATATAATTGGCCAAGGATATCATTGACGAATGGATCTACATTTATAAGAAGTTGTGGGCAAATTAAAATGCAGAAAATAAAACTCAAAAATTTTATTTTGTTAAAAATTCGGAGCATGATTTTATGCTGAATTTTAGACCCAATAAATGATCAAATTTGGAAATGAAACAACTTCAGAAATGTTTTCCATGATTTTATCTATCTAATGAGTCATCATGGGCCTCATTTGATCTAGTAAAACTCCATTTATGAGCCTCTAAAGTTGGTATATTAAAATTGTCAAAAATCTGGAATTTTTGTTACTTAGGCTAAAAATCAGAATTTTTAAATTAAATTCCAATCTTAAATTAGATTATGATTATTAATTTATTAATGCTAATTAATTACAATTATGCTATTAACTTGAATTTACTATAAAAATAAATTAATTAATAAAACTAAATTATTTAAAATTTATTTAAAATATAAATATATTATATAAATATTATAATTTATTTATATTAAAATTATAATAAATAATAATAATTAAAATATAAAAATTATAATAAAAATATAATATTTATTATATATTAAATAATTAGAAACCAAACATCCACGTTAGAGAGAGAGGAGGAATGGAGTGAGAGATTAAATGGAGGGATAAGGAAAGGTGAGTGGAGGGAAGAGTTAAGTGGAGGAATAAGGTGGAGGGTGAGGTCAGGATGATGCGAGGTGGAGGTACGGGAGTCATAAGGAGGATGAAAAAACCTTATATTAAGAAAAACTTAACCTGTCGCATAAAACTAAAAATTGCACATTACAATTCTTAAAAGATGAGCTTGAAGTATTTAAGTGAAATTGCGATATTGTGATTTTCGCAATTTCGCAATCGCAAATTATTTTGGATCGTAATTATTTAGATCGGGATTTTGGAAGGAATAATGTGAAGTGGGGCCCGCATGGATTAACTATCCTAGAATTTAGACTACAGCCACTTTGCAATTTTGGAGTTTTGGGTTTGACAATTTGTTTTAAAATAACAAGTTGGAGTTTATTACCAATATCCCAAAACTTATTTTCCTCTATTGTTTAATTTAGTTGGGTCATTTTGTAGGACCATTAGTGAAAAATGAAAAATTAGTCAAAATTAACTAAAATTTAATTTTTACGATGAAGACTATTTTAACTACAAAAATTGAAATATTGGTACATTTTATACATTTTTTTAGCCCAAGCGAGAAAATGTTCAAAACTTCAAAGGAGTGCCATTTACAAACTGGTTGACCAAACGAAGCGAAACAAGTATTGTTGGAAAGCTTATAAAAAACCAAATTTAATAAACAATCAAAATAGAAATCCGATAAAAAATGAAAAATGACAAATTTACAAAATAATTAACTTTATCAAAATCCTAAAAGGTGTTTAGCCAAGAATTTTGTAGAAAGGGTCCCCATTATTTGAAGTACATAAGTAAAAAATTGGGGGTTGTGTTTTACCACAACATAGTGGAAGAACTTGACTAGGTTTTCCCCTATAGAGGGGTTTTAGCCCAGGCTAAGTGCCTATATTTGGTGTAGCTGATATTCATGTTTTGATTAGATGATTTCTTGATGAAGAAAAGAGAAATAAGAAGATAAATAAATTTAATAAGGCTACAAGAATATCTCAAGTAATTATCAACATAAGAGAATATTTTTGCCTTTCTGATTTTCTAACAGAAAATAGGGGATATAGATGGAATAATAAATAAATCAGGATTTATTTAATTATTCCAAAGTGATTAAGTAAAAAATGATTATAAATAATCATTACATAATGCTTTAATAATTATTCGTAGATAATAATAAATAAATAATGATTTATTTAATTATTCTTATGGGGTTCTTTAGATTTGAATGAGAAATAATTTAGGAAAATGGTTTGACAAATTATCTCTTATGGTGAAAGTGGGTTTTACCATGGAAAACCTCGTCCTACATGGTGTATTTCGATCAAACTAGTAAGAAATGTCTAGGTGAACATTTTTGGGTGATAACAGATTGGCCCCCAATGTAAGAGTGTTAGAAGAAAATCGTATGCGAGAAATAAATTGTAGTTTTCAATTTCATGAGACACCAAAGGGGAGTCATAGAGAGAGAGAAAGAGAGAGAGAGAGAGCTGAAGATATGCAATGAAGGACTAAAATTGGAGGGAGAAAGACATACTTATCTAATCGAAGTCTCATTTTATTGGTAAGTATGTGATCTCAATGAGGCAGTGGAGGCATACCCATACCCACTGAAAAAACTGAGTACAAATGATAATGGTGCTCCCAAAATTTTGGGTATGAGAAAAAGAGTACATGATACATGATAAGCTGGCATCAATTGGGCCAAAAAATGATACAATGATATAATGAGTTGCATATACATAATGTGCCTGGAAGAAAGAGGCCAATATTGATACAATGAAATTTGTCGTTCTGATAGGAGGGGGAGATCACAACCAAAGAATACTTTTTGAATAGAAACAAGCTCTAAAGATCGAAATGCACCATCTGAAAGAGAAGTGCATGTTGTGGGCTCTGCGATCGACGAGTCAAATCTATGGAACTACATATGAGGTCGGACTATGATCTGCTCTCATTCAGGAATGTGGGGGAATACTTGAAGGGCCACCTCCTTAATGTCTATAACATCTCACACACACATCTCACATGTCTGTAATGTCTATTGGTAGGAATTTTTGATATAGGGACATGCGATCGAGATCACTATATAGAATATTTATTTCTTGGCATGGTTGACACCCTTGGGGGTGGTGGGGGAGATATATCCAATGTTTCTTTGTGTAGCAGATCAACGACGAATGGTGGATCACAAAATTGCACATCAGCAACTTTAAGATTTAACTTTAAGACATCACAAGGTATGTTGTTTTAGTTGCGATGCGTTAAGGATCAAATAACACGATGCGATGAAGGGATTCCACGTGTCAGCAATGTGAAATATCACACTTCACATGGGTTATGTTTTATTGTTATCGATAGAGTGGGAAACTTGCGGGCAAGTATTTGAGATGAATTGTGATTGGTTCAAGGTATAGTGGGACCCTCCAGTGGGAAGTTCTACATGTCTACATGTGATTTGGGTTTATGTGTAGTCTGGTTTAAATTGTATGTGTTGTTTGATCACTAATGTATGTAGGCTATAATTAACTCCAAATTTGTAATATGTCGTGTGTATAAAGGGAGTTATGTGGACCATGACCCACCGGTCCGCAGGATTTGTGTAAACAAGCCAACCAAGATGAAAAGTGACATGAATATGCAGCTGTGTGTGAAACAAAAATACTGAACATAGCAAAGAAAGGCTCGGGTAAGTAAAAGGATCCGACCCCGCGCAGAACAGTGCAACAACATGGGTCGAGTTGGGAAAAAATGGATGTTATGCAGCATAGGTGAAATATAACTGTAGAAATAGAAAAGACAAAAGGACAACAAGCAGGAGAGGGCAAACACACAACAAAACTAAGAAACTGAAAGGGTTGAGTAAAATAATTGATTGTAACTGTAACTTTAAATGTAGTATTTATTTTATATTTTTTGTGATGCAAAGGAAAGTCTCCGTAGGAAAATCAAAACTCCAATTTAATACTAAAATGAGTATATAGTGAGGAAATGAATGGGTGGAAGGCAAGAGTTATGCCTATTCACTTCATATTTCCATATAGAATGCAAATAGCCCTGAAGTGATCTCTGTAAATGATGTTATTGTAATGTGCATAGAGAGGTTAGAGAGTGGAAGAATGAGAGAGATCAGATATAGATGCTATGTATATCCATAGCTGATATGAAGTAGATTTGAAGGTTGGAAGGGAAGCATTGAATAAGGAGAAAAACATAGCTGATATCTAGTAAATCAGCATATGATTTTATTGTAGTGTGAGGGAGTTGGTGCTTTCATATCATGTTATAGCCTGATAGATGTCTATTTGTAGCTAGTTGAGGTAGGAGCCTCTTGTGGGTTGTAGCCTACAAAAAATAGATGGGAGTTGGAGCTTCCTTGCAAGTTGTAGCTTGCAGAATTTGGGGTAGTAGCCTCCTGTAGGTTGGAGCCTACATAAAATCGATTGTGAGAGGGAGTTGGAGCTTGCCTTTGCATCAAAATAATAATAAGATGTGGTTTTCTCCCTTTATGTGTTTCCACTTATATCTATTGTCTCTGTACTTGATGATTAAGTGTTGATGTGATTCTTTAATTTGTTTAATTACTTGATGTCCACACATTATGCTTGTTGATCCATTATGTATTAAGTTGTTTATGAAATGAATGTGTAAATGAGTTGAATAAAAAATTTTAAATTTCCATGAATGTATTAAACTGATTCACCCCCCCCCCCTCTCAGTTTAAATAAGGGTTAATCAATTGGTATTAGAGCCAGTTCCTTATTTATCAGTTTAACAACTGGAAGGAGATCTTAGGTCTCCAAAATTGCTAGCCTAGAAGGATGCTCAACAAATAAAGCCCTATTTTTTAGTGGCACAAACTATAATTTCTTGAAAATAAGAAATGGGACATACATAATGTCTCTAGGAATAGAATTTTGGGCTACTGCGGAAGAAGGATATGCTCCAAAGGATATTGACACAGAAAAAGACGCCAAACAAAATTTCATAGCCAATGCAAAAGCCATGAATGCAATTTTGAGCGGTCTGTGTGAGTCAGAATTTATCAAAGTGATTCACAGTGAGACTGCAAAAGATATCTAGGATACATTAGAAAGTATCCATGAGGAATATAAAAAGGTGAAGATGGCCAAACTGCAAGCCTATAGAGCTCAGTTTGAAAATGTAAAAATGAATGAAGATGAATATGTAGCGAGTTTCTTCTTAAAGGTTGTGGAAGTTGTGAATAACATGAAAGATTTAGGAGAAACCATTAAGAAATGTGTAATTGTACAAAATATATTGAGATCTTTACCATCCAGGCTTAACCCTAAGGTTTTTGCCATAGAAGAAACAACAAACTAGGAAACACTGACCATGAACTAATTGCTTGGAAACTTGACGGCTTATGAGATGAGATTTCCAAAAGGGAAGTCAAATGTGAGGGAGGTAGCTTTTAAGGCAGATAAGTGCAGAGAAGAGAAGGAAGGTACATGCTCCTGCTCTAATGAAGAAGAGGCCAAATTTGTCAGAAGGTTGGAGAAAGGAACATATAAGTATAAAGGTAAAATTCCTTTTAAATTCTTTAACTGTGGAAGAGTGGGGCACTATGCATCTAAATTTCCTCATAATAAAATAGAGAATCATTCAAGATGGAAAGAGAAAACCAATTTCAGCAATAGGCCGAAAGGGAACAAATTTAATAGAAGAACATTCTATGCCCAACAAGACAGCAGTACATATGAGAGCTTAGATGAATCCCCCAATGAAGAAGGAAGATCAGAATTCATTTTGATGGCCAAGGAAGAGCCTAAAGGATACCTTCTAGAAGATGAGGAAGAAGGTGAGGTAGATCTTTAGGGGGAGCTAATTAGTGCCCTAGAGGAAATAAACAGACTTAAACTCAAGTGCAAAAGAAAGAAAGACATTCTCCTGAAATATCTAAAGGAAGAGCCAATTTCGGAAAACCTCATTCAGTTGAAATTAAAACTTGAAGAAGCTAAGAAGGTGGAAGACATTCTAATAAAGAAAATAACTGATAAAAATCAGGAGCAAGAGAAATTGGAAGAATAAGTAGTATGCCTGAGAAAGAAATAAGAAAAGGCCCAAAGGGATTTATCTATCAATACTCCACGAATGAAAATCTCTTAGTGGTTGGAAAAAATACTGAATGCTCAAAGATATACTCTTATATAGACCGAGATAGGCTATGAAGGAGAAAATAGTAAGTCCAAGGTTGAAGATAACAAGAATATCACTTTCATGAAAGTTGTAAAAAAATAAAATGATAACTCTTATCAATCTGAGACTATTATAGCTAGAAGACTGCTAGAAGAAAGGAGAAGGGTGTGTAAGCAGATCGGGGATGAGAATACCTCCATGGAAAACTCAGAGAAGGCAGACATTGAGAAAGATTATGAAGCAACCCAAAAGGGATCCAAAGAGTTAGAAACCAGCAAGACCTTGATGGGTAGTGAAGCAAACAGAAACAAGAAGTAACCTCAAATGACAAAGAACAAAATGAAGAAATAGTCAGCTGCAAAAGGCTCATAAACTCATGAATATGAATTGAGTAAATTTGGAAGTTGTCAAAGGAGGTTATTTCCTCCTATGAGAAGTATCACTTGTTTTTATTGACACAAACCTAGACATATTGCGGCATACTATAAGACAAATCAATTCCACTCCAACCAGCAAAAGATGCAACAAATGAAAAGACTACCTCCAACAACTCTCTCTGCTAGAGACATATACTACTTCCATGGGTATTGTTTTTATTGTAAATGGTACGGCCATAAACCCATGGAGTGGAGGGCGTATATACAGAGACTGAAGTATGGAAACTCAAGGGGAATTAATAGCAATGATGGATTCACTCGTGTACAAAATCTATTCAGAAATACAATCAAATGTTTTAACTACCATAAAAATTGGCACAAGTCTAACGAATGTCCTCTCAAGGATTATGTTCCATCTCCTCTTAAAGGTTATAGAGAAAATAACTAGTATGTGGATAGTGGTATGATCAAAACAATCAATGGTATGTGGATATTGGGTGCTCAAAATATATGACTAGAGACCGAAGAAAGTTTGTATCTTTTGATGACAAGAAATCTGGAAATGTAACATCCAGTAATGATAAAGTAGGGAAAATCAAAGGAAAAGGCACATTCATCCTGAATAATGGAAGAGGAGAGGCTCAGGATGTACTTTTTGTAGATGGTCTAAAATCCAATCTACTGAGTGTTAGTCAAATGTGTGATAAAGGCTATGAGGTCCTTTTCAGAGCCCAAGATTTTGAAGTAAGTTCAATCACCACAGGAAAGACCTTGGTCAAAGGTGTTAGAACATAGAGTAATTTTTATGTCTTAGAAGAAAAGAATGAAGCACGCCACATCAACAAACTTGACGAATCTTGGTTATTGCATAGAATATTGGGACATCTAAATTTTGACCACATCAGCAAACTTGACGAATCTTGGTTATGGCATAGAAGATTGGGACATCCAAATTTTGACCACATCATCAAACTGAGAAAAAAGGAAGCTGTCAGATATTTTCCTACAATAAAGAAGCCACCAAATACCATATGTAAGTCCTACCAACTGGGAAAAAAACTTGCACATCATTCAAAGCTAAAGACCAACTATCTACAAGTAAGTCTCTTCATCTTATACACATGGAACTGTGCCAACCTTTAAGAACTAATGCACCAGGTGGAGAATCGTTTTTCATGCTGATAATAGATGATTTTTCCAAATTTACGTGAGTGGAATTTCTCAAATATAAATCTGAAGCCTTTAATAAATTCAAGATATTCAAGGCACTGGCAGAAAATCAAACTTGATGTAAGTTAGAATGCATCAGATCAGACAGAGGTGAATTCACAAACGATGATTTTGCAGACCTGTGCAATGAATGTGGGATAAAGCAAAAATTTAGAATTGCAAGTACACCTCAACATAATGGAGTGGAAGAGAGGCAAAACAAGTCAGTACAACAAATTTCCAGAGCCATGATGCAAGAAAGTAACATTCCCCAAACCTATTGGGCAAAAGAAGTACACAAAAATTCTCATATCCTTAAAAAGCTTATCTTAGACCAAATTGTGACAAGACTCCATATGAATTGTGGCAAGGGAAATCGACATCAATCAACCACTTTAGAGTCTTTGGCAACAAATGTTTCATAAAGAATAATGATGAAAAATTGGGGAAGTATGATGCAAGAGCTGATGAAGGAATATTTTTGGGATATGCATCCAAGAGTAAGGGATAAAGGTGGTACAAAAAAATACTGCATAAAATTTTGGAAAGAATTGATGTGAGATTCAACAAAGATCTACCAAACAAATCCAGAAGCACAAACTATGCCAATCCTCCAGATGATAATGAAGATGAGAACCAAGAAAATGAAGAATAGAGTAAGACAATACAAGATACTGAATTAAACTCAAAAGGACCATCAAGACATACTTAGAAGAACCATCCAGAAGATCAAATCATTGGGGACAAGAGTGTAGGTGTCCAAACTAGAAGACAACTAGCTGAATAGACCGAGGAAGTGTACCTAGCCATACTGTCACAGATAGAACCAAAGAATTTCAATGAAGCCAACAAAGAGAAAAAGTGGGTAAATGATATTAATGAAGATCTATACCAAATTGAGAAGAACAAGACCTCGGAGTTAATGCCAAGACCCACTGGGAAAAATGTCATTGGCACAAAGTGGATATTCATGAATAAGATGAATGAACAAGTTCAGGTACTCAGTAATAAAGCCAGACTTGTATACAAGGGATACTCACAAATCAAAGGACTTGATTATGATGAAAATTTTTCCCCTATAGAAAGAATAGAAGCAATCCGAATGTTTTTGGATTTTTCATGCTATCATGATTTCAAGGTATATCAAATGGATGTGAAGTCTACCTTCTTGAATGGAGATCTAGAGGAAGAAGTATACGTGGAACAACCTGAAGGATTTTTCTTAATAGATAAACACGACTATGTGTGCAGAATAAATAAAGCTTGATATGGTATCAAACAAGCTCCTCATGCATGGTATTCTAGGCTAGACAAATACTTACAAAAACAAGGTTTCAAGAAAGGAGGAGTAGACAACAATCTATACATAAAGGCTGATGAAAATGAACTTTTAATTGTAGTAGTATATGTAGATGACATCATGTTTGGTAGCAACAAAGATGAGTTAGCAAAAGGATTTGCAGAAGAGATGAATTCAGAATTTGAAATGTCTATGATTGGAGAGCTTACCTTCTCCTTAGGACTTCAAATTCTACAAAAGAACACAAGAATATTGATTTCACAAGAAAAATACTTAAGAAACATGTTGAAAAGGTTCCAAATGGAAGACTTAAAACCTATGTCAACTCCCATGATCACTGGATGCAAGATGTGTGCTGATGATGGATCCGAAGATGTAGATCAAAGAATTTACAGAACTATTATAGGAATTATGCTAGACCTAACTACCTCTATACCAGACATTATGTTGGAAGTAGGACTTGTGGCAAGATATCAAGCAACACCAAAAAAAAATAACTTGCTAGAAATCAAGAGGATATTTAGATATATGCAAGGAACTACACATTATGGCCTATGGTATTTGAAAGGAAAAGACTTCACATTGACAACATATACAGATACAGATTGGGCCAACTGTGTGGATGACATGAAAAGCACAAGTGGAGGTGCACTTTATTTGGGAAAAATTCTGGTGGCATGGTTAAGCAAGAAGAAAACATCTGTCTCTCTATCTACAGCAGAAGCGGAGTACATAGCAACAACAACTTGTTGCACACAAGTAATGGGGATGAAACAAACTTTCCAATACATGAAGGTAAGCATCAATGCACCCATTTCTATCAAATGTGACAATAAAAGTGCAATAAGTATATCAAAAAATCCAGTACTTCATTCGAAAACCAAGCAGATCCCAATAAAGTACCACTTCCTCAGAGAAAAAGTAGCAGAGAAAATAGTAAATATGGAGTATGTACCAACAAAGGAACAAAAAATAGACATATTCATAAAACCTCTTACTAGAGAACCATTTGAATATCTAAGAGACAAACTAGGGGTAGTATCTACAGATGATACTCTCTGATATGATCAGAAATTAAAAAAAAAAACAAAACAAAAAATGATGTTGGAAATACACCAGCAAAGGCTGCAATACAAGGAACAGAAATAGTGTAGTAGACAAGTGGTAGTCAGTATCAAACAAGAAAGCATCATTCCAGGGGGCGAGTAGCCCATAAAATTTTTCACAGAAGAGCTAGAGCTATGGAGCAGTGGTATGGTACAGGTCCTCAAGATTGGATTTTTATGACAGAATTATATCAAACGTCCAGCACATATCACCTCTATCAAGCAGTAAGGGACATAAGTACAGAAAATTCTATGGTGACAAGCCTTCCATGCAATCTCAATAATTTTCAAAGTGTTATCCCAACAACTCTGGTACACCAGTCTGGAGCAGCGAGGTATAAAGTCAGAAGAAGAAGGCCTAAACACAACTCAAAGAGAAATAGTGCAAAGATAAAAAATACACTGGGAAATGTGTAACCATTTGCCATTGATTTCAAAGGGGGAGGAAAAGCAAGCAGAAAAAAAAAAGGCTCTACTAAAAAGCAAGCAGAGGAAGAAAAACACTTCTTAGAATGAAAGGGGGAGGAAGACCTAGAGGAATTATTGGAGCATTGGTGGATTTGTTGCCATCAATGCCAAAGGGGGAGATTGTTGAAAATATTATCATTGATGGAAAAGGAGCACAAAGGAGCAGCACCAGAACAAGAAATAAGGAAAAGGAGCAGATCAGGCAACAATGTAGTAAGAAAGCATAAAAGAGCAACAGAGAAGCATCAAAGGAAGCAAAGAAGCAACAAAGGTAACATAGAAGCAAAAAAGGCAGCAGAGAAGTAGCAAAGGCAACAAAGGCAGTAGAGACGCAGCAAAGGCAGTAGAGAGGCAGCAAAGGCAGCAAATGAAGGCTTGAGGCAGTGTAATGGTTATATGAATAACCGAAAGAAAAAACTCAGGAGAGATTCACGTTGAAGAACTCCGAACAAGCTCAGGAGGAGTAGCATGGAGGAACTGGTGTTATAAAGCGACGACAATATAAAGAACAGAAATCAAATAAGGAAAGAACACTTAGAAGAATTCTTAAGAAGGAATCAGCGGTGAGGATCGAATTTCAGAATCGAGGGTTAAGAATGACGGCAGAGATCAAAGCAGGCAGAAGAGGCAAAGAAGAGCCGCGTGAAGGTGAGTGGTTGATTGTGATTAGATTGCAAATCCGGAGGTGAGAGATGAACGGACACAATGACTTCTCAATTGAAACAATATAAGATACGATGAGATGGAGGGAGAATGTGAGGACCATTGGATTGTGTAGCAGATCAACGACGGACAATGGATCACAAAATCGCACTTCAGTAGCTTTAAGGTTTAACTTCAAGACATTGCAAGGTATGTTGTTTTGGTTGCGATGTGGTAAGAATCAAACGACACGATGTGATGAAGGAAGACCATGTGTCAACACTACGAATGGTGAAGACCATTGGATCGTGTAGCAGATCAATGGCGAAGCGTGGATCACAAAATCGCACATCAACAACTTTAAGGTTTAACTTTAAGACATCACAAAGTATGTTGTTTTGGTTGCGATGCGGTAAGGATCGAACGACGCGATGCGATGAAGGGAGTCCACGTGGCAGCACTGTGCAATATCGCACTTCACATGGTTTATGGTTTTTCATTATCGATAGAGTGGGAAAGTTGCGGTCAAGTATTTGTGATGAGTTGCGATTGGTTCAAGGTATAGTGGGACCCTCCAGTGGGAGGTTCTGCATGTCTGCACGTGATTTGGGTTTATGTGTAGTCTGGTTTAAAGTGTATGCATTTTTTTATCGCTAATGTATGTAGGTTGTAATTAACTCCAAATTTGTAATCTTGTGTGTATAAAGGGATTTATGTTGACCATGACCCATGGGTCGGCGGGATTTGTTTAAAGAAGTCGACCCAGATGAAAAGTGACATGAAGATGCAACTGTGTGTTAAACGATAAGACTGAACATAACAAAGAAAGGCTCAGGTAAGTAAAAGGATCTAAACTCGTGCAGAACAGTGAAACAACATGGGTCAAGTTGGGCAAAAGGGGCAGTTATGTAGCACAGTTGAAATATAACTACAGAAACAGAAAAGACAAAAGGATAACAAGCAGAAGAGGACAAACACATAGCAAAGCTAAGAAATTGAAAGGGCTGAGTAAATAATTGATTGTAACTATAAATGTATTATTTATTTCATATTGTTTGTGATGCAAATGCAAGACTCCGTAGGCAAAGAAAAACTCCAATTTAATACTGAAATGAGTATATAGTGAGGAAATGAATGGGTGGAAGGCAAGAGTCATTCCTATTCACTTCATATTCCCATGTAGAATGAAAACAACCATGAAGTGATCTCTATAAATGATGTTATTGTAATGTGCATAGAGAGGTTAGAGATTTAAAGAATGAGAGAGAGCATATAGAGATGCTGTGTAGATCTAGAGCTGATGTGAAGCAAATTTGAAGGCTGGAAGGGCAACATTGAATAAGTAGAAAAACAAAACTGATATACAAGCAAATCAGCATATGGTTTTATTGTAGTGTGAGGGAGTTGGTGCTTCCATATCAATTTGTAGCTTGATAGATGTCCAGTTGTAGCTAGTTCAAGTAGAAGCCTCATGTGGGTTGTAGCCTATAGAAAGTAGATGGGAGTTGGAGCTTCCTTGCAAGTTGTAGCTTGCAGAATTTGGGGTAGTAGCCTCCTGTAGGTTGGAGCCTACATAAAATTAGTTGTGAGAGGGAGTTGGATCTTGCCTTTGCATCAAAACAATAATAAGATGTGGTTTTCTCCCTTTATGGGTTTCCACTTATAATTTTTGTCTATGTGCTTAATGATTAAGAGTTGATGTGATGCTTTAATCCGTTTAATTACTTGTTGTCCACATGTTATGTTTGTTGATCCATTATGTATTAAGATGTTTATGAAATGAAGGTGTAAATGAGTTGAATAAAATTTTTTAAATGTCCATGAATGTATTAAACTGATTCACACCCCCCCCCCCTTCTTAGTTTAACTAAGGTTTCATCATTTGGTGTGTACAAATGCTTGAAAGAGATGAATTGGTGGAGTCCTGATGCAACAGGGACAAGTTGTGTTCTATAGGTAAAGGAAACTCAATGAGCACAAACACAACTATGTGACTCACGATCTTGTGTTGGCAGCTATTATTCATGCCTTGAAGAGGTGGAGGCACTATATTTTTGGTAGGAGGTTTATTCTGATGAGTGACCATAGTGGATTGAGGTATCTATTTGACCAACCTAATATGAATTCCAGGAAATATAGATGGTTGGATACCCTCAGTGAGTTTGAATTTGAGATCACTTACATTAAGGGTAAAGAGAACAAGGTTATAGGTGCTCTTAGAAGAAAATTGCAGGTAAACCACATAGCAGGTCTGGGATCTTATGGGATAGATTTATAGAATTGAGTCTTACGAAAATGAAAACAAGATGACATGTATTAGCAACTTAATCATAGGTTACAACAAGGTATAGGTGGACACGATGTGGACTATCATCTCATAGTAGATGGTTTGATGAAATTTAGGGACATGATCTATGTGTTAGATGACAGTGAGCTCAAGAAGCTTATATTGAAGTAGCTTCATGTCAACCCATATTCATGTCACCCAGGATATCAGAAGACGTTGATATCTATGAAGAAGTTCTACTATTGGCTGAATTTGGAGAAGGAAGTGGCAAATTATGTTGCTATATACTTGGAATCCATCATGGGAAAGCTGAGTGTAAGCATCGAGCTAGTTTGTTACAACCTATTCTGATTCTAGAGTGGAAATGGGAGGTCATTTCCATGGATTTCATTACAGGTTTGTTGAGGACATTGAAGCAACATGATTCCATCATGGTTGTGGTTGATAGGTTGAGATAGGTAGCTCACTTCATTCCAGTGAAGACTACGTATTCATCTAGTGAGGTAGCATAGGTATTCATCATGGAGATAGTGAGGTTGCACGATATTCATAAGAATATCATATCAAATAGAGATGCTAAGTTCACTTCAAGGTTTTGGAAGGAGTTGTTTATAGGTTTGGGTACAAAGTTGGCTTTTAGTAAAACTTATCATCCATAGATAGAGAGGGTCAACATGATCCTAGAGGACATGTTGAAAATGTATGTCATGCCTCAACAAAGGAGGTGGGAGGAGTATCTTCCACTAGTTGAGTTTTCTTACAACAATAGTTATCAAGAGTCACTGAGGATGAGTCTATTTGAGGCACTATATGGGTAGAGTTGTAATAATCCCATCAACTAGATTGATCCACTGAACAGGGTGGTGATAGTAATGGACATGTTGGTAGATATGGAACAGGAAATGAAAGTTATGAAGAGGAATTTAAAGGTGGCACAATATATATAGAAAATTTATGAAAATCAGCACACATAATTTAAGGAGTTTTAGGATGGGGAGCATGTGTACTTTTGCATCAATCCCAAGAAGAAATTATTGAGGATTGGGTCATGTGTGAAGTTGGTACCTCAGTATTGTAGGCATTTTGAGATACTTGAGAGGATTTCACCAACGGCCCATATACTTTCACTACTTCTGACAGTGAAATTCCATGATTTTTTCCATGTTTCATTGCTTAAAATATATGTGAAATATTTTGATCATGTTATTGATTGGTCTGTATTGTAGGTGGAGACAGAAGGAAAATTTCAGTTGAAAACTCAGTGGATATTGTAGTGAAAACAAATCATGCTCTAGAACAAACAAATTGAGCAAGTTAAAGTGCAATGGAATTTCTTTGGGCCTGATGAAGATACATGGGAGATGGATCATCAGATGCAAAATATTTATCGTTCATTATTTATTGGTGGAGGCAAGTGAATTTTTGTATATTTATGTATAGTTGTTATTGTAAAACTATAATGATTTATGTCATAAAGCTGCAATAAGTGGTGTGGTTTTCAGGCTTCCATGTTTGTCATGATGATTTTTCTTTTGAGCAAGTTGTTCGTTATAAATATTGAATTGAGGTAATTTATAAAGCTGCATGGGTAGTATTTTTTGATTTTCAATAGCCTTACTTATCATAGGTGCCATACAACACCGAGGATGGTGTTCCCCTAAGGGGGAGGGGTCTATAACAACGCCAAGCTAAAAGTTTACATAATAAAGTTAATAAAGGAAAAATAAAACCAAGGTCATGGGACACGTATTCTAAGTTTAATGTTGGGAAAATCATCTTAGCAGGCATCACTCGTTGTTTGTTATGGCTAAGGAAATCGGAAAAGGCATTTACAAAGGATTTGAAAAGACACATAGGCATTTATTTATGAAAATAAAGTAAAATAGGAGAGAAGGGAGATGAAAGGTCACAAGTTGCATGTGAGGAGAAAATTGAAGGAAAATAGAGGAAAATGAAGAAATTAGAGGAATCAACAATAAAACATCATCAGAGCATTAGTTTGGGGCCTTATTTTAGTTCATTTTTGGAATTGATTTCAAAGAGGAAAAGAGAACCAAGAGGAGAAAGCAAGAAAGTAAAGGAAGGACAAGGAAATCAAAGGAAAGAAAAAAAACAAGGACCAAGAAAGGAAGAGTTGGATCAAGTGGCCTCAGCAGGAATAATTGTAGGTAACAGGTTGCATGTATGATTTCCTAGCTATTTTTTGCATGCATGTTACATGAATATTTTTATTTGGTTCATTTTTTGTCATTAGCATGGGTGTTTCCTGGTGTGACAATGGTTTTAGCCTTTCCTTTCCATTTCTAGATATCCATGGTGTGATGGGATTCATTCTTGGTTGAGGTTTGGATTTCCATAAGGTTTTGGATCCAGGTGAGGTGGTCTCAAGAAAAATCCCAAGCATTGGGGGTGGAGATGGTTTTCTCTGGGAAGCCTTCAACAGGTGGGTGGAAACAAGAAAATTCCTCAATGGATAGTGAAGGAATTCTGAGGCATAGAATATTGGTTTGGTTTTTTGTTCTCAGGGTCGTTTAGGTGAGATCATGGTAGTGTGAGGGTGGATTTGGTTTAAACTGTGGATTCCATTGGTTGTTCATGTAGTGGTTTATCCCATGAGGTCCCAAATTCATGCTTGGAATATGGCACATGGGTGGTTGGATGAAAGAAAGATTTGGTTCAGCCCAATCTATGGTCAGGTGGTACGTGGTAGTCCCTGACTTGGTTGGATTTTTCATATGTTAATAAGAGTTAATTTACTCTTGTATTTTATGAGTAAATTTACTTATTATGATGTTTATTTTATGGTTGTTATTTCCTTATTATTATTCTGGTCAAATACTAGTTTTAAGCATGGTTTATGACAAGTTTTAGTTATGGATATTATCATGTTTTTATTGGTAAATGAATGACCTAATAAATGTTATTGCAAGTATTACGAGAGGGCATTATACCATCTTGATGATTCTTAGATAAATTTCAAATATCTATGTTCATATATGCATTCATGACCTATAGATTTCATGTTCACCATGTGTTTGACGAAATTAATATCATGGTTATACCTAGTTAGTTCAAGTCCTTATCTAAGTTTTGTATCAATGGATTTTTACTATTGTCATTTATCATTTTTTAAAGTCTCATTAAGTTCTTGGCAGTGGTTGAGAGTCAGGTCCTGAAAAGATGGCTCAGATGTTGGGGTCGCAGGATGAGAACTGGGAAATATAGACTGCAGTCGCTGGGAGGTAGGGTCATCAGAGTGACTGGGGCTCTAGATCACTGAAAATGAAATTTAAATCAGGGTTTGAGCAGCTAGGGTGGCTTTTAAGCTCCTAGAGGTATCGTAGCACCTGGCAGAAGTCTGTAAAGTTTCAGATTGTCGATTCAACTTCCTTAACTCTACTTAAGGAATTGAGTCATGCTATGGTATCCATTCGCTCATGTTTACCCTAATAGTCCAGTGAGAGTGGGTAAATGTGGTTGGTGGCATTACAATATATATATAGATGGTGCTAATTTTCAAACTTTTGACATGTAGATATAGCATCGGTAAAGACAAAAGGATACACGAAACAAGTTGTAGTATCAGGGGCTACATATTAGAGGGGATCAACATCACAACTGAGAAAGGATAGTGATGCATTGTTGGAGGATATCCGTCATAGGTTCGACCTCATACTGAGCAGTACGACAGAGTGTGGATGACACAAGCTAGAAGATTAATACACAAATGTGTGTACGAGTCTGCCCTTGTAATGGTGAGATATTACAAAGTGTGCATCTATGGCCTATCAGGAAGTCACATAATTACGAGATGGGGGAGTGGCCCCACTTTCTTGGGACCCTCCATAGGATAGTTGTTAGGCATAAGGGCGTATGTGCCCCCATTTTTCTTATGTATGGTTATAACATGTTATGAACATGCCAGAGGTATTTAGAATAGTGGACTCTAAACATTTTTTATGGATGTTTTGATATCTAATATGGTTATGCATCATTTTTATGATGTGGTTTTCTATTTTTTTGTTTTACGGATGCCTTCTTGTGTATGCCTGTGATAAATTCCAATGTAGAATGTTATTTGCAATGGTATCTACGTAATTATTTTTTCCTATAGGAACATGATAGAATGAAATGGATTCAAATTCAGGTACCAAAATTTTACCTCGTATATATTTTCTAAATAAAACATGATTACTCACATGATAAATGCCATTAAAATGCATGATGAGAAGCAAGGAATCGAGACAAACATGGAGGTGAAGGATACGATGATCAAGGGAATCGACTAACAAAACTATCACTGCATCATATTCAACCTGATTTTTGGTAGAATATCCAATGCATATGTCGTTGGAGTGGACTAATGAATTCGAAAGGGGAGAAAATAGCCCAAGATGCTGAGGCTAGATTCCTTAGAAGCAACTCGCACCATTGGCATAACCGATATATGGTGTGGATGATGGATCCATCTGAAAGGAATAGGAAGACAACTAATGAGATGATGGAAGATGCAACTTACCTAAATGCAAAAAGAAAAAAAAAATAATATGCATTTTAGTGGGAAATGTTATGGGTAGAATTTCTTCAGGTAGAGGGCATTACGAGGGTTGGGAAAAATATCTCCCTCTCGGCCCTCTAAAATATATGCTCTGTTTTCCAAAAACTTACGAATGACGTAATGATGGTGCCATAATGGTTTGAACTTCCCATTCCCGAGGACATCATGAGCTTGGTCATAAAAAATAACAAGGTCACCTTCATGAAAGGTACGAGGGTGTATTTTACAGTCATATTGAGCTTTGGTGCATATTTTAAAAACTTCTATGGTTTTCAAAGAAACTCAGTGGTCTTCATTGGTGTGTTCTAGCATGATGAGTATTTTTTCTAAGGGTTGCGTTTCCTGCAGGAGTTCAAAGGCAAGGTGAAGGAAAAGGATTTCACACTCAATTGGTAAGGCTACTTCCTCTCTGTAAATAAGGTGGAAAGGAGTGAACCCAATGGAGGTTTTGAGGGAATTTTTGTAGGCCCACAACATAGGGAAGAACATTAAATTCTAGTTGGGCTTATTTTTATTCACCATCCATTGAAGCATGGTTTTTAGGATTTTTTTAACAGCTTCAACTTTTCCATTCCCTTGGGGGTAGTAGGATGATCAATATTGATGTTAAAAACCCAACAGTTAGGATAAATCACCCTAAATATCATCTTCAAAGTGTCAGCCATGGCCGAAAACTAATTGTTTGGGAACCCCAAATCGAGTGAAGACATGGTTAAAAAAGAAGTGGGTTGTAGTAACAGCGGTATCACTGTATGTAGGTACGACTTGAGCCCATTTTTTCAAATAGTCAACAACCAAAATGATGTATTTATGGCCATCAGAATATGTGTGTATTCACTCCATAAAATTGATGGCCTATTTATAGAAAGGACCAGCTGCAATAACAGGGTGAAGAGGAGTAGGTGGATCTCGCGTCTTTGTGGTGTATAATTGGAAATTGGGACAATGGTCAACTTCCTTAATGTAATCATCAAATAGATAAGGCCAAAATTATCTGACACACATGATTTTATGGGATTTGGTCATTCCAGAGAGGTGACCACCACAAGCACTGTCATGACAATAATTGAGCACTTGCTCAACTTTAGCGTGGGTAATGCAATGACAAAGGATGATATTGACACCATGATGATAAATATCATCACCTATAAGAAGGTAGTGAGGAGTGTGACATCGAATGCATCGTCGATCATCATGAGTGAGATGGAGGGTAAATTTATGGGTTCAAAGATTGTATGAAATTGAGAGATGAGGAGAGAGTGATTGTGCACACAACAAATCACACTCACTATATTTTATTGGTCAAAACATTTACAAGTATATAGGATATATGGCCTTTCGCTATATTCATTTGTTATCTAGGATATCATTCCGGGTACAAAATGTCTTCGGCAGACAATTCTACAACTTGAGCTTGTATAAAATAACTTGTACTGATGCTCCTAGAGCACGATGAGTCACACCAACTTGAACTTATTAAGAAATACCTATGACTAATTCTCCTGGATCACGACGGGTCACATTAGTCTGTTGAATAGTTGGCATGTTCTTTGTGGTTCTTGCATCATTTGATATAACTACCACTCAAAGAAACAAATTTTTTTCTTCTTTTTATTACACAATATCTTCAAAATATATCTTGGACCAGAAATTACTCAAAGATTGAAGATTTCGAATAGAGATACTTTCTCAGCAAAACTGAAAGGCAAAGACAGAAAATAATTCAACACCTTATTCCATTAATAAAAACAACACCATATAGGAGTTGCCAAGATCGAGATCCATTTTTATTTTCATCGCACTAAATCTCGTGCACTTTACAACTTGCTCCAAACACACACCATAAAAACTATAGCTATGTTAATTGACATGAGATATGTCCACCATAGTTGCAATTTTGAATCTCTTGAGAAATAAATAGTTTCTTTTGTGTATACTGCAGAGCTCTTCCCATTTATCTATTTTTACTTTTAGTAGGGCAGTCATAATTGAAAATCATTGTCCCTAGTGTAACCCAAAAATAGATGAACTAATAGGCTCTTCCTATAGCTTGAGAAAGATGGAAACGCCATGCAAAAATAGTATCGTTGAGTCATATATGATCCACTTTAATTTCAATATTATTTTCTTAATGAAGGATGTAGCACTCTCTTCCCACATCTACCCAAGTAACCGACCAACTGGGGTAAACATGCGATAAGAGGCTACTAATATGAGATTCAATATAACACCCTATTCCCACATCTACCCATGTAACCAACCAATTAGGGTAAAAATGTGACGAGAGGATACTAGTATGAGATTCAACCTCCTAGATGACCTTAAGGAAGTGGAACCGACAGAAACACCAAAACACACCCTACACTGTATCATTGACATCCCCATGAGGTAACCCAACCTCTCAGGGCCCTGTTCCCTGAGGGGAGACTTATTTTTAGCCCCTTTGAGGCTAAGAAGTGGGCTTGTAAGGGCAAGGGAGCCACTATAGATCCTAAATATGTGGGCTAGCATTGGCAAGGTAGTAGCTCAGGCCCAAACAACAAATTTTCTGTCTGTAGCTTTGGGATTTGTGCCACATTTTCAGTCCCTGAGCCCAGGTCACTGCCCATAACTTCTTATAACTTCAGGAGAGGGTAAATAACATAAAAAAAACATATCAGAGTAATCACATCAACCGGAACTCATCTAACCCCACTGTTACGAGGATTAATCCCTCTTGCGGACAACAACGATCTCCCTAGTACTCCAGCGAGTAACTAGAAACAAAGATCTATTTGAATACCTTTTCCTCTAGATTAATTGCATTTCAAGATTATTATAATAGTAAAGTAGAGAGGACATGCTCCTACCTTGAAATCCAAATGTTTGATGTATCCCTTTGTCCCATCACTCCAAAGTAGTTCTCCAATGAGTAGAACCTGCAATCAAAGACAAGACAAATAATCAAAGCATCTGCAATATATAATAATAACAAAAATACGAATCCAACTTAGTGATCAAGGAGTCTAAGTATTGATAATATTACCATCAGCATAGAAACAAAAGAATGAGAAAAAGAGATCCATATGTATTATCTTAAATAGAAATAATAATCTTACAACCTGATGCCTTGATTTTCTATAGATTTATCCCAGGGTCTTGAACAATCGTTCTCCTTCAGTCTGATAAGCCTTCCTCTCTAAGAATACCAACATGAAGTTATGTACACAAAAGTGTGATCTTCCTTATGCCAACAAAAACTCACTAATGTAGAAAGTATGCACTCTATGAACTCTCTTCAGCTTAGAAACTGTATAGATTATTATCTAATCACATTGCTATCTACCCTTCAACCTGAAACTTGAGCTCAATTTATAGGGAAATAAAGGTAGTTTTAGTTCCATGAAGAGGGGGATGGATTCCTCTCATGAAGGGATTTGAGTTCCATGGACCAAGGGATAAGCTCTATGAGTGGAGGGATAAAGCTCAAACTGTCATGACTCCAGAGGCTTCCAGTTGGGAGAATATTCAATCAACTAGGCTTCTAGAATTTACCTTTTTCTTTTACTTGCTTTTCACAAGGGTACGCAAGTTTTAGTGGAAAAAAGTGTGGGAGTCACCACAGTTAAAGGATGGAACATTAACACATGCACATGGAAAGGCTAGAAAAACCACGCAAGTACAATTTTAAGGGTTTTACTGAGCTTTAATCCAATTTCCAAGACTTGATTGAGGAACATGATTGTTTTTTACCTCTAAGGGAACATGATATGGATGGTGATAGACTTATATGAACAATAAAATATCATGGTGACAAAATGACGTGTAACAGATTTCCCCCTAAAGTGAGAAGTATGAGTGTTTTTCTGAAGAGTGAAGTGCTTTATCATTCTAAGGATTGGATTGGAGGCACCGATCGAAAATCTGTAAAATCATTCAATGCAAATACATATATCATTGCTGAGGTAGGAATTCCCATACTCAGATCAAAACTAACTAAATGTTCTGGTACATATATGGTTTCAATATTACATAAAAATTAGACACAATATGGACACAACCATTTGTCATAAGTAGTCTACTGTATCATGAATAATAAAACTCCTCGCAGCCTGGATGGTGGAAACTAAATCTAGGGTCTTGATTTCCGCTTCTCGAACTAGTATGAATCTATCCATGTGATTGATTTTGTCGAAGTCAAACATGGTAGAAACCACTTGATTACCGGTCAATGATGTGAACCGTTAACAAGTGTGAGAGAAACCACCAATAATGACAATGGCTCTCAAAGTACTTCAGTACAATCTATGAAGTGTGAATGAATGATTTTCAGTCGAACACTCATAGGATCGTTCATCGAAGGCAAGAAACCTACCATTAGGGCATTAAGATCCCAAGGCACTGATAGGATTCTAGATCATCTTTCTAGATAATGGGCTGATGTCGATAGAAAGTGATCCGTCGTAGGGAACCCTACGACATGAAACCATTAAATCAAGTTTTGAAGAAATATTTTGCAAGGACTGACTTAGGGATTGTCAACACGAATGGAGACAAATGTCTGCAATGAATGGTTTATTAAACTTTCTCTTAAGCACATAACAACACTGTAGATGGCTTGGTAGCATTTGTTCTAAAGATAATACCTAGAAACCAGTTGAAGACTTTCAATGTGGTTCGATTAAATGCTAGATAAAGGATTTACAAACCCAGGTACAAGTGTGACAAAGTGTCATGTTCAAGAGTGGCATGCTGCTCTCTAAAATAAGGATGAAAACTGGATTCTTTTTCTCTCTTTTCCCCCCACCATTACTGGCAAGTACCTCTTTATTTTTTTCAAGCTTGAGGAGGATACCATTTGCTTGTTTGTGTAAGCTCATCATTCATATGAGTCCATCTTAGTATTAAAATCGAACCCTAAGAAGGAGCGGTTCGGTCCTATTGTGATCAACAGGTCCTTTACTGTTTGATTTTAATGAGTCAAGTACAGGAATAACTTGGCATTTTTCAGTTTTAGGGAGTGAGAAGAAAAACATAAGTAAATGCCATGGTTTGTTATTTTTCATAAATTTAGTCGCTCAGGCCTGAAAAAGGATAAAATAATGTAGGAGAGAACTCTATTGACCATGATTAGTCAACATATCCCTTTTTCATAATTAGTCCAGTTTAGTCCGGAAAAGGGGTAAACTTATACTGAATGGACAACTGTTAATTTACTTTAACGAGTTTGAATAGTCATGTACTCAGCAATATTTTCATGTTTTGAGATTTTGAAAAGGACCTAAAATAGGACTCTAGGGTTTCGTTTTTTTATATTTTACAGAGCCCAAAAAAGTGATAAAAGCATACTCGATGTCAAAATAATTCTTTTCACCACAAATCTTGTATCTTGCACAAAAACTCAAAAAAGATTACAAATATCTGCTTTCAAAAAGTAGAAATATTTAGATTTGACCTTTTAAAAGTGAAAAATAAATAAAATAATAATTTTTATTCATTAAAAACTATAAAAAGGAGTTAAAATAAGTCATTTTCACCTTTTGTTTTCAGAATAATGTGGCATAGAGAGCTTTTGGCCAAAAACTTCCAGTGCTGATATCGGAAGAACCGGCCGTTCATTTCCGGAACCATCAGAACCCGGTAATCCACATCATCCTTAGCTATGTTTTTATCCATTTCATTTCTTGTTTTAAGCTTTTACTTCATTTTTTAGGAGAAAAATATGTTTCAAAATCTACCCTCCGGGGTGCGCAGGTTCTCTATGCGAAAAGAACGCACCCCGACGATTTTTTTAAATAAAATCTTCGGGTTGCCGTAGGTTTTGCATGGAGTGTGAGCACACGATTGCATTGTCTGCACACAGAACCTGCACAAATGCCGTGAAATTTTGAAAACTTATATTTCTTTATAAAAAAAGTGGTTCAATTTCCCTCTAACTGATTTTAATTTTTTAATTTGTTGATTTGTAGGCCTTTTTATCATGTTTTATTAGAGGGAATAAGAACATGACCTCATAGACAATGAAGCCATGGATGATCAAGCAATCATGCATGTATTGAAAAAGGATGGGATGTACAAGTTCTATTCTATTCAGGTAATCAAGGAACAAGTTGAGCTAATGACTTGGCTTGTGAAGGCATGGGACATACAAGATCAATGTTTAATAATTGGTGATCACCAGCATGAGATTGAGCCAGCAGACATATATGTCCTTACCGGATGACTTTGGAGAGGGAGAAACATTTCCTTATTTGGGAATAGACAAGGAGGTATTCCCACTGCTATCTACAAGGCTCAGTGTTTTAGCAATACTACAGAGTTGAAGGACGGTCGCATAAACATCAAAACCATCTTGCAACTAGAGCTTAAAATCATAGCATTCACAATGGCCAGGTTATGTGGGAATGCAACTCCTCATGTGGCTACCAAAGCACAAATTCAAACTGCAGTTGAGTGTTTTAGAGGGACATCATTCAACTGGAGTGAAGGAGTATTGGCCAATATGAAGGACCAATCGACTAGAGTAAAAAATGTGAAGTTAAAAACTTCAGATACGGTGCCATTATTATCCCATTTTCTCTAGAGAGAATTCCACTTCTTACTCCTCAATTGATTCTAGTGGATCCTGGAACTCCTCAGGAACCTCGTATGGTGCGATGGTTAGCACTGATGGCTCGCCATGGTGGCGAGGGTGGTTCAGTAGTTTGGTTCACTCCGGCTTATTTCATGTGGCTCAGGCATTAGGTCTTCACTATTGAAGACTTTGCTTATGCGGGAATGGAATATAGAGGTGATCCTGAAACATCCTTGCCACCAGGGGCACAGTGGGATGAGATAGGTTAGTGAAACATTTTGAAGTTTTTAATCTAATTTTTATTTGATTTTTTATCATCCAATACTGAAAAAAAATTAAATACAAATGTCAGTCCAATATGACCAGCATCGCTTCGTCGCTTTGATAGGAGATAGGCACAACCCGTACACCTCCATAGGATGATGCAACAGAGATCCTGGCAAAGATGGAGCACAACCATAAGAGGTTAACCATTGATATTCCTAAGACAGGAACTGATGATATCCCTCTCAGGCTCTAGAGACATGTGACTGGTGTTCCAGGTCCACTCAAGAGATTTCCGCTCAAGTTGGCGCATGCTATAGTTTGTTATCATGATCAGTATCATGGATAGTTGATGGTCATTGTAGATAGAAATTTTGTTTTTTGTATCAGTATCTTTTAGATCATAAGGTGTTTGAACCTATGATCACAGACGATGTAATATTTTTTGGACATAAACTTATCTATCCTAATGATATTACTAATTTATTTCTCTGAGTATCTTCTTCAACATGGATTGAATATTGTTTTGATTTAATTTGTTAATGTTGCATATGTCTATTTAAAACTCGATTATCTAATGCATTAGACAATGTGTTTAAATTTCTTGAAATATTTTGATATTCGATATAATAAAATTGTCGTTCCAAGAGACGAAACTTCAAAAATAATCTTAACAATACTGGATTTATAATAGCATAAAATATGTTTAAATGGAATACAATGAGTAGTGAATCCAACCTAGTGATCAAACATCGAATACCAAATGAAATGGCATCAAATAATAACTCAATGACTACGCTATATTCTACAATATTGTTCATTGTTTGACCTAGGCATATCCCATGAATAAAAACTAACTCATCGGTGGGTTAATAGATAACCCAAGCCGCGAAAGAGATGTTTTGTGTACTACGACAAGCACCAACAACAAAACCAATGTAATTTTTATGGGATGTTGACATCTGCAATATCAAGAGTAATCAAGATAAGCAGTGATATTAGTAATAGCAAAAACTGATCTAGGCACACTTGTCTAATCTAAGGCACACTGCTCTAAAATGTAAGTATTGTACAAGAGAGATATTCACACGAAAATTCAAGCATAATATCTCTTAAGATAAATACCATTTATGGGTTTATCTAAAGATACCCTGCCATAATCAATTAATTCATAGGCTCCTTTTGCAAAACACGCTTAACAATATAAGGACCATGCCACATTGGTTCGAATTTACTAGCGCCTAGCTTATCATTAGCTTGATCATATACTAAAACTAGGTCACATTTTGAATGAATGCAAGAGTTAACACTTTGAACATACTGAGCTTTCACACGTTTCTTTTGAGCTTCTGCAGCCAATGCAACGATGCCTCGAGTCTCATCTATTTGTGCTAAGTATAGAAAGTGTTTCTCCTCTTGAGAAGTAGCTGGTAACAACTCAATGGCTAATTTGAGTGACGGTATTGCACATTCAATGGGTAACATAGTTTCTAAACCATATAAAATTTGAAAAGGAGTGAACCTTGTAGCAGTTTTTGTAGAGATGCGGTATGCCCATCATGAAGAAAAAAACATGGTATTCCAATTCGATTTATGAGTCTTGAAAATTCGTTTAATCATGGTGGTTAAAACCTTGTTGACAGCCTCAACTTGACCATTATCCTATGGGTAATACGAAGTATAATTATCATGGTGTAAGCCAAGTTGATTAGAAAGTTTGGTCATCATAATATTTCGAAAATGGCTCCCATGGTTCGTAATAATAGCTTGAGGGACACCGAATTGAGCAATCACATGATTTAATATTAAAATAGTTGTACTTTTTCCATTAGCCGCGAATTTAGGCATCACTTCGGCCCATTTGGTAAAGTAATCTAAGGCGAGAATAATATACCCATGCCCCCCGGCTGAGTGAGGGTTACATGTAATGAAATCGACACCCCATTTCGCAAAAATACTGACAACAATGATTGGGTGAAGAGGAGTTAGAGGTGCACACATCTTTCGATAAAAATTTTGGCAGTTGTGGCATTTTCAGACTGTGATGATACAATCCTTGAATAAAGACGACAAAAAATAACCAGCGCGCAATATATTTTGGGGTTGTGGGAAACCCATACATATTATCACCACATGCTCCAGAGTGACAATCATTCAAAACCCTTTCAGCCTCTTCGTGAGTTATACAATGTTGAAAAATAGAATCTGCACCACGACGATAAAGAGTGTCTCCAACAATATTGTATTGATGGGATTGGTATCAGATTCTCCATCGATCTGATCGTGAAAGCTCTTGGTGAAAGGTTTGGGTCTAAAGATATATAATGATATCTCCATACCAAGGGTCTAAAGTACCGATTAGAAGCAAAGATTCATTCGCGATAGGATTCTCTGCCATTGTTTCGTATTCAGTATTGGGAAAGAAACACATAAGTTCGGCAAGCACTAGTGATTTCTTTGACTTGGACTTCTCGAACTCCAAATAAAACTCTTGCAGGATGACAATCCATTTGGAGTATTTTCCCCCTAGCAATTGTTTTTTCAATATGTACATCATCGGGTTGCAATTATATATCACTGTGGTTTTGCGTAACAATATTTAATGACGAAATCGTTGGACAACTTAAATTGTTTCCAAGGCCAATTTCTCCAGATGTGAATACTTGATTTCTGTTTTATTTAGATTCTGACTTAGGTAATAGATCACATGTTTGTTGTGAGCCTTCATCCTCCTGAAGAAAAACCATTCCAATCGTGGACTCAAAGGCATATAAGTATAAAAAGTAATCCTAGTGGTAATTGGGTGGATGCAATAACAGTGCATGGGTCAACACATGTTTAAGTGCATCAAAATATTTATTAGCAATCTCATCCCAAATAAAAGGAACACTTTGTTTTAGCAACCGGGGAAAACCATTTGTTAACTCAGCATAGTTTGGGATAAATCTACGTAAAATTTTGTCTTTCCCCTACAAAATTTGGAGTTCGTGAAGAGTGGAAGGAGGAGGTAAATTGATGATAACCTCGACCTTCGATGGATCAACACAAATGCCATATTTCGAGATGATGAACCCAAGTAATTGTCCTGATTGTACACAAAAAACACATTTTTGTGGATTCAAATGAATTTTGTAATGCCTACATCTCATGAAGATAGCTCATAAGTGTATATGATGATCTTACCTGCATAAAGAATGAGTAGGTAAGTCGTCCAGATAAGGCTGTACAATATGTTTGATATCATGAAAAACATAAGACATAGCTCTTTGAAAAGTTGCATCAGCATTTTTTAGTCCAAAAGGAAGCTTGCAATAAGCAAATGTGCCTCAAGGACATTTAAACGTTGTTTTAGGTTGATCGGCACGGAGTATGTTGATTTGATTTTATCCAGAAAAACCATCCATAAATGAGAATATTTCGTTTCCGACACAATGATCAACAATCTGATCGATATAGGGCATAGGATAGTTATATTTTGGACACACCTTATTAATGTCCCGATAATCAACACATACTCTTATAGTCTCTTGTTTCTTCATAACAGGAACTATGTTAGATACCCAATTCGTCAAAGGAATAGGATAAATAAATCTTGCTTGTAATAGCTTCTAAACTTCATCTTTGATTGTTGCAGCTTTCCACGGATGTATTGGACATAATATCTGTCTAATAGGCTTAGTATCAGGGTATGTCTTAATTTCATGAATTACAATCTTAGGATTGATACTTGGCATCTCTGTGTAAGACTAGGAAAAACTTTCTCGGAATTCTTGAAATACGGCTTTGTAAGTATTAATCTCTTTCATCGAATAAGAAGCACCTATATGAATGTTTTCAATAATTCCAGGTTTAATCAATATGTCAATAGGAACTGTTGTAGAAATATTTCCCAAATTTGTTTCAGAATTTTAATGTGTAATCAATGTGGGATTATATGGTTCCTTGACATAATCAATTGTAAAAATAGATGAGAAATCATTTTCAAGCTTATTAAGATCAGGTGAAAAATAATATCTATGATGTAGATCATCCCATGGTAATTAATTCGATGAAAAAATTTCCCAAATACTTTCATCAGTTTGAAATACATGTTGAAAGGGATTCGAAAGCGGTGTCAAAGTTGAGCTCGATAGAGAAGATGATTCTTCACTGATCACATTCATTTGATCAGGAATAGTTGATGGGGTGTCAGAATATGATTGTACTACTACATATGCCAATTCAAAAGGACTTAAAGGCATCTTGTCATTGAAAGAGTTCAATTTTTATTCTGAAGGCACAGTCCATGTGCCATCAAATGGTATTGTGCTTGATGAGATCATATTGATATTGGCAATTGTTGGTGGTACGTCAGGTGTGGGTATAGTGAAATTTTCCATGAGAGAATAATCAATCATTAATCCTACACCAACATCTTCATATGGGATAACTGATTTTCCGCCATGTTGAATGTTATATGTAGAAGTAGGGTCTGATAAAAAGTATGAAAACTGATCGATTTTAACAATATTTCCTTTGTGAGGAAACATGATTACCCGAAAGACTGATGAAACAACAAAAATCATGGCATAAGACCAACTATGACCTAAAATAAGGTTGTAATCAAGAGGGGTATAAACAACTTCCACCTCTAGATTCATGGTTTTTCCTTCTACTTCTATAGGTGGATCCTAGAGTATTCCATATGGATGAAAACCTCTCCCATCAAAGGCTTTAAGGATAGTCAGTGATTGGTTGAGTGCTAGAGAACCAAGGGTTTTCCAAGAATTTAACGACATTATACACGTAGATTCCCCCTCATCAAGTACAGTACAAAAAACTCGTCTTGATTTGACTAATACGAGAATATGAAAAGCCATATGATGAGGGAGTCTAGGTACACACTTTTCAAGATCAAAGATCATTAGGTTCGAGTCTTGAGGATCAATAGCTCCAATAGATGATAATAGTAATTTCCTTTGTGTTGGAAATTATTGTAGCACTTCTAAGGCCGAAATTTCTTAAGGGGATATTACCAAATCTTCAACAATGTTATAATTCTGAGTAGCTCTCGCATGTGGATTGAAAGCGGATTTTCGAAGTACACCTTTAGCAGGCGGTTTAATCACTAGATTAGGATTAGGTTTCTCGATTTGAAGTGGTTCAAAAACTGAAGGAGGTATGGCTGGTGTTTGACAAGAAGTTTCAGTTTCTTTACCAGCTACAGGACTCTTAGTTCCATAGTCTTGATATCATGTCGCAACCATGACATGAGACATCATTAAAATATCTGATAATGAATTGGAAGAAAATATGATCATTTTAGTATCTTGAGTGGGAAAAGGATCCTTGAATACAATAGGTGTAGGAGAACTTTTGACAAATTTGGATACCTCGAACCGATGTGGACATTTTTTAGTATAGTAATCCTCATCACAGATAAGACAAGGATAACGAGGTTTCCACTTTTCATCTGTTGGTTCATTTTTTTCCTTTTTCTCTTTAGGATATGTATTTTTTTTATTTTTAGTCTTTCATTTCTTCTTATTTCTGGTTTTAGCTTTAGTCGTGGATGAACCTACAACATGAATGTCGGCGAAAGTTTCAAGGGAAGAATCTCCTTTAGGTGAATCTGGTAAATTTATTATGGGAGAAGTAGGTTTAGATGACTTCTTCTTACTCTTTGTAGCACTGAATATACCAATTACACCATCTGAAGAATCAGAACCAGAAGGAGTTGCAGTAATTTGACCTAAGCATGGTAAGTCAGGAATTTTTTCGTATAAAGTACTAGACTGTGTATATACAAAGTCTAAGTATTGTGCTTGAGCTATGACCTGTTCTTCTATAACAACACCTCCCTTAACTACATCTTCAATGATCTTTGGAAGTAATTATTTGATGAACCATTCTGCCAAGATTTGATCCGGAATGAAAACTTTCAATAAACGCCGTCTATGTCTCCATTCATGTATGTGATCTGAAATGTATGTAGACGTACTCTATTTTAATGAAGTTAAGAGTTCTGTGTCATTTTCATAACAGACTGGCAACTGAAAGTGAGTTAGGAAAGTTGTTGCTAACGCATTGAAATTATTGAAAGAGCCACATGGTAATTCAATATACCATTTTGCAGCTAAGCCTATCAATGTTCTTTGAAAAAGTCTCAATCGAATGGAATCATCAATTAAGGAGTTGGATATGCACCAAAGATGATAAGTCATCACATGATTTGAGGGGTCTTCTCCTGAGTTTCCTTCAAACTTAGGTATGTCACTCGGAAACTTATTTGGCATTGGCGGCCAAAACCGAAGATAATAAATCAGATCATTCATGAGGCGTGAAAAATATTGCAAGTCTAAAGTTGAAATAAATGGTAACCGATGGTTAGGATCTTGCTGAGAAAACTGATAACCTTGAGGAATGAAACCAGTACTGGGAGGAGGATGTCTAGGATAACCTAGAATAGCTTGTGTAGATGGGATTGGAATACCTCCGGGGTACACAGGGTTAGCCATACCAAATTTAGGTTGAGATGGTATTTGATATGTATAAAAGCTAGGGTATGTTTGACCTTGGTAGGCTGGATTTTGTCCTGTTGGTCCATATTGAAACTACCCTTAAAATGGTTGATTCACAAACTGACCTACAAAAGATTTTCTTGTTGGAATTGTAGCTGCACCAGGTTTTCCTATATAGGTTTGAACAGTAGACTGAACCGGAGGTCCAATTTGATGAGCAGTGACTTGGGGGATTACCTGTGTTGATGCCGTTGTTTGAAGGGTTGTAGCAACAGAGACCTGGGAAACTCCATGGATAGGTTTACTTGGTTATTTAACATAATTTTGCACAACAGATTAGACTAGGGTTCTTGGACTACTCGGACTAACTTGCTGACTACTAGGTACCCGAGGTCCAATTTGAAGTGTAGGTTGGGAAGGTTGCTGGATTTGGGTATAACCAAATTAACCAGATTGATTACAAGGTACTTACATAGTAGGTTGCAAATTCTGTTGGTTCAACGACGGGTTCCAAATTATATTAACGTCAGGGTAAGGAGCTCCCATTAAAGGTTGTAGTGCATAAGGTTGACCATAACCAGTTTGAGGTATTGGAACATAAGTTTGATAATTTGCTGGATAATTTCTAGTAAAGGGTTGTCCTCCTTGAAAGGACGGTTGTTGTTAATAGAACTGCTACCCTTGAGGAGTCAAATTTCCTTGAAAAGGTTGTAGCCCTGGTATAGGGTACTTCCCTTGAACAGATTGTCCTTAAATAGGTTGTCCTTGAGGAGTATACTGCCCCCCAAGAGGGAAATTGCTACCTTGAGGATCAGGTGAAGGAATATTTCTAGACATCATATAGACTTGTTCCATTGTCAAATTTTTGGTATCAGATTCATTAAGACCAATTGATTGTGTAAGTTTTTCAGAAGAGGGAGATTCTCCTAAGAAAGTACCAGAGAGCGACTGGTATCCTGCAGGAACTGATGGGCCGCCATACAAAAAAGTTTCTGGTGATGAAGAAAACATGGATGACTCACCTGACATGCTTGATGAAGATATGTAACTTCCCCCAGGTATGGAGTAAAAGGAATGCGGCGTGGTGAATAATTGAGACCATTATTATGTAGAAAGTTGGTTAACTGATGATACCAAGGGTCCGGTTTTAAAGGATTGTAAGGGTAAATCAGTTCACTATACCATAGATCTAAAGATTCTTGACGTGAAGGAATTATGATCTCTTCTTCTGTGTCAATAATCTCTTCGATACTAATCAGGCTAGGAGGAAGGTTCTCAGTAATGCGAAGGTTCACTTGAGGTGAACGAGGACAACCAGGGGTTCGGGCTATGAACTCTGAAGTTGACTCAAATGAAGTAGAGTTAGTTTCAAGGTTAGATATTTCGGGTTCAATAAGTTGAGTATCTGATAATTCACCAGTTGCAGACTCAACTGTGATTAATTCTGAAATTTCTGGTTTTTCTTGATTTCTTCCTACTTTCTGAGGTTGATTTACTTCGTAATCAGGATGCATTATTACTGATGTTTCCTCTTGTTCAGTATATCTAGTTTCTGATTGTTGACCTCTTTCAAATTTAATTTTTTCTAATTGACTTTGTGTATACTTAGGGGGTTTCCCCTGCATTCTATAAGAGTGTCTAAGTAATTCGGCCACAATTAATGTTTAACACACGAAATCAAAAAATGTTTCAACAAAATAGACCTAAGGTCGCTAAGAAAACAAGCAATTTGAACACACGCCTACAAAATCTAAGAGAGAAACCATGCACAAACAATATGTTTCCACACTAAAAACATTATTTGGTGATGAAATCCAACGTCATAGAAGTTTAATGTGGAAAACTTGGTGGTTGGAATAGTTACCCTGACAACCTGCTTAATGAAATAATCTAGTGCAAGTCTCTCCACTTATGCCATCTCAAAGTAAAGAGTACCCTCTAGAAAGTCCAAGTGAGTCTAGCCGATGTCTGCTATAGGTACAATGGGACCTTCCCTCCACCGTCACCTTGGGAAAAATCCTAAATATTATGGCCACTAAGGTCACCAACGGAGACAAATTCACCTGGGGGAACAATATACGATCTGATATAGACACAAGGGAAGAGTATCAAGCTCAATCCCCTTGAAGGCTCCTCGACATGGTAAATCTGAGGTTTAACAGGTGACCCCAGGCTCCTCGACAATGGTTAATCTGAGGTTTACCATTTGTATTACGTGCACATCTTCTATCTTTGCCAATGAGATAGGTACGATTACCTCACTAGGTCCGACATAATCTCGTGCTTGACTCTTTTAAGAAGAGATTCCTAGAGTACAAATGAAACAATTGGATTTCCCTACCACAAGATTCTACTTGTTTGTTTAAGCTACTTTGGAACGTTTATTACAACCTATTCCAAAACACTAGCCTAAGCTATGTTGGTGGAATGAGCCCTAGAAAATGTAAAATGTCTAGATTGATTTTGTTGGGTGTTGTATTAATTTGGCTATTATTTAACATAAAGGATATGGAGTTGAAACTTTGATAATGTTGTGACTCGATGTAAAATACTCTAAATGCATCTATATGAGAAATGCAACTCTTTCTTTTCAATGAATCCTATTTAGGAGAAAGTTGAGAGATTTATCGATGTTCGAAATATAAAATTTTTCTTCCATAAACAAAATCCTTTTTGAAAAGAATACAATTTCATCAAGAACTAAATTTGCAAGAATGACCAATTTCTCTTTTGAAATGAAATTCCTTGAACAATCAAATAAAAAACTACAATAAAAGAAAACAATTATTAAAAAACTCTAAAAGCATAAATTTCAAAATCAAAACAAAATTCTAATTCTGAAGTCTATCTAGAATGTTTGAGGATGATATCTCTTAGTTGTGATCAAACTAATAAAGTTTCCACTTATCTCAGTAGAAATGAAATCATCCAAGAGTTTCTTTGTGTTGAATCAGGCTTCAATGAGCTAGAAGCTCTTCCAGGTTTGCAAATGAATAGGGAAAAAATATTCATAAAAGTAAGGCTTGTAACAATCCTCATGGCTCAAGAAGACAAAATCATAAAAATAGTAATCTGAGGCAAATGAAGGTATCCTCCACACAGAGCAATAATAAACCAGGGAAAACCCTATCTTATAAAATGCAAATAGTATGATAAATCGCATAAAACTCAAAATTTTATGAAAAGGAGTTCTCACACAAGGTCTGACAACTAATATGGATTAGGGAAAACTTGAAGAATAAGGTTATCTGGCTCTGAAAAAGAGATTGATTTTTTTCAAAAATTTCTAGGGGGTGCGCAGCTTACAGTGGAATACAATACACATGCACACTGGATTGAACTAAAATTTGCGTAGGTTGCCACACTGTTTTCTACAAAAAACCACTCAGGCAAGGAAAAAATGGGAAAAAATAAATAATAAGTTTTATTTTTCAGAGATTCTTAAAAGTTATCTACCCAACCAAATTCAGAGAAGTCAAAATCAGAAAACTAAATTTTCAAATTGAATATAAACAAAGAAAACTAAGCTCTAGTCTCCCCAGTATAGTTGCCAATTTGTTACGAGGATTAATCCCTCTTGCGGACAACAGCGATCTCCCTAGTACTCTAGCGAGTAACTAGAAATAAAGATCCAATTGAATACCTTTTCCTCTAGATTAATTTCATTTCAAGATTGTTATAATAGTAAAGTAGAGAGGACATGCTCCTACCTTGAAATCCAAATGTTTGATGTAGTCCTTTGTCCTGTCACTCCAAAGTAGTTCTCCAATGAGTAGAACCTGCAATCAAAGACAAGAAAAATAATCAAAGCATATGCAATATATAATAATAAAAAAAATACTAATCCAACTTAGTGATCAAGGAGTCTAAGTATTGATAGTATTACCATAAGCATAGAAACAAAACAATGAGAAAAAGAGATCCATATGTATTATCTTAAATAGAAAGAGCAATCTTACAACCTGATGCCTTGATGTTGTACATATTTCTCCCGGGGTCCTGAACAATTGTTCTCCTTTAGTCTGATAAGCCTTCCTCTCTTATAATACCAGGATGAAGTTATGGACACAAAAGTGTGATCTTCCTTATGCCAACAAAAACTCACTAGTGTAGAAAGTATGCACTCTATGAACTCTCTTCAGCTTAAAAAATGTATAGATTAGTCTCTAATCACATTGGTTTCTACCCTTCAACCTCAAACTTGAGCTCAATTTATAGGGAAATGGAGGTAGTTTCAGTTCCATGAAGAGGGGGATGGATTCCTTTCATGAAGGTATTTGAGTTCCATGGACCAAGGGATAAGCTCCATGAGTGGAGGGATAAAGCTCGAACTGTCACGACTCTAGAGGCTTCCAGTTGGGAGAATATTCGACCAACTAGGCTTCTAGAATTTACTTTTTTCTTTTACTTTCTTTTCATGGGGGTGCGCAGGTTTTAGTGGCAAAAAGTGCAGGAGCTGTCGCAGTTAATGGACAGAACATCAACGCATGCACATGGAAAGGCTAGAAAAATCACACATGTCGAATTTTAAGGGTTTTACAGAGCTATTCTACAATTTCCAAGACTTGATCTAGGAACATGAGTGTTTTTTACCTCTAAGGGAACATGATATGGATGGTGATATACCCATATGAATAGTCAAATGTCATGGTGAAAAAATGACATGTAACACCACCCATCCATGATAGTAATTTCATCAAACATGTCACAAACATAGCATCTACAAGTATAAACAATATATTTAAACAAAGGGGTCTCTTACTTATTTGAGAATAGCTAAGAAGCATTGCTCCCCTACATCATAAGCTAAAATATAATCTATTTGATCATAAATACATTTTGTATTCATTTACAAGTAAAAACATGGAGAGAGCCATACCTCATCACTATCACAATGCATGCCTATAAACAACATAACACCGACAGAAATATCATGGATATATCAACAAAATAATCCATATATATACAAGTTTATATACACATCAAATACCAAGGCAATGAACCTTTAATTAATGAGTGTAAAAACCAACCCGGAATGGGGCTTCCATTTTCTACTCGACCATAGACATGGTTGAGCCAAATCTCACTTCAGCTAGTCACCTCCATGCCATATTCCAAGCATGAATTTGGGACTTTATCAAACACATCAATCAACACCAAACCAGGGCTCTAGAGATCGAACTGTGTCAACCTTCAACTAGTGATTGAACCTCACGATCGGACATCACTAACCATCAGGGATTGATATTTATCCAAGCTGTTCCAGGGCTCCAAAACGTTTTTTCCAACCAAGGCTCTAGGACTAGTAACTCAACCCCAGTTATTCCCAGGATCTAGAGAATTTGTCCAACCAAGGCTCCAGGACTAGTAACTCAACCCACCAAGGGTTCCAGAGTTTTTGTCCAACCAAGGATCCAAGACTAGTAACTCAACCCAACAGCTGTCCCTCGACCTCCACAACATTTTTCCAACCAAGGCTTTAGGAAATAATAACTCAAACCAAAAACTAAATGAATCATGAGAACAAACTAGGAAAAACATTAATGGAAATAAACCCACAATACCATTCCATGGTTGTCCAGGAAACGGAAAGATTAGGAAAAACCAATGTCAATCTTGACCATCCTCCATGCCAATGAAATATCATAATCAATAAACCACATGCAATACCATGAATGCCAAAACTAGTGAGGAAATCATACATGAAACTCAGTACTTGCACTCAGAACCTGTTGTAGATGTTGATCCTGATGTTATCTTCTGCTTTCCTACTCTTCCTTTCCCGTCTTGCTCCAAATCACCAAGTATTCCACACTCTCCAAGAGTGATCCAAGAAAAATCTAAGTATCCAAGAGTATGAGAGAGAGAGAGAGAGAATAATGAGAGCTCCAAAATTGAACTGAAAAAAGCTTACCCACTGATCCTCATAATCCTTTTTATATAATAGGCCTCTATTTTCTTCATTTTCCATTATTTTCCTTCAATTTCATCCTCACATGCAACCTATGACCTTTCACCTTCCTTTTCTCCTAATTTCCATTATTTTGATAAATAAAATGCCAATTTATGCCTCATGCCATTCCAAAGCCTTTTCCTTAGCCTTTTCCAAATTCATTTGCCATAATAAACTGAAGTGAACACCCACTAGGATGTTTTTTTCCCACCATTCATCTTGGAATACATGTCCCATCATCGTGGTCTTATATATTATTTTACATGTATTTTCACCAGGGTTGTTACAAAACCCTCCCTCTTGAGGGAACATCATCCTTGGTGTTCAATGACACTTACAAACCAAAAAAAAAAAACATATTGCCTGTGGAGCTTTTTTGCATAGCTCGTTGCAGTATTTACAAGGAATAACCTCTTCAAAATCAATACTGTCATGACAACCATACCGTGTACTAGAGATTTATAGTACAGCTTGTTACGTTATTTACAATAACAACCACATATACTTAAGCACATTTTCTTCAACCAAAAAATAACCATGTTGTCGGTGGAGCTTTATAAGCCAACTCGATACAATATTTACAACAATATACACATATACACACATACACATTTTCTCAACCAACAAATAGAAGGGCATGATTACTGTATCAAAAACAAGAGAATCCACCCCCAAAAGTAGTACTGAGATTCACCTCCTTCCTAATAAGTCTATAATCCACTGGCATAGTCAAAGTTGCATCCAATGTCCAACGCTAAAATCCCACGCCACTTTTTCTCTCAGTGAATAGTTAGCAGCTCATTGTTCCAGGGCGCACTCCTAATGTGCATATGATTCCATCTGGGAATGCTAATGATGAAAAAAATCAATCCCGACCTTCCCTTATCTGTGACACAAACCCTCGGGAAATCCGGTCACATCCTTCCATGTAGTCAGTCACCTTCCAAGTTCTAGTGGCACCCCCATCTTAGGAAGTCCATCCCATGGAAAGGGCTTCTCGCATCAAGAGAATAAGTGGTCAGAAACCAAAGACCAAAATAGAAGAAAACAGACATCAATGCCTTAGAAATAAGCCACTTTATGGGGAAACTCACTACATTACATGAATGAATACCTGGATGATACAAATTACAAAACCTCCTTTCTATACATTCATACCTAGTTACCGAATCAATCCCTAGTGGGGCCACAATGTAATCCCTAACTCACCTAACAATAATAATTTAAGGGCACAATAATAACAATATGGGGTTACCTGGTACAACAATAACAATAAGGGGGGATACACTAACATAATAAGGGACTACACTATTAATATAGGGACTTAACATGCCCCTCTCCTTCAAACAAGTGTTGTTCTCAACGCTTGATTATTTCTTGATGCTTCTGTAGAAAATTCTCATCCTCCCACGTGGAATATTCTACAGGAACATTATTCCACTTTCTGAGATACTCTAAAATTGATCGTACTTGTCGATTTCTTTTTTATGTGGCTACTTCAGAACTTCTTTTGATGTGATTTTGATCTTCCTGTTGTCTCATTAGATTCTGCACCAAATTTAGGTTATCCTTTGATAATTGGAGAACTTGTTGTTAATGCTCGATGTGATCTTCAACTAATTTATCATCCATATTAGCTATTATTTGATCCTTAAAACCACCCAACTTAGCCTCCATTTTTGCTTTTAAACCGTCTATGTCATCTTCGGTTTCTCTTCGTAAGATAGAAATTTGTTGCACTTGGTACCGTAATTTTGATATATCATACTACAATTCTTCCTCTTCATGTGTCATAGTATAGATTTTTGAGGGCTTAATGGGTATGGAATTATTTTTTGGAGGAATTATAGAACCCAATATTGATAAAAATTCTAAAATATGCCCTTGGAATCACTTCAAATTGCTTTTTCAAACAAACGTTATGCAATTTTAAAAACCAAATACCCACATTTTTCTTGATTTTGAGGAGCTTGATATTGAAAATAAATTATCTTTGTGATTTAGGATCTTCAATATCTAAAATTTGGCCCTGAAGTAGCCCTCTAAATTCTCTTTCGAATGCCACAGGTCTGACCTGATTTGGATTCTTAAAGACAAAGTTGTGTCCAATCTCATACAATGACCTAATTATGGACTGGTTCAGTAGAATGAACTTGTATGAATTGCCACGTGCCAGTGTTTCCTCCTTCAGCTTTGAAATTTCTAGACAAGAAAGTAAATTCTATGTACTTGTGGCCAATTTTTATAGAATTCCATTCTGATGCTCAAAGAGAGAGAGAGTTATGAATATTTTCCCGATCACCTCTTTGAGATGAAATTTGGGAGCTTGCAGAAGACCTAAATTCCACAGACCATATCTCCGAAAATATTACGAACCAAGATCTGAAATTTTTCGATGATGTTCCTTAGGATTTTAGCTTCGTAATCTAATCATTTCAACTTCTGAACATTCGTAGAAAAAAAATTTATAGCAAAAATTCTGCGATGACCTGTTTAGGTTAAATTCAGGAGCCTGCAAAAAGCCCTAACTTCCACAAATCATATCTCTGAAAATATTGCGAATAAGCTCTGAAATTTTGGGATGATTTTCCTCAAGATTTTGGCTTCGCACTCTAAAACTTTCAGTTTCTGAACCTTCGTAGAAGAAAATTTATAACGAAAATTCCACAATGACCTGTTTGGAGCAGTGAAACCCCAGAATCCAAAGCTCCGATACCAAATGTTGTGAAACCAACTCCAAAAATAGAAGAAAAGAGATATCAACGCCTTAGAAATAATCCACTTCGAGGGGGCAACCTCCAATACATTACATGAATGAAAATTCTTGGATGATACAAATTACAAAACTTCCTTTCTATATATAGGAGTCCATGGGGCCACAATGTAATCCTAGCCGACCTAACAATAATAATTTAAGGGCACAATAATAAAAATATGGGGGTTACAGCGGCACAACAATAACAATAAGGGGGATACACTAACATAATAAGGGACTACACTATTAATATAGGGACTTAACAGAATACCAAACAACCAAGGCATATACTTGCCCCAAAACCATCGTACCGGTCATACCATGCTCATGGAAATCAATGGACAATATTGGGTACTAGTGTCCCACAATGGCCCTGTTCCTTAAATTCATTACCAACATATTGTTGCCTATTTCAATTCCTTTTTTTGTTGTTGCTAATTCTTGCATTCAGTTTCAACCACCCAACCGAGCATGTTCATGCATTTCCTGTACCAATCACATAATTCCCATTAGACTAAAAAAAAATTGAAATAAACTCAAATCCTACCTCGTTGTTACCTCATCAATAAAGTACACTTGCACCTCTGCTTACTTCCTGTCACACAAGTCATACTAGTTGTTTGATCAAGTCATCATATATAAACATATCATATCTGGTTAGCTCAAAATGCAACCATCATAGATAAAAATCATAAATCACATGCAATCATCATAAACCATAATAATAAATCACATGTAACCATCATTAGTCAGAATCACATATCACATGCATAATAAAATATCGATACTTATCCTTCATTGGTCCTTAGTTCTTCCTTTTTTCTTTCATACAACACAACACAATACATACACCTATACATGGTGTACAACACAATACAGGTACAAACACATACATCTGACACATAACATAACACATACATATACATATACAGGTGCGTATAGAAAGTGCAGCACAACGAATACACACTCGCATTAAGATGACTACACCATGCACATACATAGTACTGCATGCCCACAACACAACATGTTTAACATGCACACAATACCACATGTATACTAGTACCATATGCACAACATGTACACAATACCACTTGTACAAACACTACCTACACAACATGTACACAACACCAAATGTACACCACACCACCTATACAATGTGTATACAATACCAAATGTACACAACACCACATGAACGATATGTAAACGAAACCATATGTACATAGCACCACATGCACGACATGTACACGACACCTCCTGCACATAGAACGACATGTACAACCTGTACACAATTAGTCCAATTTATGATTTTAAATTAGATCATTAATTATTTTTTAAATCCGATTTTCGTAATCTTAGAAGCACTCCAACATCTATGAGCTAGAGGTAGTTTCTACAAGTTTAACACCTAACTAATTGGAATCCTTCAGTACCAAGCAAGCTTAATTCTCCCTTACAGGAGAAGGTTTCGAAAATCCTTTAGTGTCAAGATTAACACTTCCAGATTATCAATTTTCCTTAATGAATCAAATAACAACAAAATAATCAAACATGAAATGACAAATTTTGACAAGTTCAGTTATTGATTGTGAAATAAATATCAAGTCCTATTGTTGGTGTATGGATATGAACAAAATTCAACCCTTTCTTCCACATAAATTATCAACCCAGGACATTAGTTATTTCAAGACTAACAACAAGGTATATGCAGATAGAAGCACATGGTCTGCTGTAAATCACAGGTTTAATCTATAACACACAAGTCATTGTAACAGCAATGAAATAAACTACAGAAATAAAACGAATCTATAGAAATTAAACGTGACTGTAATAATAATAAAGAATCACACTAAAACACAACGCTGCAAGGAAAGAAAAGAGAATGCAACACCTGATCAAAAGAGTGGGCCCAACTCTCTGATCAGGGTTGCGGTGAGCTCACAAATTACAGGAGAAACAACAAGCTATTGTGCATTCAATTGGTGATAAAATAAATTCGTTACAAATTTTGCATGTCCAAGGGCTTAACCCTGATTCACAGCTCGTAGGATTCTTTATACAATTATCCTGAAAACCCTTATCCCTCTCAACAAATTCATTGTTACAAAAATACATTTTGTTACAACAACAACCAGATTGCCCAGCAAGAAACTGCAAAAAGTCCTAAGATAGCATTGATACATCCATGGTTGTCACGCTGTAACAACAAATAGGGAAGACGCTGGAGATGATGGGTTGTGCCTTGACTCATGGATGCAACGCTCCTGTTTTAGCCAAATCTAAAGAAATATTAGAGTTAATATGTAGAAAGGTAAAATCTCCATGACAAATACAACATTAATCAAATATCCCATGAGAGATAGGAAGAAGGGTTTTACCTCATGTGTTTTAATAATAATAATGGTAGAAAGAGATAGAAAAACAAGGTAAAATCAGAGAGGAAGGTATACAAATCCGGTACCCAACATCTCCCCCCCAACCGATCTATCTGCGTGTCCTCATGCAGCTCGTCGTCTCCTGAGGTTTGGGTTGGACCAACTATGATCGACATGAAGCTGTGTGAGATCATATTCTGCAGCCATTTTTGTTCCTGGTGGCTTATATCCTTCTGTCAAAACAACATCCTTCCACCAGTATGGGTCAGCATTATATGCAGGAGTATACTTCTTAGCTGGCAACCACAGGAGGGGAAATTGAAACCTTAATCCCATCCATCTGGCCTCACGAGCATGAATGCATGCCACGTAACGTGGCATTCTCTCTGAAGCATGTGCAAATTTAGGTGCTCCAAAAGGTTCTTTTTCTTTGACAAATGAGAAGGACAACATCCATCTCTTCTGACAACTGTCCAGTGCTTCCTTGCGAAACATCATAATCTGGCAGACACATAGGTTAGCGCACCATTTCTAGGTAGCCAACATGTGTTCTTCATGGCCCTCAATCTGTAAAAATGTATAATTCTTGTTATAAATGTTTGAGGACTGAATGTGCTCCCTTCTCATCATTAACGACTTGCCAGCTTGATTTTCTTCAAATGTATCCCAGGCCTTTCTCCATTTAATCTGATTGATGGTATAGAAGGTGAAATCGCTTAAATGGATGTCCCCCACGAATGGAACGGGGTTAAATGAATGGTCATGCTTTAAATAATACCCATGCATATAGAGCTTGCACATTAAGTGTTGTCTGATAATGTCACTAATTTTTAAAGTATGGAGAAATTGAATGGGGTCCTCAATTTCCCACCAAATCTCCTTATATATACTTTCAAAATGAAAGAAAAGAATTTTTTCATGAAGGAATAAGGCATAGCTATGTGCAGGATGTCTACAGGACATTACCTGTTGTGCCAAGGAGAAAATTTTCTCCTTATCTGGCTTCAGCAGCTGAACTTGTTCTTCCAATTCCTCTATTCTAACCTTCTATTTAGCCTACTTCAGCCGCACCTTATATAACTGATTCATGTACCGTGTGACGACTCCGGTGGCCTGTTCCCAAACCCTAGTTGTTTCCTTCTTATGGTTGCTCACTGCAGACTGCCATTTCTGAATTTCAGCGGCCAATACAAATTCTCGACCTTCAAATAACTCTTTGATTGGGCCAGTCTGGGTAGCTACCATGGAGACTTCAATATTCAGCTTTATTTCCCTCCATTTATAGATTTTTACCTTTCTTTTCAAATTTGAAACTTATTTCTTCAAATCTTGAACCTCCCTTTTTAGTCTCATAGTTTCAATGAACCGCAGCTGATACTTCTGCTTAAGATGTATCCTTCTTTTCTCACACTTTTCAATCCATTACTGTTTAATAATGAATTTTGGGATGCTTCCTACATTTTCTACGGATTCTCTTGTCAAGCCATTCTGGTTGGGTTCCCTACCTCCAAGGTCTTCTTCTTCTATGTTTCCTCCAGGAACTTCATCTGTCTGGTTGGTAGCTTCATTGATCCTCCCATGTTCCGAAGTTTCCACAAGAACCCTGTCTTCCTTTCGAGTCTCTAAGTGTTCCAGTTCAGTGGTGACTAGGCCAATCTTGGCGGTGTCAAAAAAATTTAGTACTAGGGGAACATATACTTCTTCTATTAACTGTTTGGGCGAGTGAAATCCCCTCGCCCCTCTAGGCATTAGGGATTGGAACGGAGAACGAGGGACAAACTCATCATCTTCAATTCTGGTTTGGACCGGGACTTCATGCATGGCTACTTCAACCGGGGTCGATACTGGTTCTTGTGGAAAAATATCAACCTCCTGGTTCATTCCTTATTTACCTCCCCATTACTCGTGAATCACCCTTGTTTCCACAATTGGTACCAGTTTTTGAGGTCCAGTGTCGATTCCACAGGCTGACTTTTCCTGTTCTAGCCGAATTATGGGTGGTTCTTGTGTAACACCCCCTACTGTATCAGTATTCATATTTATATGGGCAGGTGATCATGTTGCTTTTTGAAAAATAGCATCACTTGCCACTTATTTATCCATAATTTCACTCGTCTGCTCCTTATTAACAAAAGTTGACAGTTGTATAACAGTGTCGACTTCCTAGACAATGTCCATCATTTCCTTTTCTGTTGGTTCTCTAGGCGAGGCTGGTTCTTGTGTGGCAGCCTCGTCCATGTCACCCCTTACCTCCATTCTTATTTCTCCTTCTGCGGGTCTTTCAAGTGAGGCTGGTTCTTGTGTGGCAACCTCAGCCATGTCACCGACTACCCCCTCCATTCTCCTTTCTTCAGGTCCTTCCTGATCAACCATCATCTCTTCTTCCTCAAGTTCCTCTTGATCAATTTCCATTTCTATTTCCTCAGGTTCCTCTTGATTAGTTTCTTATAAATGTTCTTCTTCTGTCTGACCAGCCGGAGAGACTAGTTCTTCTTCTTCTTGACCAGCCGGAGAGGCTGGTTCTTCTTCTCTAGCAGTAATCATGGCTACTACCTCTTCTTCTGAGGATGCAAAAAATTCCGCCCAAGAGACATGAAGCCTGTTTATTGCGTGCATGACCAATAATCGCACCAAACCGTGATTGGAGAGTACTGTCGGCATTCGATGCGAATGTTGAGTAGCTTGTGCCATATGCTGCAGTTGTTTCAAGAGGAAGAAGGGCATCTTGAGGGCATGCTCCGGATTCTGCGGAAATCAGAGGTGCGTTAGAATTTTAAATTGATATTTGAACAGATTTGAGGCCCGACCCTCGCAAGTAATGTATTTTATTATGAAGATTGCAACTTCATTCCAAGGATACGGTACCGTTCGACACTCATATCCTTTGCCCATTTGAACGACACTTTCTCCTGCCTGTAAGAAAAATTCGGGGAATTACAGAAGAGAAACCTTCCGAGAAAACCATTGCTGCCCATGTTGCCTTAGTCCGCTAACTTCTGCGATTGCCTCTTCTGTAACAGGAACTTCCATACCCCTAATATGTGAATTTTTTTCCTTCAAATTGAGTGCGAATTCCATTATGATATCTCCATCTAACCCCTGCAATATGTCAAAGTAGATATCCCACCCTGCGTCGACAAAGACTTACCAAACCTCTGGATTGCTATGAACTGAAACTGTGTTTTCAGGCTCATGTTGCACAGCCAGCCCACCCATACTATGGAGATTTGTAACAACACTTCCTATAACAGTAGACCATTGAACGAGGTGGTGGGTACCGAATTTTGAGAAACATAGTGAAAATGGAAAGGTGGTAATGGTAAATACAGTTGGTAACTCTCAAAAGACAAAAAAAATCATAAAGAAATATGGCAAGTATGGTAAAATAAAAGTAATAATTGTTTGTATAAGGTGGACAACACATTTTACGGATCCCAATACGATTTAAATGATAATACCACATATTGATGGGAATCATAAGGTGTACTGTGAGTGGGTTGTTGTACTTAATTTATGAGGTAATTATTATGCTGTCCTTATCATAACGACATCCCCCCCCCCCCCCAACTTTAATTTTTTCCACCCATGGCATTAAAATCTCCACATGGGATATTTAATTAAATCAGTAAAAGTCACGTGGAGGCATACCTGACGGCCTACCTGGATGATGTGACGGTGGTGGGATGACAACGTAGTAATGATGTGGATGGTGTAACAACAGCAGTGTAACAACATTAGTGTAACAACATCGGAGTAACAGCATCAGTGTAACAACATCGGTGTAGCAGCATTGGCGTAGCAACATCGGTGTAGCAACAATAGTGTAGCAACATCGGTGTAGCAACATCAGTGTAACAACATCGGTGTAACAACATCACTGTAGCAGCATCGGTGTAACAACACCGGTGTAACAGCATCAATGTAACAACATCGGTGTAGCAGCATCAGTGTAGCAGCATTGGTGTAGCAGCATCGGTGTAGCAGCATCGGTGTAACAGCATCGAAGTAACAGCATTGGTGTAACAACATCGGAATAACAACAACACGAGTAATAGCATCCAGAGTAACAACACCGTGAGTAGCAGCGACTGAGTAAAAACACCATGAGTAGTAGCAACTGAGTAACATCACCATGAGTAGTAGCAACCGAGTAACAGCACCATGAGTAGCAACAACTGGTTCTTTGGAAAATTCTTTTTATGATTTTTACTCCCTAATAGTAGCTCCTGCAAAAAGACAAGAAAATAAAACATAATTCTTAATTATTATATATATATATATATATATATATATTTTGTAATATTCCAAAATTAGCATGCAGCTAATTGGAATATTGATTTTTGTTGATTTCACTTAGGAGATAAATAAATGGGTAAGAAGGCCCATATATTTCAGAAATGAGAATAAAATTCCTCATAATCTGAAAAGGGATCATCATAGGAGCTGGATTTCACACCCTCATGTGTGAAAAAGGACCTTTGCATGGAGACAAGGTCAAGTTTGACCAAGTCAACAGCGCTGGGATAGGAGGTGGAGAACACTTTGCGAGACAGCGCAGTATGAATGGGAGGAGGTTTCTTTGGTGAAGGAAACCCTAATGAGTGGGACCCATGGTGAAAGGGCTTTCACTTGTTTAAAATAAGGGCAAGGTAACCATTGTTATTCATGTTATGTATTCTCAAGTTTATGGTCTGAAAGGCTATTTGGCATTCTCTTGTTTTTTAGAAGAGTTGCAGTGATGCTTAGCACAAGGCATTCCTATTTAGTAATTCCTTCTCCTTTCAAGAGAGGCCTCTTCAAGTATCTTGCACTTCATTTCTCCACGTCCAGGCTTGAGGCCAAGCTACCTGCTTTAGCTACAACATAGTTTCTGTTGAGAGCTAGCTTGTGTTGCAGGGTGTTGCAGTGGAGGGTTGACAACACCACTTCCGGGGCTTGTTTTTAAAAGGAGGAAGCTTTATTTCCTTTGGGAAACTAGTGAGGAAGATTTTGGAGCTTATTTCAGATCTTGTCACTTGGACAATACATTTTATTTCTCCTACAGCGTAGTCCCTTTCCTAGACTACGTTATTTTCAGTGTGCATCTGCAAAGAGGATTGCAGAGAGTGTTTGGAGGGCTCAATCTTCAGTGATAGGATCACCCTTTCACTTGGAAGATCCATTGGAGGAGGTCTACTTGTTCAGCTTATGCATCATCTTCAGCCATCTCCATCTAGTTCTAGTGTTGCAACTGCTACTCAGTCTTGAGACTGCAACTCCTACATTTTTACAGTTTTTCATATTTCAGCCAATCCTTTTAGGATTGTCTTGAGATTGTGTTTAGGAGCTTAGATATTCAATCCCAAAATTGTATGAGCTATATAATTATCTATCCATGTATTGACATTTTATAGCAATAGTTGTTCCTTATAAAACTGCACTGTCATAGCCTTAGGCATTCTTGTGTAGCAGTGTTTCTCATATTTTATGTACATGTTTCTTGAGGCTGATTTTGCCAATATTGAGTAACTCTTTCCTCAAGATCTTGTATACATTTTATTACTGTAACTTAATATGATGGCTATGTGCTCTTCTTACATTATATGATTTGATTTGTCACTGCTACTCTAGTTTGTGTTCATGTATTGCTCGATCTCCAATTTTGGAATATCTTAAGATATTCCCATTATTTTAGATTTTCCCTATTTTGGGATATTACAGTGGTATCAGAGCATAATCTTGGCTCAGCCTGTGGAATCTCAGCCATTACGCTAACAAAGGAATAAGAAGACAAAGAAGAAGATCAGAATGTTGGAGAGAATGAGCCTTCTCTCCTCTCTTTTCAAAAGCAAGAAGGACCTCAACAAGGAGTTCAAGAAAAGAAGAAGAAGTGGGACTATGCCCTTTCCTTTTGAAAAAGAGGACAAATTTCAGAAATATGAAGGACACTTGGATCACAAGATCCTAAGTGAATACCTTGTTGAGTACAAATCTCAACCTAGGGCCTTCAAGGAGACTCTAGCTTTCCCTTTCATTCAATTAGAGGAAGAGAGGAGACCTTGCAACACAAGAAGAATCAAGGGCAATAGGTTTCTATTTCCTACCTTTGATGGGTCATCTATAGCAAGGGCTTGGGCAAGAAAACTTGAGGCATTCTTCCTAATACATCTAGTGGTAGAGAAAGAGGCTGTAGAAATTGTAGCACTGCACCTTGAGGGTGAGGAAAATATTTGGTGGTTCAACCATTTGGGTCATGCAAGAGTGCATACTTTTTCCGAGTTTACTCAAAGGTTGATTAGAAAGTTTGGAAAAGAGAAATCAGTGGAGGAGACTTGTACCAGCACTGTCACAACCTTGGGAGAGTATCCTTCCACATCAGCAGTTGGGGGAGCCAACACATTAGAGGAAGAAACTCTTGCATGCATACAAGATTATTCCAAATTTCACCAAGGTATGCTTAAGTTCTCATCTCCCATTGTTTCAGCAAATTCTATGGAGGGTTGTATACCATTGCATGCTACTTATTTGGAGCAACATAATTTCACTGCGTTGTGCCACCTTGACTTGTTCAAGGAAGGGAGGAACCATCATCCTGATATACTATTGATGAGTTGTATACCACACTTGAGGTTGGGGTTTGAAAAATTGGAGGAGAGGATGAATCTTGTTCCAAATAAATTTACACAAAACCATATGTTCATCCTTGAGTTGGAGCATGATAGGAGACATCCACATAGGGATGAATGGAGGTAGATGGGGAGCAAGAAGCTAGGAAGCTACTTACAAATTTATGACACTGGGCAGCAGGAGGCATGGCTACGTTGGCTACTCTTAAAAGAATTTGGCCATCATGAGACATATCCTCTTTCAAAGGGTATAAGGGAGGAAGGAGTTAGGCAGGATACTTGCATCATGGGGTAGCAAGGAGTATGGATGCATTATGTTGATATGACATTCTTCATATCAATCAATTTGTTTTCACCACATGATTTATATGATGGAGGTATGAGGGGGTAGCAAAAACTATTGTCTCTTGGGTTTCTTTTGGGAGAGCATGGGCATATTTTCTCTCACACTTTGCATGATGTTTCAGGAGTAGGAGATGGCAGTGTCATGGTGCAAGGGGGCTACTCCAAAGCCGTAGATGATCAGGAGGTTCTTCCACCTTGGAAGGAGCTTCCTATATATGGCAGCATTGTGGGAGATGTCTTTGACAATGGGCATGTCAGAGAATGGTGTTATGGGATGGAAGGAGCCTATTTACATAGGCCAACAATGCTTTCACTTGGGAGCTAGGATTTATTGATGAAGTATTCCCAGGATCACTTCACATATGATGCACTTGGTGGAGAAGGAGGAGATGAGAGTGATAGAGTAGTGGATGGAGACATCTATTACCAAGGTTTGATCTTCTTAACTTGGGTTTCCAAGCATAAGAAGGAGGATATTCATGCAACACATGGTACATTCCTCTTCATAGGAGTATGTCCTACCACTATGGAGAACTTATTCATGGATCCATATATCATCTTACTTCCAGCACATGGCAAGAATTTTTCTTTTACATACATGGATTATCTAACACAATATTTGTATGCTCTTACCATTTCTATTCAGTGCATTTCTCCACAACAGGAAAAGCTTCTCTTTGGGCTCCATGGTCATCTTTTGGCCAACTATTGTGATGGAGACAACCATCTCTTATGTAGCCTTGAGAAAATATTTCATTATTATATTATGTATTCTTAGTTGATTCACCAAGCCACTTACTATTCACTAGTAGAGGTGTTGACATTTACACCTAGCTATTTTTCAAGAAACATCTTACCATGTCATTTTCTGAAGCAACAATTAGAAAAATGGTGCTGCAACAAATTGGGAGACTATTGGTACCTTCCAGCAATATATGAAACCATTAGTAATCTTCTCATTTGGATGCCATATGATGATCATGTCCTATTCATCATATATGAGATGGTTTGGGCCAACTTGATTCACAGCGTTGGAGGAGAGATCCTTGAAGATCCAGTCTTCATCTTGCCTCTTAAGGGCAACATTATTGCAGCCCAGGATCAGAAAACACTCTACAATTATCATAAGTGGAGAGGAGGACAGTGTGGGGTAGGCTATTTTGTCTACCATGATTAGATTTTCAGCCCACCTACATTGCAGGAGCTCAAGGTGGACGATGATTTGTATGAGTTACCATTTTGGAGGGTGACTCGTTTTGTATGGTTGATAGCTTGGGGATGGAGGATCCACATGGGAATGCTATTTCCCAATACCTTTCAGATTCCATGCCTCAAAGAGACCTTTAGACAACCCATTGTTGCCTCCATGGATGTTTTACATGATGATAGCTATTTGGGATGCACACCAAAAGCTACCTTGCATAGTTGGGAGGGACATCTTGGAGATATATTGATGAGACAACATCTTGATCCTTAGAGGATTTTATCATATGAGGATGGTACAAGGGGAGAAGAGGAGGCTCTTCAATTCTACCCTTATAGTTTCTTGAGGACAAGCAACATTTGGGAGGGGAGGACTGTAATATTCCAAAATTAGCATGCAGCTAATTGGAATATTGATTTTTGTTGATTTCACTTAGGAGATAAATAAATGGGTAAGAAGGCCCATACATTTTAGAAATGAGAAAAAAATCCCTCATAATGTGAAAAGGGATCATCATAGGAGATGGATTTCACAACCTCATGTGTGAAAAGTGTGTTAAAGGACATTTTCAGCATGTGGAGAAGGTCAGTTTGACCAAGTCAAAGTCTTTGAGGAAAGTAGGAGGAGATCGCTTTGAGAGGTAGTGCATGAATGGGAGAAGAGATGGTTCTGGAGGAAACCTAATGGTGGGAACCATGGTGATGGGGCTTGTAATTGTTTAAATGGAGGAAGCGGCCATTTTTATTTGTATGGATTGTTGATTTTATGGTCTGGGTAGACTATTGTGCATTCTCTTGTTGTTGTGAGTTGTTGTCTTGCTTAGCACAAGGCATTCCTGTGTAGGAATTCCTTATCCTACCTTGAAAGGCCTCTTGGAGGATTATTGTACTTCATTTCTCCATATCCAAGCTTGAGGCCAGGCTAACTCCTTCAGCTACAACGCAGTTTCTGTTGAGAGCTGGGTTGTGTTGCAGGGTGTTGCAGTGGAGGGTTGACAACACCACTTCCGGAGCTTGTTTATCAAAGGAGAAAGCTTTATTTCCTTTGGGACACTAGTGAGGAAGATTATAGAGCTTATTTCAGATCTTGGCACTTAGCCAACATATTTCCTTTCTCCTACAACGCAGTCGCTCTCCATGAATGCATTATTTTCAGTGTGCAGTTGCAATAAGGGTCTGCAGGATTGTTGGAGGGTGAGATCTTCAGTGTTAGGATCAGCCTTTCACTTGGAAGATCCATTGGAGGAGTTCTAGTTATTCAGCTTATGCATCATCTTTAGCCATATCCATCTAGTTCTTGAGTTGCAGCTGCTACTCAGTCTTTAGACTGCAACTCCAACATTTTTCCATTTTGCATATTTCAGGAAATCCTTCTGGGATTGTCTTGGAACTGTGTTTGGGAGCTTAGATCCTCACTCCCAATATTGTATGAGCTCTATATTTCCATATTTGTGTATTGACACTTCCCAGCAATAGTTCCTCTAATAAAACTGTGTTGTCATAGCCTTAGGCATTTTCTGTGTAGCAGTGATCTTCATTTTTCAATATACATGTTTCTTGAGGCTTGTATTGCCTAGCTTGATTTATTTTTTCCTCAAGATATTGTATGCATTTGCTGCTATGATCTTATATGATGGTTATTTGGATCTTCTTACATCCTATGTGTTGATGTATCACTGCTCTTTCATTATTGTGTTCATGTATTGTTGTCTCTCCAATTTTGGGATATTATAAGATATTTCCAGTATTGTTGATTTTCCCTATTTTGGGATATTACACACACACACACACACACACACACACACACACACACACACACATATATATATTACATAAAGGGTACAGAGGAAGGTTTCTTTGCGTTGATGACCTTCAAACTAGATTTCTCAGAGAGTTTTTTAATAAAAGCATCCTTAGAGGCCGGCTGGTGGTATAGTCTCAGGCGATGTCCATTGACTGTAAATGAAGAGCGTAATTCATCAATTGTGACTAGCCTGACTGTTCCATTATGAAATACAGCGTCCACCTCATAAGGTCCCATCCAACGAGTGCAAAGCTTCCTCTTAAAATCCTTAAAACGGGAGTCATAAAGAAGTTCCCAATCTCCACTTTGGAACACCTTATTTCTAATAAACCTATCATGCCATTTCATTCTCTACTGCTGGATAGCAGTAGTTCGTTGGACAAACATTGAACGAATTTCATCAAGTTTATTAAGTTGAGCCAATCGATGTTTCTGAGCATCTGATAGATCTAACCCAACTTCCAACGCTGTTCTGAGTGTACTTATTTCAAATTCTATTGGAAACAATGGGGATTTTCCATACACCAAATTGAATGGTGAAAATTCGGTTGTATTCCACCATGTTGTTATGTACGCCCAGAGAGCTTCTGGGAGTTTCTGAGCCCAATCCCGATGATGGTATGCCACTTTTTTTGTCAAAATGTTTTCCAAAATCTTGTTTGTGCTTTCCGCTTGTCCATTCACCTGGGGATGGTATGGGGATGTTACTCTATGCTTGACCCCATATTTTTGCATGAGCTTTTCCATCTTGTGTGATGTGAATTGTGCTCCTCCATCTAAAACAATCTCTCTTGGAGTACCGTAATGAGCAAAAATTTCCTCAAATAGAAAGTCTGAGACTACCTGCTCTGTTACTTTTGCAACGGCTTTGGCTTCCACCCACTTAGTCACGTAATCAATACAGACCAAGATGTGGACCTTATGCTAGGAGGGTGGGTTAAAGGGTCTAACGAAGTCAATAGCCCATTTCTAAAAAGGCTTGAGGACTACTTGTGCCGGCAAAGGCATTTCATCATCTTTACCGGGCTGCCCCATACGTTGGCAACTATCACACCTCCTAACATAATTATGAGCATCACAAAAAATTGAAGGCTGGTAATATCCCATTTGCAGCACCTTATGGCCTGTTCTTTTGTCTATGACATGCCCTCCGCAAGGGCCATCATGGGCAACTTTCAATACCTCATAAATATCCTCTTCAGACACACAACGCCGGATTTTCTTATCTGCTCCTGTATGAAAAATGCACCCTGCCATCCAAGAATATCGGGCACTATGATGAATAATCTTCCGTTGTTCCCTGTATGAAAAATGAGGAGGCACTTTCCCTATAGCAACATAGTTAGCAATATCTACATACCACAGAGGTTTAGTAGATACTACAAAAAGATCTTCATCGAGAAAATTGTCTTCTATAGGTGTGCATTCATCACTGTTATTCATTCTAGATAGGAAATCAGCTACTACATTATCTTTTCTTATCTTATCTACTATTTTAATATCAAATTCTTGACGCAAAAGTAGCCATCTCGTAATATGGCCAAGAGTAATAGTTTTATTCATAAAATACCTAATTGTTGCATGATAAGTATGGATAACAGTAGAATACCAGGTGATATAGTGCCAGAACTTATTGACAGCATAAATGACAACAAAGAATTCTTTTTCTGTCACCATATAGTTTAATTCAGCAAGTATTAAATTTTTGCTCACATAATAAATTTCATACGGTGTTTTGTCTACCTGTTCTCCTAGAACAACCCCTAGTGCTGTCTGAGAAGCATCCGTATGTATGTGAAATGGTAATTCCCAATCAATTCCTTGAAGGATTGGGGCCGTGCACACCAACCCCTTAAATTTTATGAAATTTTTCTCACTGTCTTCAGTCCACAAGAATTCTACATATTTTGTAAATAATTGAAATAGTGGGCATGCTATTTTAGCCAAATTTTCTATAAAGCATCTATAATAACCAACATAACCAATAAATATACGTACCTGTGTGAGTGTTTTGGGTACCAGGAAATGTAATATTACCTCTAATTTATCCAGATCAACTTGAATTCCAGCAGCTGAGAGAAAATGTCCCAATACTACCCCTTCTTCCGTCATCATATGTAATTTAACTGTACTCAAAGATACATGGGTTTGTTTGCATCTGTTGAGAACCTTCTCTAAATTTTCCAATCATTCCTCAAATGAACTTCCATATGGAGTAAAATCATCCATATATATTTCGACACTATCATTGACCAAATGAGAAAAAATTCCCAAGATTGCCCTATGGAAGGTAGCAGGAGCATTACACAGGCCAAATGGGAGGACCCTGTATGCAAAGGTTCCCAAAGGACACATGAAAGTTGTTTTATCCTGGTCTTCCAGGGCTATCTGAATCTGGTTATAACCACTGAATCCATCTAGGAAGGAAAAAAAATTCTTCCCAGCCAAGGTGTCCAGGACTTGGTCAATGAATGGAAAAGGAAAATGGTCTTTTTGAGTTTCCTTATTTAGTTCCCTGTAATCTACACAGATCTTCCATTTACCATTCTTTTTAGGAACGATAACTAGTGGGGATACCCATTGGCTATCTGAGATGGGATAAATGAACCCTACTTCCAACAATTTTTATAGTTCTTCTTTAACAATGTTTCTGAGAGTAGGATTCATTCTCCACTGAGGTTGTCTTACAGGGCAGAGATCTTCCTTAATATAAATATGATCAATGCATAGGCTAGCAAGGATACCCTTCATGTCGATATAATCCCAGAAAAAATCTTCTTGATGGTCTTGAAGGACTTTAAAAATTTGTTTGGTCTGAGATTTAGACAAGTTCGGGTTGACATTAAGTGTTTTCCCTGGTTCAATCTCCATTGGAGTACTATTGTGAGGTGAGGTTACAGGAATGTCTTCAATTTCATCATTTGGTTCAATATTTTCCCGTGTCTCATAGCTCATGACAGATTCTAGAATATTTCAAGTTGAATCGAAGATAGAACTGGAATCATTGATGAAAGCGTTAATGGCATCATCTTCAGTTTCTGTTTTAAATTGAAGGGCCCATCCAATAGTAAGAACTGGTCTAACGTCTTTGCTTTTAGATTCGGGCTCTTCTACAGGTAGAGGTTTCTGATAGGGTAATGATTTTTCAGATGGGCTAGGTTCTGCAGGAGGATAAAGCTTGAGATTCTTCATAATTGTCCCATTTGATATGATCATATGCCCAGATCGGCATCCTATGTAGGCATCTGCAGTTGCCAGCCAGGGTCTTCCTAGGATCAATGGGTGACCACCTACTAAATATCGAGTCTGAAATATAAGAAGGTCCACAGGGTAGTGCCATGAGTCTACTGTAATGATCATGTCTTCTAATTTCCTTATTGGTTTAATTGTGGATCTATCTACAAGTTCCAGGATAGCAGGTGTTGGTTTAATCTTTGCAAGTGCTAATGTGTTCATTGTTTCAACAGTAATAATGTTAATGGCTACTCCCAAATCCACCAGCACGTTTGGGATTTCCACCCCATTAATCTGTACTGTCAGAATCGGGTTCCCCAGGTCTTCGTATTTTACAGGCTTGATTTTTCCTAACATGATATCGGATAGTCTGCCCATCACATGAATGGTCAATGGATCCTTAGGTCTCCTCCCTGGTTTCTTTGAGTAGTATTCTTTCAAAGTTTTTGAGTATATAGGTACATCCCTCATAGCTTGTAACAGGGGTATCTTAACAAAGAGATTCTGCAATTCCCCTAGGAAGTCAAATTTTTCTTGAGGGTTTGGTTTGCTCAAGGCCAATATTTCAGGATATGGAAGGGAAGTTAAATGACCTTGATTAGAGACAACTTGGGAAGGTGTTTGATTGATTATGTTTTCTTCTGAATTCTCCCTAATTATTTCTTGTTCTGGTTCTGTATCTCCACCATCAAATTGCTCTGTGATAATGGGCGAAGTAGGTGCATCTACTATCCGGCCAGACCGTAAATTTATTTCATTGAGCCCTGTGGTAGAAATGTTGTAAGATGGCAGGTTCAGGGTGTCTGTTTGCTAGACCCCTTTATTATCCGGGTTTGGGTTAGGTTGGATAAGAAGTTGAGGATTAATGGCTAGGTTTCCTCGGGGTACATTAGAAGGCAACTAAAGTTGCTATTGAGTAATAGGCTAAGGAAAATTCCTAGTGGAAGGGGGTCCATGCCAGGTATCATTCCATGAAGGATTCAGATTGGCTTGAGGAACCCATTGTTGCCAAGGGGGATACTGATATTCAGGCCACATGGATGAAAATGGTACAGATTGGGGGCCCATGCTAAAATTGTTAAAGTACTGGGATGGGTTCTGAAACATACCTCGATTCACCGCCGGTGGCTGAGGTCGCTATGGCTTCCTCTGTCCCATTAAATACAACTGCTCCGCCGTGCTTTATTCACTTTCTCCTTGAAATAATGCTTTCAGCCTGGGCAAGGAAGGACATGCACTGGTCGTGTGAGTCTATTTGTAGATCGCACAGGCTTCCACCGTGTTCAGTAGGCACTCCTTCAAAGGGTGTTTCTTTCTACACTGAGGGCAGAATATGGCCATGGTTTTTTCCAACTCCATCTGCTTCTGTTTTTCCTGTAGAGTGTCCATTTGGGTTGATAGCATGCTCAGAATATCGGTCCTCAGATTGTCCAGTATATTTCCAATCTCTGCCTTTGTGACCCCCCCACCAAAAATCTTTGATGACCGAATCCCTTGTCCACTTCTTGCAGCCCCCCGTGAACACTTGATACAGTAATCATGGATAGTTTCAAAGTTTTCCTTCTAAATGTCCCCTTTTACCACTATATTCAGAAGTTGCAGAGAGTCTTCCCTGATTTCTCTGAGAAGAATGATCTTTAAAATGTCCTTGTCCAGGTTACTATGTCCAGACCTCTGCAATATGTATTTAAATCGCTCTACACAGTCCTCCATATTTTCATCCTCTTTCTGTGCAAATATAACAATTTATTCCTTAATATCACAGGACTTACAGTAATCTTGGTACTTCTCCAGTAAAGCTTCTTTCATTCCTTCCCATGAGGTAATCGTACTCCCTCCTAGACCCATAAACCACCTCAAGGTTGTTCCCTTTAGGGTAGCAGGAAAAATATTTAATTTCTAAGCATTGGTGATATAGTCATATCCAGGGAAAACAATATCAAACTCAAAAAGCAATGTATCAGGGTCTTCTGAATAGAGCCCATGAAATCTAAGCAAGTTTTTTAAGGGTATGGGTCTCATTGGTGCATCACCTGTAACGTTTCCTATAGGAAAATCAATGGAGGAACTTACAGGTGCCATAAATACTTTCCAATACTCACTTGGAATTTCGATTGGTTTCGCGGTCGGTACCTGGAGTGATTCAACCAAAGAAAGTAGCGCCACACTCCCCTTGTCCCTTGGTGACTGTAATGTTCCAAAATTTTCATGAATAAATTGGAACATTAATTTTTGCTCATTTTTTGTAGTAGGTGAATAAAAAGGAAGAGGAGGCCTCTTAACATGAATAAAACCCTTCCTAATGTAAAAAGGGAACTTTTGAGCAGCTTATTTTACACCTCCTAGTGTGAAAAGGGCTAAGTGTATGAGGACAAGGTCAGGTTGACCAAGTCAACCAGTGCAACCTAAGGAGGAGTAGCTTGCCTAAGAAGCCAACGCAGTTTTGGTGGGAAGAGATTCAAATGAAGATGGAAACCATAAGAGGTGGGAACCAAGGTGAAGGAGATCACAACTTCATAAGGAGGAGAAGGACATAATTGTGTGGTTAGCTTGTGTATTTCGATTTCATGTCTGCTTAGACATTTTCTACAAACTCCTGCTGCTTAGCAGAGTTTGGAGGAATTCCTATTTAGGAATTCCTCTCCTTCATTGAGTGATCTCTTGAAGGGGTTGTGCTTAATTTCTCCCACATCTGGATTATAGGCCAAGAATTTCCCACGCCTACAACATTATTTCTATAGTGAAGGACACAGTGTTGCTGGGCAGTGCAGTGGGAGGGTTGTTTCATCTTCTCTTGTGCATTTCTATTCAGTGGAGGGAGTCTCTCTTGCATTGAGGGAGCTGCATAGGAGATTTCAGAGTTCATTTAAGATCTTGGCATGTGGCCCAACTTATATTCCAGCCATGACAGCGCAGTTCACTGGGTAACTGCGTTATTTTTGTGAGAGCAGCAGCTGCGGGGTTTGATCCCTTGCTTGAGGGCTTATTCTTTGGAGAAAGGGCCAACCCTTCTCCTGAAAGGCTCTATATTCCATTCCTCTTCTGTATTTTCATATTCTTAGTCATATTTATGTTCATTGTTGTAGTGAATGTGTTTTCCAGCTACACATATTTGCAGATCTGCACTTGTACACTTGTATTTTCATGAAATCCCTTGTGGGTGATCTTTATTGTGTATAAAGAGGAAATGAATCACATTTTCTTAGCCATTGGATGTTTTTTTATTTCAGATATGATATTTCATGTTATTCTCTATATAAACCCTAATGAAAATAACACAAATCTTGATTCAATAGTTTCTGCATGTTCTAAGCCATGGAGTTTAAGCTCATTTGAGGCACATAGAAATAGGGAGAACTGTTTATATGAGCTAGAGTCATTTTTTTCACCTAATATTCTTCATGTGAGCTGCATATCATGTCTAATAAGGGTCATAAGTCCCATTTCTCACTTGTATAGCGTTATTTTCTGGAGACAGCTATTTGTGCTTACATGTTGTTGCCATTTTCAGCTAGTTCACGGTGGGAGATCTGAATAACCTGCTTAAGGTTATTTCTTTGAGCCTACATTCTTCAAGGAGGTCAAATATTATATTTTCAAAGGAAAAAAATCAGTGGTTGACCTTATTTTCACATCTACTTCCTTATACAGCATACCCAAGGAGCTGCAACAACAAATTCCTGAATAGGAATAATTACATATCTGTAGTCGGAGACTGCAAAAGGCTAGGTAGCCTCTATTTCTCTCCCTTCTTTGGAAGGATACATAACCATTAAATGCCTCAGCAGTCCATCTCTGGCATAAACTTGTGATTTTTTTGAAAATGAGACATTACAGTGGTATCAGAGCATGATCTCTGGCACTGCCTGTGAGATCAAGCTTTCAGAAAACTAAAGAAAAGAGCAAGGAGCAGTTATTTTGGATTAGCCTGTGGATTTCATATCCACCCAGAGAATATGAAGAAGAGGAGAAAAAATATGGAGAGGATGAGGTTACTCTCATCCATTTTTCAGATCAGAAAGGAGCCTCTCCAAAGGGGTTCAACCAATGGGATAGAAAGGTGCAGTGAAACTCCAAGAGGGTTTCAAGATGAGAAAAGCTACAGTGAAACCTCTAGAGGGTTTCAAGAGGTAGGAGAAGATGAAATCACTTCCTATGCTCATGAAGGAAGTGAAGAATATGGAGGGCCACAAGAGGAAGTGGATAGATGGCCAAATGATGAGGAGCATCCTTCTCCACTTGAGGAGGCTTCTACCAGTGTTGTTCAGTTCATAGAGGAGCAGCCCACCATATCAACAGTTGGATCAACCAACAAATTAGGGAGAGAGACTCTTGCAGCCATACAAGATGTCTCACAGATCCACAAAAGTATGCGAAAATTTCCATGTAGTGATATTTCAGAAAAGGTCATAGGAGGCTTGGGAAATTTGCATTCACATGGCCCAGGATCGAAACTTCATGTTGATAAAGAGGAGAAAGTTTATATAGTGCTGTACAAGAGGGTTTTGATCCAAGAATGGATCAACACTCATTCCTTTGCACCCTTATTGAGTTATGCAGCATGAGGAGTTATGGTGCAAGGATTTGGAGAGCATCATGCATGATGTGCCATATCCTAAGGATGTCTTGTCCTTAGTACTCTTGGATTCTTGTGGATTCAAGGGTTTGATTGATGAGAGGCCTTTCCTAGAAATTCTTCAAGGGGTTACATCTCAACATCCCATGAGGTGTAAGGAGGAAGACTTGCTTTGGGATAAGGCAGTCTTCATTGGGAAGATGCCAAAGGAGAGAAGGATTGGGGACAACCATATCTTGATATTTTGGATGGAGAGAAAGAGGCTTGTGAGCCACTTGTATATCTATGACACAAGGCAGCAAGAGGCAAAGCTGTGCTGGCTACTCAGGAGAGATTTTGGCCATCACGAGACATGTCCTTTTCTCAAGGGTATGAGGATGGAAGGAGCTTGGTAGGATACTTTCATCATGGGACAACAAGGAGTGTGGATGCAATATGATAGTAGGGTCATTTTTTTTCCACCACATATGATGAGTGATGGAGGTATGAAGGGGCAGCAAGGTTATTTGTTTCTTCAGACGACTGGGAGAGAGCAAGGGAAAAATTTCTCTCCCACTTGGCATAGTGTTGCAAGGGTGAAGTATGGCACTATCATGGTGCACGAGGTGTTTTCTTCGTGGAGGAGACCCCTCATATATGGCAGCATTATGGAGATCTTTGAAAAGCTATATGTCAAAGAATGGAGCTTGATATGGATGAGAGCCTATGTGTATAGGCCAACAGCGTTATCTCTTTGGAGCAGTAACCGATGGATGAAGTGTGACCAGCGGAAGTGTGGTGGATCCATAACCCACAGGTTCCAGGATCATTTCACATCGGTTTCACTTGATGAAGATAGAGGAGGTGAGGTGGATGAGGTAGAAGATGGATTCATCTATTACTATGCTACATTCTTCTTGACTTGGACTCCCAAGTATGAGAAGAAGGATCTTCTTGCAGCACCTAGCTCATTCCTCTTCATGGGAGCATGCCAAAAAACTATAGAGGGTTCATTCATGGATCCATACATCATTTTACTCCTTACATATGGTAAGAATTCTATTTTTACATTGGCTGATTTGTATACTCTTACCATTATCTTACAGTGCATGGCTCTACAAGAGGGCAAGCTGACCAGATTTCTCCCCGGGCAAAGTTGGGCCAAATTATGTGATGGAGGCAGCCATCTTACACATGGCCTATGGCAGATGTTTTTCCATTGCATAAATGTTCAGCTAATTTACATTATCAGCCGTGAGTCACAAAGCATTTTTCCATGTAAAGTTCTGAAGCAACAACTTGGAAAACTGCGTTGCCACTATTGAGGAAACTGTTGGTATTTCCTTGCATCACATGAAACCTTAAGAATTTTCCTCATTTTTTTGCTGATCATGACTCCCCTTGCTGATGTGGATCTGATTTAAATTGGGTGCATGATTGGAAGGATGATATATGAGTGGGAAGTGTCCTTAAAGGGAAAGGATTCCCACATTTTCTGCATTGCATGTTCTAAAGGGAACATGAGAAAAACTATGGCCACTACAACTAAGTATTTGTTTTATTTTGATGTGGGCCATAATTATGATGATCATTCATTTTATAATCATGGGCAAGTGACCAAATATGACTTGTATATTCAGATGATCCATTCAGCCATTTACCTTCTACTAGTGGATGTGAGAATTCTCACCACTAGTCATTTAGCAACATACTACTTGCCATGCCATTTTCTGAAGGAGAAATGGATGAGATTATGTTGTGTCTTTTTGAGACCTTGTTTGTATCATAAATTAGCATTTAAAGCCTACATAAAACATCTCATTTGGACATTCTATGATGATCATGTCCTCTTCATCATGGAAGAAATGTTTTGGGGCAGCTTTTTCTTCAATGTTGGATGAGAAATCTTTGGTGGATTGCTCTACATTTTGCCACTTGAGGGCAATACATTTGCAGCCCATGGACAGCACATACTCTGCACTATTAATAAGTGGAGAGGAGGAAAACATGGGATAGGATTCCTTGCCTATCATGTTCAGTTATGCAGCCCACCTACACTTCTGGAGCCAAAGGTGGAGGAAACTTTTCATGAGTTACCATGCAGGAGGGTGGCTCATTCCATATGGATGATAGCTTGGGGTGGAGGTTTCACATTGGGGGAGAGGACTTCCCATGCATCATGCACTCCATGCCTTGATAAGACCTCTAGAACACACATGGTTGTCTCTGTGAGCACTTTCCTTCTCATGATCTTAGTCATTTGGGGTGCTTCACCAAATGCTAGTCTATATGCTTGGGAGAGGCACTATGGAGTTTCATGGATGAGATGGCATCATACTCTTTGGAGGATTCCATCATATGTTGATGCTACCAGAGGAGGTGAAGAGATTCACTCAGTTCTAACCTTGCAGTTGCTTGAGGACAAGCAACATTTGGGAGGGGAGGACTTTAATGTTCCAAAATTTTCATGAATAAATTGGAACATTAATTTTGCTCATTTTTTGTAGTAGGTGAATAAAAAGGAAGAGGAGGCCTCTTAACATGAATAAAACCCTTCCTAATGTAAAAAGGGAACTTTTGAGCAGCTTATTTTACACCTCCTAGTGTGAAAAGGGCCAAGTGTATCAGGACAAGGTCAGGTTGACCAAGTCAACCAGCGCAGCCTAAGGAGGAGTAGCTTGCCTAAGAAGCCAGTGCAGTTTTGGAGGGAAGAGATTCAAATGAAGATGGAAACCCTAAGAGGTGGGACCCAAGGTGAAGGAGCTCACAACTTCATAAGGAGGAGAAGGACAACATTGTGGGGTTAGCTTGTGTATTTCGATTTCATGTCTGCTTAGACATTTTCTACAAACTCCTACTGCTTAGCAGAGTTTGGAGGAATTCCTGTTTAGGAATTCCTCTCCTTCATTGAGTGATCTCTTGAAGGGGTTGTGCTTCATTTCTCCCACATCTGGATTATAGGCCAAGAATTTCCCACACCTACAATGTTATTTCTGTAGCAGAGGACGTAGTGTTGCTAGGCAGTGCAGTGGGAGGGTTGTTTCATCTTCACTTGTGCATTTATATTCAGTGGAGGGAGTCTCTCTTGCATTGAGGGAGATGCATAGGATATTTCAAAGCTCATTTCAGATCTTGGCATGTGGCCAACTTATATTCCATCCATCACAGCGCAGTTCACTCGGTAACTGCATTATTTTTGTGAGAGCAGCAGCTACGGGGTTTGATCCCTTGCATGAGGGCTTATTCTTTGGAGAAAGGGCCAACCCTTCTCCTGGAAAGCTCTATATTCCATTCCTCTTCTGTATTTTCATATTCTCAGTCATGTTTATGTTCAATGTTCCAGTGACTGCATTTTCCAGCTACACATATTTTCATATCTGCACTTGTACACTTGTATTTTCATGAAACCCCTTGTGGGTGATCTTCATTGTGTATGAGGAAAGGAATCACATTCTCTTAACCATTGGATGTTTGTTTATTTTAGATATGATATGTCATGTTATTCTCTATATAAGCCCTAATGAAAATAACACAGATCTTGATTCAGTAGTTTCTGCATGTTCTAAGCCATGGGGTTTAAGCTCATTTGAGGCACATAGAAATAGGGAGAACTATTTATATGAGCTAGAGTCATTTTTTTCACCTCATATTCTGCATGTGAGCTGAATATCATGTCTACTAAGGGTCATAAGTCCCATTTCTCACTTGTATAGAATTATTTTCTGGAGACAGTTGTTTGTGCTTACATGTTGCTGCCATTTTCAGCTAGTTCACGGTGGGAGATCTGAATAACCTACTTAAGGTTATTTATTTGAGCCTACATTCTGCAAGGAGGTCAAATATTATATGTTCAAAGTTAACACATCATTTTTTGACCTTATTTTCAAATATACTTCCTTATACAGCATCCCAAGGAGCTACAGCAGCAAATTCCTAAATAGGAATAATTACATATCTGTAGTCAGAGACTGCAAAAGGCCAGGTAGCCTCTGGTTCTCTCCCTTCTTTGGAAGGAGACATAACCAGTAAATTCCTCAGCAGTCCATCTCTAGCACAGACTTGTGATTTTTCTGAAAACGCGACATTACAGTGACTCAAAGTCCTTCAAAAATTCCTTTACCAGATCAGAATCACTTAATTCAGTAACGAGAATTTTTGCATTGTTGCCTTGGTCTCTTGGGGAAGAAAACCATTTTTGAGGTTCTTCTTCCCATTTAGTGTTGCTCAATTCTTCTGATCCCTTGCTTGCCACTCCTTCCCCTTCTGTTGCTGATAAGGATATCTCCTCCACTGATACCCTATTTATTAAATCGTCTGTTGTAGAAAGAACACCTTCTGGTACTGTGGGTGGCACTGGTTGCTCCATAGACTGCCCTTCGGACATTTTCTAAACCCTAACCCTAACAGTAGCACGGGATGATGCCTCAGATCTAGATTTTTCAATAATTTCCTGAATGTACGTCTTTCTTCCCAGATCCTTCCCTTTCTTTGGGGGTCTTCCTCTGCCCCTCTAATTCGGATCTTTGTTTATACAAATTGTGAAGGGGGTTCATCAAATAAAATTAGTCAATCACTCAGGACCCGAAGTAGGATAGATAACTTCCTCCCCAGGATGAGAGGAAAGATTCACAAGAAACAAGAAAAAAAGAAAAAGAAAAATCGAAGTTTAGGACCTGAAGCAGAGTAATAGCATACTCTCCCTAGGACGAGAAATTGGCCCCTAGAAGAAAAAAACAAAAAATAAAAACAGAAACACTGGACTATGCCTAGGACTTAGGGCAAGGTTTTACAAAACACCTTCCCCAAGACGAGGGATTAATTTTTGTTTTTTTTGTTTTTTTTGTTTTACACAAAAAAAAACCAAATAAAAAGAAACAGGGAAGAAAGAAAGCAAAAAGAAAACATAAAGCACTTACGCTCAGTACTTGAAGCTGGGCAATAAATTCCTGCCTCAAGACGAGAGATCGACCCTAATATCTATTGCATATCTGTTAGCCTTCCTCGGCAACGACCGCCAAAATGTAGGTGTTCGGATATGAACAAAATTCAACCCTTTCTTCCACATAAATTATCAACCTGGGATGTTAGTTATTTCAAGAATAACGACAAGGTATATGCAGATACAAGCACATGGTCTTCTGTAAATCACAGTTTTAATCTATAACACACAAGTCATTGTAACAACGATGAAATAAACTGCATAAATAAAAGGCATCTACAACAATTAAATGTGACTGTAACAACAATAAAGAATCACACTAAAACACAACGCTGCAAGGAAAGATAAGAGAATGCAATACCTGATCAGAAGAGTGGGCCCAACTCTCTGATCAGGGCTGCGGTGAGCTCACAAATTACAGGAGAAACAATAAGTTGTTTTGCATTCAATTAGTGATAAAAGAAATTCATTACAAAGTTTGCATGTCTAAGGGCTTAACCTTGATTCACAGCCTGCAGGCTTCTTTATACAATTATCCTAAAAACCCTGATCCCTCTCAATTATTGACCTATGTCCCTAATGTGCTCAAGATATTAGTTTTAAAACTCTCAAATAAATTCCCTAATTATGCTCTAGTTATGCTCCCTATTGCAGATTTGGTTACTTTTGAATTTACATCTCTTTTCCCACTTTTGGCTCTTCCTCTCGAATACTTTTTGACATAATTCTGCAATCTCCTCAAATGGTAAATATGAGATGTCTCCTTTTCCCATTACATTGAGAATATCAAGTTATTCATCTCATATACCTTTGGGAAAAATTGTTCGAATGGTATCAGGATTTAAAGAGTCTTGTTTCGATTTTTTTAAATTGTAAAAAAAATAGTTCTAAATATTCTTCCAAACTCTCATCTTCTTGTCGAGACGTCCTGAAAATATATTCCTTTGAATCTATAGGCCTACAATAGGCTTGATACTTCTTAAGAAAAAAAATTCTCATGTCTTCCCAAGAAGTGATAATGTGGTCTCCTAATCCCATAAACCATTTTAGGGTGAAAATGTGAAGTTGGGAAACACATTTTGCCCTTTTTTGACGTTGAAAATTGTAATTTTCTATGTTTTTCAACTTCAACTCCACTAAACTCATATTTTTATTGCAAATTATGCTTTGACATAAAAACAAGAATTGTAGAGAATTGTCTTACCTCCATACCCATATTTAAAAAAAAAAAAAATTGACATATAGAGGGGTAAATTTCTTGTTTACTAACTGCATATACTTGAAATTTTCAGGCAAACATAAATAGTCACTTTATGATCCTTAACTTTTTTTAGGGAAGGTTATTCATTTTTTGGAAAAAAAACCATAGCATCATAATCTGCATATATTGCACTAGTGCACAAACTATGTTTCGGTAATTTTCGGATTAAATCACTATTTTTTATTATTTTTTGAAATGGACGAAGACAAAAAACAGTGATGTTTCAGTAAATTTTATGATCCTTTGATTTTCTTTTCAATGTGATCGTCAATAAGAAAAATGAGAGTACCCTTTTGAAGTAGACAGGGATAGGAAGTGCAATATGATTTTTTTGAATTTTTTGGTGTCCTCATTTGAAATTTATTGAATTTTCATTCAGTGCAATTTTTCGAACAATGAAATTCCACAGTGACACAGTTTAGTAAAAAATTAATAAAAAATTGAATTTTTTAATGAAACTCCATAAATCTCACATCATCAAAAACTAGATTTAGAGATGAATCTAATGGTACTTGGTCCAACATATAAGATTTTGTTTTTGTAGGTGTTTTGTCCCTCCAAAGTTGCAAGTTTCTTAAAACTGCAGAATTTTTTGAGTTTTTCGTTGACCAGAAACTCTCGGCCGAGATAATGTCTCGGACGAGAAATTTCTAAAACTCTTGACCGAGAAATTTAAAACAATTTAAAACTCTCGACCGATATTTTAACCCGCCCAAAGTTACATTTAACCGTGCAGGCAAACTGTCGGCTGAAATTTTAAAAAAATATCAGTCGAGAGTTTGCGCCCGAGAGTTTGCCCAATAAAACTCTCAGCCGAGAGTTGATAAAACTCTCGGCCGAGATTTTAGACAACTCTCGGTCGAGAGTTTTCTAAACTCTCGGCCGAGAGTTTTATTGAATGTTATATATAAAATGGAATCTAAGGTATGGCATGAAAATCAAAGTGTGAATAAAGGTATTTAATTTGAAGACTTGGGAAGCCACTTAGTGAACAACTAGTGTGGAAAAATCAATTGCTGAGAGTAAGATCACCTATCAATGATGAAAATATACCTTGGGTACTTCTCTAGGTAAAATTCTGAGATCAATTTGTTATAGTAGATAAGAGTTTACTCACTAGTAAGACAAATGTAGACCTTTAGAGTAAAAGATATAGGTTATTGTAGATACTGAAAGTGATTTAACAACTGGAAAGGATAACATGATAAGTCAAGGAGATATGAGAAAGGGACAACACAAGCTAGAAATCCCTTAAACATAAGCATGACAAAAAAGTGACTTGGGAAGCATTGACTCAATAATGACCAATGATAGAAGCTTGTGATGTTGGTGGAATCCACTAACTCTCCATAATTATTGGAAGAGTAACCATATAGGGGAGTAAATACTTAATAAAAATAGCTCAAGTTCCTAGATTCATACTAAAAATCCAAGTTGTCGAGACAAATAATCAAAACTAGTCAGTTTTTTAAGCGTGACATTACTCATGATTGTTTCCAAATCAATTAGATAATGCAATTCTTTCCTTTCCCTATTTTTCAATATATTTGATTTTTTTTTTCATATCCTAAGGCTTGAAAAATAATAAAATAATGTTATTATACAATGGAGGAAACAAGTGTCATGGGAAAGAAAACTAGTTCCTAGTGCAGGGAACATACCTATTTTCAATTCAAGGGATGTGTGTAGGATAAGGACACCATTAGGAGTGTTTCATCAAGGATAAATGTGTAAATATGCAAAAGAAATAGATACAATGCTATTAATTGAAGATAATGCATAAGTGATAGGTTATGAAACATCAAATTGAAGTTGACATCAAGCTCGAGAACACAAGCAGTACAATACAATGTAGTGTTACAACGCAACAATGGGAACCCCATCTAGAAAGGCCAAAAAAAAGATTAAGAGAAATTTATGAGGTTTCATTAAAGGGTCATTTCAAGGGTAAATAGGGCTCCAAATCCTATGAAAATATTACAACATTGATGCTAAATGGATATCAAGGTACTAATTAGTCCCATAGAAGGTAGGGTCTACGATGAAATTACAACACTTTTAAAAGCAGGAAAGAAGGTGTGTGTCTGAAATTAGTGGGGTATATTCTATGGTAGCAATGATATTGAATTGATTAATACAGAATGAACTATGGGAAACTATTCCTTGTATTCCAATTTTTGAATAAATTACCTACCACATAATATCTAAAATGGACAAAAGTGATGGAAAAAATCACAGAAAATCAACTTAGTTTACATCATATCACCTAAAAAACTAAAAACAACACTTAGAAAGCACTTGCTTATAATTAATAAAATTAATAAAAACATAATAAAGTTTTTTAAACATTATAAAAGGGGTAAAATCAACCTAATATAAGTGAATATGATAAGTTTTACCACTTCATTTTCACTTTTACTCCAAATTTGTACATTTTGGTCAAAATATTCTCAAACTTTGAAAAATGATTTTCAGAGCTATAACCATTGGGTTTTTCTTTCATTAGGACCAAGTGAATCGACATTCTGTTGTCTTCCATTTTAATGTCCATTTAAATTTTATTTCTATCATAAAATTGAGTTAAAATTTATTTATAGAACTTAGGGTGCACATATGAACTCTCCCAGGGCATTTCAATATTACGAACCCCATAATCCTAGCTGACCTAACAATAATAATTTAAGGGCATTGCATCATGAGAGCGCGGGCTTCTGAGGAGTAGTGATTGGGTCGAAGCTCTGCAGATCCCTAATCTTGGCTCCTCTTCCTTGCCAGCCAATCCATTTAGTGCAGGCCAGATCTCTTAGCGGCACTCCACCTGAATCGCCTCATGAACACCTCAGGGGGGGGGGGGGGGGTTTCGACCCCCCCTACCTTCAGCCCTTTTATTTTGGGCAACATTCCCTCTGAGACCTCCAACATCCCATCCGTCTCCAGATCTGGGGGAAACAACAATGCATCGGCGCCATAGGGATCTGCGTCCGCGAGGCACATTCCAAGTCAACACAGAGCGTAAGATCCGTCCCCATGCAAGCCCATCTCGGAGAAAATACCTATATTAATCATTGAAAATCCATGGATTGATGAATACAGAGACCACATGAGCAAGCATGCCCTGATCTGTAGATTCATGGGGGTTCGACTTAATGAAAAGGCTCTCTGCTGGTGGATAAATCAGAAATGGAAACCCAAAGGGGACTACGATCTTCAGCTGGGATCGTGAAGCTTTTTCACCGTCATCTTTGCTCACAGGGATGACAGAGATCGCATCTTCGAAGGCAGCCCATACTTCTACAACTCTGTAGGACTTTACATAACGTACTTGAGGCCAAACTTCGCTCCAGAATAGGAAGACTTCAAAAAAGTTCCAGTATGGATTTTCCTTCACTCTCTGCCTGTTGATTACTGGAACAAGCGCATCTCGGAAGCCATAGGAAACCAGCTGGGAGTCTTCATCAAAGCCTCAGATCTCAGATCGCAAGGTAAGTACACAGCCTATGCTAGAATCTGTGTTTACCTGGATATTTCAGGACCCCTCCCAGGCCATATGGAGCTGATCCATAAAGGGGTGCAATGGAAGCAAACCATTGATTACGAAAATATCCCATTCAGATGCCGAACATGCCGACAACATGGACATCTCAGTCATAGCTGCCCTGCTAATGAACCACAGCCTCAGGCCCAACAGGAACAAGGGGCTACTCCAACACCTGGTTTCACCTCCGTCTCAAGAAAGAACAAAGGGAAGAAAGGCAAAAAGCCTCTGAAACCCTCCACCAATACAACCCCCACCAATACTGCCTCCACCCAGCAAAACAGCTTTGAATTTCTGAGCAATCTTGACTCATTGGAGCACCCTATAGTCTCCCAGGCCCCCATTGATCAAGATCCATCATTATTAAGTCAATCTTTGATTACAATCAACGCCCCAAGCACAACCTCGGATTCAATCCACACCCATGCACCGCAACACAAACCAGAATCCTCTCCCATTCAGATTAATACCAGCCACACCTCACTGCAAACCCCTCAATGCACAGAAATGCAAATAGACCAGCCATCCTCAACCACTTCAAACAATCCTCTGGAGGAGATCCTAGGCGATCTAGATCTCCAAAAGGTCAACGAGCAATGGTCCAAACTGGGAGTCGATGCCATTCCCCAAGAACACTTGGAGAAGATAGAAATGGCGTACCTGTAGCTGGAATACATCAACCAAAATGAAACCAAAAGGCAGTGGGGAAATAGCAGCCAAACGGGCATTCAAGCCAACCTGGATTTGGATCAATACAAGCCACAAGGACTTGGAAGAAAAAGAGGGCGCAAATCCGCAAGACAGCAAATACAAGAACTAGGCAGACGCCTAATCAATGAAGGAAAAATCAGGGCCTTGGTCCTATCTGCTTCAAAGGTAACTCAATGAAAATCACAACTTGGAACATCAGGGGGCTCAATGGCACCACCAAAAGAAGGATCTTAAAAAACCGCTTATTCTCGCTACACCCAGACATCATACTTCTTCAAGAATCCAAATGCTCTCCCAAAGGCACAGAGACACTTAAAAAACTCGTTTCCAACAGTCGTCACTGCATAAGCATAGATGCTATCGGGTAAGCAGGAGGGTTACTCACGTTCTGGAACAAAAGAAAATTCTTCTTGCCGAATGCTCTGTCCACCAAGCACTCGTTATCGGTCATTTTCAACATGCCAGACTCAGGGCAATCGATCTGCATCACCAACGTGTATGGACCCCAACGAATCCAGGAAAAGCTGAAGATGCTACGAGACCTGGATGAAGTCAGACAACACCATGGGGCAAACCACTGGATTTTAGGCAGAGACTACAACATGATAACCAATCTAGCGGAAAAAAAGGGAGGCTTACGAAGATTGGATAAGAACTCGGAAGCATTCAACACCTTTATTGCTGAATCCAAACTCATTGACATCCCCACAGTCAATGGTCTGCATACCTGGAATAATAAGCAAGGAGGAAACAGGCAGATAACATCAAGGCTCAATAGGTTCCTCATGTCAGAATCCATTTTGCTGCAAAATATCGACATGGAGGCCAACATTCTACCTATCGGAGGACCTGATCACTGGCCAGTGCAGATTCACTTCACCAATTTGGATAAGCCCCACAACAGACCATTCAGATTCGAAGCCTTCTGGACAGAGCACCCATCATTCATGCAAAACATACAACGCTGGTGGACTCAAGCCACCATAAGGAGCGACAATATCATGTACATATTCCAGCGGAAGCTCAAAACAATAAAAATCAACCTCAAACGCTAGAACAAAAACACCTTTGGCGACATATTTCAAGACAAAAAAGAACTTTAGGAAAAAATGGCGAACCTCCAGCAATATTTGATCAAATAAGGGCCAAATGATGAAAGAATAGCTCAAGAATCAAATTTGCAAAGGCAATGGGAATAACAGTTAAAATAAGAAGAGCTGCTGTGGAGGCAGAAATCGAGGGTGCAATGGTTAAAATAGGGAGAATGCAACACTAGTTTCTTCCATAAGTCAACCATCGAGCATAGAGCACATAATCGCATCCTCTCCCTCAAAAAAGCTGATGGTGTTCAAGTTTATACAAGGGAGCATATAGGATCTGAACTCAACTCTTTTTTCACTTCTCTTCTCAGCAACAATCCCATTCAAGATAGAACCCAAGCCATCAATGAAATTATTGCTGCCATTCCCAACTTAGTTACAGAGGAGAAAAAATCCCTCCTTCTAAGAGAATTCACTGAGCAAGAGATTGAAGAAACAATCTTCAACATGGCCTCGAACAAGGCTCCCAGACCAGACAACTTTACAATCGAATTCTTTAAAGCTTGATGGCCCATTATAAAGGGTGACCTTCTCAACCTAGTAAGGAACTTTCACAGAACCAAGAAAGTGTTGCCTGCCATCAATGCCACATTCCTCACCTTAATTCCCAAATCAGACCAGGCTGACTCCCCTGACAAGTTTTGGCCCATAGCCCTTTGTAATGTCCTTTACAAAATCCTTTCCAAACTGATGGCTAGCAGACTTAAATCCGTCCTCCCCTCAATCATTTCTCATGAACAAACTAGCTACGTTGAAGGTAGGCAGATCACTGACAGCATAATCCTCACTCAGGAAGTGTTGCATTCTCTCAAAACAAAAAGGACTCCAGGTATGCTTATCCAGCTTGACCTTTCAAAGGCCTTTGATAAAATCAGCTGGCACTATATGAGAGCAATCCTCCAGGCTTTTGGATTTAGTCAGCAATGGAAAAATTGGATAATGGAACTGGTCTCAAGTGCTTTCTTTTCAATCCTGCTGAATGGAGCACCCCTTCAACCCTTCATTCCGTCCAGAGGTATAAGGCAAGGAGATCCCTTGTCTCCGTTTCTCTTTTTCATTATGGTAGAAGGGCTAGGAAGATCCTTAGCTAAGGCAAAACAGCAGAATCAACTCAAAGGCATCAAACCGATACACCAAAGACCCACAGTAATGCATCATCAATTCATAGATGATACAATGCTCATGGGTGCCCCCACAATGCAGGAAGCTCGAACCATCAGCAAAGTGCTAAAGGCTTTCTTGGAGGCCTCAGGTATGGAAATCAATCTCACAAAATCCAAAATATTTTTCTTCAGCACATCCATTCCTGTGCAGAGAAATCTCAGCAGAATTCTGAATATTCAAAAGAACTCCCTTCCAACCAAATACCTTGGTATATACCACTCTCGAAATATGCCTACAAATCAGCCAACTAGGAAGCCCTCCTCAACAAAATCAGAGCCAAGTTAAGCAGTTGGACCCACCAGGCCTTAAACATGGCCGACAGACTGATATTGTTCAAGTCTATCCTTCAAACCATGCCAGCATATATGTTTTCAGCACTTGCAGCCCCTAAGGTGGTTTATAAATACATCCGAAGCATCCAGCGATCCTTTCTCTGGAATGGAGCCTCTAAGGAATCCAAATGGGCCCTCCTCAAGTGGACAGACATCTGCAAACAAAAAATGGAGGGAGGTTTTGGCCTAAGAGACCCCGAGATATTAAGCAAGGCTGTAGTAGCAAAAATATGGTGGAGATGGGTAGAAAATCCTAACTCCCTCTGGGGCATCTTGTGGAAAGCGAAGTATACAAATCAAATCAGGGACAAAGACCTCATCAGGCTTACAGGCACCACTCAAGGATCCCCCATATGGAATAAAGCATGGGAAAATCGACATATTTTTCAGCAGCATAGCTTCTGGGAAGTGCACCAAGGCAACACTACCCTATTCTGGGAAGATGCCTGGCAACAGCTCCCACCCTTGGCACGCCCAGACTGGAACACTCTTAAAAGAGCTATGCAGGAGGAAGGCAAGGTTATGGTAGCAGACTACTGGCAACCTGTGAGCGAGGCAACCACATGGCAAAAATGGTTATCCAGAGAATAATGGCATACCCAAGTAGGCCCAATGAATGTAGACCATCTTCTACAAGACTTGGACAAAAGAAGAATCCTAAAGTCTAATAAAGAGGACATCCTGAGATGGGGAAGAAATCCCAAAGGAATGTTCAACCTCAAAGAAGCATATCAGATCTTGGCTGCCTCCTCGGATCCGCAACCAGATCATAAATGGAAAGCCCTTTGGAACAGAGGAACATGGCCAAAAATCACACTATTCTCCTAGTTGTTCATGCATAACAAGGCACTCACATGGGACAATCCACAGAAACGAGGCTTCATAGGCCCTTCACGATGTATGCTCTGCAAGAATGGTCCGGAAACTCTCAATCACATCCTCAACACCTGCCCCACGGCTTGCTCTCTGTGGGATGACATGGCCCTGGTCTTCAGACAATCTGACAGAGACAGAAACTCCATCCAACTCTCACTCATCAAGTGGAGATCTTTCATATCCTCCAATCCCTTGGTCAACAGTGCCTGGAATCTAATTCCGGGAGCAATAGCATGGATCTTGTGGAAAGAGAAAAACACAAGAATATTCAAGAACTCAGCAAGGGCAGTGAACGTGTTGACAGGGAAAGTGCGACAGCTTATCACAGAATCGATCAATGCCATGGGCATATTGCAGAAAGAGGGCAACATATCTCCGAATGATGCAAGAATTATACAGATCCTAAATCTTCAAACCACGACCAACCTTGCTGGGTGGAACCAGGCCTCAACAGGAACAACGCAGGACAAATGGACTCTGCCCCCTTTTAACACTTTCAAACTCAATTTCGACGGGGCATCAAAACAAAACCCAGGAATTGCAGGTTACGGGGGAGCAGTAAGGAATCATATAGGCGCAATCCATCTCATCTATCATGGCAATCTTAGCGTGAACACCAATAATGCTGTAGAATTAATCACTCTCATCGAGGGCCTCACTCTGGCCGGTCGCTACAGACTTCTACCTCTCGTAGTGGAAGGCGACTCGGAGATCATAATAAGGCTGATAAGGAAAATCCAGATGGGCGCACAGGTGGACAAAGTGACCCCAAGATGGAGACTCTCGGCAATCCTGAAGGACCTCCAAGGCCAACTTTACAACATGCAAGGGATCACATTTCAAGCAGTTCGCAGAACAGCAAACAAGATGGCCAATGCCATGGCCAATGCTGGGGTCGATTCCAAGCTAGAATAATATCACAGCATTTGGCAAGATATGGCGGAGGGAGAACTCAAAGAAAAATGAAAACACATCCAAAAGTCGGATTTGCAAGAGTAGTCCACAGCTACGGGGCATTCGATGGTTCTGCTATAGGAAGGGCATGTCAATCACCGCCATCGATGGAGCAGCCACAGGAAGGACACATCAAGTGGCAGATTTTGCCAACAGGCTCGAGCAATCTATGTTCACGACCACATCTCTGCAGACTCGTCTCTACATACTCAAGCCCCATCGAAGAATTGTTCGCTCATAGTCTTCATGCAGCTCAACATGCTCATCTCAGTGTTGACTTGACCTTCTATGCACGCCAAATCACCTCTAGTTTTCCTTAGTTTCTATTGGCTGGCGCCATACACTTTCATCCAGTATAGTCACTGGATGCTATGCCCAGCCAATGTTGTCAGGCCATCTCAGGGAGGTCCCATTGACTCCCGCGGCACTCTGTATTTCTATGTGGAAAAAAATTAATATAATTCTGCTTAACTTTTACAAAAAAAAAAAAAACATTATGAACCCCACAAAAATGTGGGCTACGTGCAAACTCTAACAAAAATATTCAACATTATCTGTTCAGGGCATGCCTTTTTAATCGTTATGGCCTTACCTCTACTCACGAAGTAATTGGAGGTCAACGGAGGAAACTAAATGTTAAATCTTTTTATAAATTAAATGATATTGAATCTTTAATATTTTAGTTCAGTTATATAAATTAGATGTTTAATAAATGATATCGGATCCTTAATACATCGATATCGAATGTTTACTTTAGACTTGGCATAAAAATTATTACATTGAACCGGCATATAAACTATACCACTCGACTATGGTATTCGGATATGGGGATGTTTAACATTGAACCTTGGCTTAATATGTTAATACATCCAACGAACCATGGTTTTAATGATATGCGTGGACTATGCAACATTTGGTATATGCGAATTTGTAGTTTGTATTTAATTAATTTAATTATAATATAATAATACTATATATATAATATATATTATATATTATAATATGAATGAATGATAAAGACTCTCGGACAAGAGTTTAAAAAATTTTCAGACGAGATTTGTAAAAACTCTCGGATGAGAGTTAGAAAAATTTTCGGACGAGAGTTAAAAAACTCTCATCCGAGAGTTTTTATAACTCTCGTCCGAAAATTTTTCCCGAGAGTTTATGTGACCACAACTCTCGGACGAGAAAATGCATAACTCTTGTCCGAGAGAATTTTAACTCATGTTAAACCCGACCAAACTCTTGTCCGAAATATTTAAAATCTCTCAGACGAGAGTTTTGAAAACTCTCGGTCGAGAAATTTAGTTGACTTTTTTCTCGGCCGAGAAATTAAAAATTTCTCCCGAATTCTAACCATCCGCCAAAATGTGTTTCCCAACTTCGCGATTTCATCCTTCACGTTAAAGAAATTATAATGCCAACAATGAAATAATATAACAAATTCTCCCCCTTAACCTATGCTAACTTTTCTCTATTAGGTCTGATCACATCAACTCATCCATTACTAAATTCATTAATTAGTAAATCCAAACCAAAGTAGCAATGTCATATTTCAGCAACTTATAAAACCTCACAAGACAATATTACTTCAAATTAGTATTTGAGCATTTGTAGACTGTATCCAACCAATGTTAGAACCATAAATCCAATTAATAAATAACCGAAGCATATCAAAGCCTTTGCCTAAGTCTGGCCTATACTTTCTCAACCTAGATAAACATACATGATTGTCTAGATCAGAACTCGTGTATATACGAAGTAATGTATATTCTTGTTTCATTATTACTACATCAGATGCACTCTCAGTAATATGAGAAACATGAATATTAAAATAACCATGGGAATCATCATAAATATAACATATGTATTTCTCCCCCTGAGATTATACATCAATGATCTAGAGGACCGGATAATCATCTTCTGCTCTCATGAGGTCATGTACCTCACATCGCTTCTGCAGTCACTATGAGAATTATTTTTAAGATGAATCTACTGCAAAATAGACCAATTTATTTTATTCTAATTCTGAATCCTCCTCATTTATGTGAGAATTTAGTTCTTTAAACACGTATAATTTTTTTGGGTTTCTTCTTTCTATTATCTTTCCATATTGTTCACCTATGATGTGTATATGACCTTGCATTTGGTTGATGTAAACACAATTACATTTCCTTTACCCGCCATTTGACCTACACTTAGAATATTCTACTTTATCCCTTGAACTAATTAAGTATCAACTTCTCTTCTATGTTTATTAATTCTGGCCCTACGTTTTCCCAGAACGTTTACTGGGGCACTATTTGAAATAATTACCTTACCATATTAGTTTTTCTAGAGAGAATCCATCTTAATATATCTCCAATCATGTGATGAGAGCATATGCTATCTATGTACCATTCATCTTCATCTTCAAACGAGCATAGAGAAATACCCCTCTTTATCTTTTTTTCTTCTTTCTGGTTATTATGAGAAATTTTGGTGGATCCATATTTCTTAGGTATTTTAACATCATTTGATTGCTTTCCATGTTGTCTTTGGAGATTCATTGATTTGTTCCTGCATTCTTTTCCTACATGCCTGCATTTGTTACAAGCATAACATCTTATATGACTAGAAAGGGGATCAAAGGAATCATAATATTTATGTCTCATGTTCCTTCTATTGCAATCAATAGCTTTGTGACCAAATGTGTTGCAAGCGAAACAATATCCTTTAAATAAACTTGAATACATGAGTGTTGATGAATTTCTTGTGAGATTACTCCTTGTGTCAAACAATATGCTTTTGTAGTTGGTTTTAACATGTCCTTAATTATGAAATATAAAGAATTCAACATTATTGATCAAAGGAGAGAATCAATTAACACTTCCATAGTTATGAGTAAATGATTTTCTTTTAAGATTCACTTTCCTTTGTTGTTAATCAGGTTGAATTCTTATCTCTTTACTGAACATTTCAGTTTTTTCATTATTACCCTTTAAATTCCTTACATTAGCTTGTAAACTAGATTATCCTTCAACAGTTTCATGAAAACCAAGACTAGTTTTAATGCTGGGAGACCTTTGACTACTACGGATATTATCCAAAATCTTATTACTATCTTGAAATCTCAAATGTTTATCTGTTTATTCTAATCTACCTTTTAGAATGTTTACCTCAACCTCCATTCTTTGATATTTCTTTTCCTTTTCTAGATACTGCTTCTTTGTACCTTCTTCAAGCATTCTTCCTTCTTCCACTTGCTCCTTTAATTTGAGAATCTCTTCTTTCAACCCATTTTCTTGTTCTTAAAATGATTAAAGTATTTATTTATTCTGCCTATATGATTTTTCAATATGTTCTCTTAGAGAGACGATCTCGAATTCAAGGCCTTCACACTATTGCTTAGATTATACAACAACATTTACTGATTTAATATGATCCTTCTTATCATATTCTTGCAACTTATATTTAAGATTAATCGTATTTTTCAAAGCAAGATCAAGCTTTCTTCTAACATTGAAATGTCTTCTAACTCATCTTATTCTAAATCAATAACTCCACCTGACATAACAAAGGTTGTTTTATCATCATGTTTAATTTTTGACAAATTGTTAGAGATAACATTACCTGGTAAATCCCATGATGAGAAAACTTCCTTTGGGTTTTCTTCATGGATTTCTTGTAGATTATCCCACACTTGCTTTGTAGTTTCATAATGCATAAATTTATTTAATTTTGAATTAGGTATGAAATTAATAATGTCACCCAATACCTTAGTGTTCTTTTTCACTTCCTTGTCTCATCGGGGAATTTTGGTGTAGCCATTCCATACTAGATACCGAACATCAAGGTTCATTAGATTAGACTTCATCTTTTCTTTCCATTGTTGATAATTATCATTGCTTAGCATAGGAAGACCTTCATTGTCCATTGTTTCTGACTTGCCTCGATCTTCTACTTCTAGGGTCATCACTTTTGAATTTTTTTTTCTTTAGTGCTCTTACTTTCACTTTTACCCATGCAAGTTCACTGTCATCATCACTATCATAATTTTTTCATAGAAAAAGAAATGGACCAAAATTAGAACAAAATCCCATACTTGATAATTCTTTGTTACTATCTTCTTCATTCTTGAGCAATAAAAAATGGGGTCCTCCAAAACCCGAATATTTTTTGACACATGTAACTATCACTACATATGATATATCATTGTCACATTTTTTGATTCCTTCCTTCCAGCTATATTATTATTTCCCATCACCTTTTATCCACTCCAAGTGGTTAAGCTTCAACTCAAGCGACCTTCTCCAATACCAATTCTTGGGAAAATTATTGGGGAGGGGGGGGGGGGGGGTTAATCAATATTTTAAAGCTCACATAAATCTTTCAACTTCTTATTCATATTATGAATTAAACCCATGTATGTACGTGACTCTTATAAAGACAAGTTTCGTATATCTAATTAAGTAACTTTTCATTTAATTCATAATCTATTTAATTTGAACCAGTGCATCAGTACTTCATTGGACATTAATTAAACGATAACCATGAGCAGTGAGAAAAAAATAAACCATCACACACAAGAAAAACATCAACACAAATGAACACCATTTTTTTTAGGTGGAAACCCAATGTGGGAGAAGACCATCGTTGTTTTCATCTTTTTCTTCATCTTTTATTATAAAGAGAACATCTTACAATCTTGTACTGGTGCCATGGAATATTTTATGGGCTAATATTCGCAGGTGGGCTAATTTTCCATGATTTTTCCAAAAACAATATTCGCCAATTTCCATTTTTTTATAAAAATGATTCGCCCAAATTTTACAATATAAATTATTTTACATTAAAAATCGCCAACATTATATAGACAGTTTATAGAATATTATTATAAATTTGAATAATTTTACAAATACATCAATAAACATTTTATAGTTTGCATATTAGGGATTAGTGATATTTGCCAATTTTTTAAACTTCAAGATAATTTTCCATCGTTAAAATTTTCCCTGACAGACGTAGACTCATAAAAATACATAGGAACCCTCCTACAGAAGGTTAAAACCTTCTCTCATTCTCCAATACCAACTGGAATGGAGCTCCAACCCCCTGATCTCATTTACCGGCACCCACCGAAAGGAAGCTCCAACCCCTTGATCAGATTTACCATCTACCACCGGAAGGAAGATTTGACTCCCTCACTAGAGGCTCCAACCCTCAACACCTTTATGGACCACATTTCATAATATTTCATACCCGATCCACCTGACTCAAAACTAACAACCGGAAGGAAAAATTTCATAACATTTTCAAACTGGAACCACTTTCATTATTTAAGACCAATACCAAATAATAATTTTGAAACCCATCTCTGAATCAAATCACTTAATCATTGAAATAACTCATTCTCAAACAACCAAAGAAACTCATGTCATTGTATACCCATTCATCATAATCCTATACCACATATTGTTCAACACCGAAACTAGATCTTGTCACTACAAACCCTAATTAATCATATGTCAGAACATATATGCTATTGTTCTGAATAATACACATATATATACATGCTTTCATTTAAGTTGACCTGTGTATAGATATCAAAAAAATGATAACTAAATTTGAATCACTTTTATATTGAAATAATCACTGAAATGCATATTGACCCCATTAGATATCTCTGAATAAAATACACAGCAGCATCATTACTAGTCAACATTTCATTCCACAATCAGTTCAACCCAACCAGTTCTGTCAAACACATATTATCATGAAATAATTCACTGAAAAACAACAAGAAACACACTAAAACAAATCAACCATTATAATCAACTCATACTGAAAAACCCTAGCATATATACCAAACCCTTATAAATAACTTCTATGTATGTACGCGCTTTTCATACTTAACACTTGTTTATAGATTTTTCCATACTACAGAATATATACATGACTACCCAAACTGAGATATGCATATGGGCGCGATCTTTTTCAAGCAAACATGCATGCAAATCTGTAATTACTGAGTCATACCTTCACTACACAACACAACATATATCAAACCCAAATCTCGACATACACTATTACATATGGACATCATTATATTATCATCACAGATCTATCAAAACATAAACATATTATTTAATATGTATTCATTTCAAATCTATTGGAGCAGATCCATCTTCAAGCTCCTTGGTGCACACCTATTTTAGATCAAAACATTCATCAATAGCCCAATAATTTCACACTTAACACTTTGATCGCCATCTCCTTTTATATCTTAGGCCTTATCCAATACCTTGGTTAAACCCTTAGTAATTATTATGTTATTCATTGACAGGATCAAATATCCATATCCACACTCATTACTATGGGCCAATACCATGGTAAATACCCCTGGCATATAGAATACCATGGTGCGGAAATTTTACGTGGATTTTCTTCACCATACTCTTGTATGTACACAATCTTTGTTCACAAGACCCACGTATACTTTGCTAAACTTTATATTTATCATTCCTCTATCTACGGATTGATATTCCTTAGTCAAATCTCTTTGTCACATCTTTAGTGGCTTGTATACTTATCTTGCTACCATCATGTTGACATCTTTATCAAGTAGGTTTCCATTAAGGACAACACATACTCATACTAATACAAGTAGGTTGGTACAAGGGATAACACATTAGTCATAATGCAAACATAATCAAGACAACATGTTTTTAGCTAGTGATGTTGCACAAGAAAATAAAAAATATGTATGGTTTTTAAAATCAGGTTGTAGCAATCACATGACAAGAAGCATAGACATGTTTTCTAACTTGAATGAAAGTCTAAAATATTAAGTGACATTAGGGACTGATAAAAAGGTGACAGTCATGTGTAAAGGAAGAGTAAATATTAAAACTAAGAAGGGGGAGAAGAAGTATATTTTAGAAGTATATTTTGTTCCTGGTTGTAAACACAATCTCATTAGTATTGGAAAAATTATGCAAAAGATATGCAATGTCCTTTTAAAAAATGGAGAATGCACAATCTTGGATAAATTTCCAAGCAAGTAGTTGATTGCAAAAGTTCAAATGAGAAGAAAGAAAATATTTCCCCTAAATACAAAACTAGATTTAAGGTAAGAAGGTGCACAAGCACAATTGTCAATGAATTCACAATAAGATGAAAGAAAAGTTGCAACGAGAACACAAACAAATTTTCAAGCAGAATTGAAGATGAAAATTGGTTGTGGAATTTAATATTTAGAAATCTCAATTCTGGAGGATTAAATTTTCTACATAGGAAATTCATGGTAAAGGGATTTCCACTAATAGATATGTCAGACAACTTTTGTCAAGGATGCATCGTCGGAAAACAACATAGATAATCATTTCCAGTAGGAAATTCAATATGGGAAAATGCACATTTGGAAATCGCTTATTCATATTTATGTGGATCAATGAAAATGATGGAAAATCAAGGTTCTTGTATATTATAGTTTTCTTTCCTTACTTGATAATTACTTGTGATGTTAGTTGACCTTTTATTAGTTTTTATTTCTTTTTCATCAATAAATTACCAAAATAATGAACATCATAAAGAGATAAAGTACACAGGATATAAACTCCAAGCCAGGGAAAAAACCATCCATGCATAAAACCCAGAAAGAATACTTATCTTCTTATATAATCAACTAAAAATGATACTTCTAAGACCCAAATACCAAAGCCAAAATTCCTCCCAAGCACGAAATTAACCCTTCAACAATATATCCTTCAAGCAAGATTAAATCTTCAAATTCAACAATGATCGAACATCTTCAAATCCTACTCCAAATAGGTATTTTCCCCCACTTCATACCTACAACTTCATCCTGCAATTCTCGGTACTAAAATTAGCCCATGAACCCTATTTTTTCATTTTTGGACAAAATTAGGTATGTTTTCATCCTTCCTTCCATCGCTAGGTATTTCTCCTTGCCTTCTTGTCCCTCGCACTTGGTTCTCGTCTTCTTCGGTTGCATATCAAAATTTTTGTGATTTATGTGCCAAACGTGTAGAAGTTTCATCTTATTTATAGCCTTCTTGAGGGGTTGAATAGGATTCCTTTCGGCCAACTTGTCCTTGTAAGGGCAGATTTGGTCTTGGAGGATAAATTGTATTTCTAGACTAAAAAATAATTGTTTTATTTTAATATAATGAGTCCAAATGGGCCTATAATAAAATAAAAAATTCTTCATTGACTCAATAGGCCCTAGAAGTTGAAGAACATGCTTTGATCTAGACTATGAGCATGAAGAACATGCTTTGATAAATAAAAAATATTTTTATCTTTTTATATACAAACTATACAATGTCATGTTTACAAAGGTCATTATCGAGACCAAATTTAGTTTCATTCTCCAACACTCCCTCTTAACTAGAGAGGTATTCATAATCCCGTCATGAGGTACAAGGGATCTCAATTTGAAGTATTCTTATAAGAAGAGTCAGATTGATAAGCCATGTTTTAAGCATCTACATTACAACCAACATTTTTAGCAACACCTTAACTAACAAGCTCTACTTATATGAGAGCATAATGTTGGGAGGCTTTATGTGAGACACTACACTACCTCTAAAGGAAAATGCCCCATCTAGATGTTCACTAGGTATGTCCTTTTAAGACTATTCTTATATTGGATTCCAAATCCTAAAATAATATCAGTCGTATTTGACTACTCTTATCTTGGAAGACCTACCTCATCCTCACAGAGTCTCAGTCTATGAATTTCTTCTATCTTGGATTTTCCAATCCTCAAGAAGTACCAACCTTATATGCTTACCCAAACCTCCAAACCCCATTCTCTCTACACGACCTTAACTTAGACCTACGACTATTAGTCCTGGTCTAATGCATGACACATGAAGAAAATAATATATTGTCCATCATCGCTCCCTCCCAATCAAGGAAGAGATATCTGGGTGAATTCATGAATATGGGTTACACTTTTGGGCCAAATGTGAAATGAAATTTCAAAATTTTCCTCTTTTATAGAATTGGAGCCCTCAAAATTCATATAATAATTATGAATTTTGATTCAGAGTAAAGAAATTATATGTGGACAGTTATGTTGTTGTCCTAATGATATTTTTTTTCAAAAAAATTCAGTGTCATATACTCTCTCAATTTTCCATGAAATTCAATACTTGTCCTTGCAAATTTTTGCACACCTTAAGAGGTATGTGTGTGTTCACGTAGCATAACTTAGTCTAAAATGTGTAATTTTTAATATATATTAGCATGATCTAAACGGAGAGAACTAAGTTTTTCATATTAAAAATTTAATTTTTTATGTGAAATTATATTTTTTATTACTTTTCAAAGTTGGTGAAGTAACATTTCAATTAAATTTTAGAGACACATGTGTTCGCGTAATACTTTTTCAACTCTTTAAATAAATTGAAAAAACAAGAGTACCCTTTTGAATAGAACTCGTGAACGAAGATAGTAGTATTTCTTGAATTTTTTTCGTCTTGTGTATTTTATGTTATTGATTTTTTGTTCAGACCCGTTGAAACCTTCCAAAACAATTTCAAGCGTTATATTTAAAAGAAATTAAATGAAAAATATAATATGAATTACAAACTGTCAAAAACATAAGCCATTAGATAGAGGAATATTTCACAAATCCAACATGATCAACTCTGCCACTGAAGTACAAAGTCTTCCCTAAATCCTCTAGGGTACAATATGGGGTTGCAGAGAAATCTGCAGAAGGGGTGCTAAAATTGTAATTTTTAGGACCTCAGGAGCTTGATCGAGCGCTTAAAACACTCGATTGATCACTTAAATTCAAAATTCAAATTGATCAATAGAGAGTTAAATAAACCCTAGATCACGCCATATAGGTGGTTAACGAGTGGCTTGATTGAGCCTAAAAGGCTACCCACCACCAACCGCTTACTAACTTTTATTAACATTATTTATGTAAAATGATACGACTTAAGTTATAGGCTCTATCAAGCCTTTGCTATCAACCCAGAAAAAAATAAAATAGCCTAGATTTGAATGTAAAAAAATAACAAAAAACATTCGTTCATAGAGAAATATTAGAGCTTTAAAATTACACAATGATTCACAAAAAAATTGGGAAATTGGATATCTGGATCTAGAAAAGGAAAGAAATTTCCATCCCGAGAGGAAATGAGAAAAAGCTAGAGAAAGGATGAGAAAAATACATTGGACATTGAGAGAACAATAATATCATGCTATTCAAGGAATTGATGCAAATACAGTTAATTTAAATTGTCTCACTTCTCATATTACTTACTCCATATTGTATGCATTAGGAATATGATTGAAAAGCATAAAAAAATGGAGAATGAAACAATAAAACTAAGATAAAATAAAAATTGAAATTAATAATGTGTTAGTTAAAAAAATGAAATGTAACAAAAGCTAAAGAAAACCAATTGAAACCATTCAAATTATTGAAAACCACTTGAATCCATGAAAAATATTAAAAACTACTTGAAGCCATGGTTTATTGGTATTTTCTGAAACCACTTGAATTCGTGAAAATTATGAACCACCTTCGAATTTTAATGGCTTAGGATAACCCAAAAAAGCTAAGGATGTGATTTAACCAAAGAAAATCGCTGTAAATTAATTTCCCTCTATTAGTTACATGAATTACAATTCATGGCAATTTATTTACAAGAGGGATTAGCAAAAATGGTTGTCACATAGGTGCTCCAAAAGCTATAAATATTAGTTTGATTAATGCTTGATATCCTTGTAGGAGTTAAAATTTAGAAAGTATGTCAAGATCTAGAAGGAGTAAGAATATCCCTCCTTCCAGTGTGAGTGTTGAGAAGTCATTCTTTGCTAGATTTTTGGCTTCTGTGATCCATCAATAAATTAAGAAGAAATCTTTCGGTAAAAATCACATTATCATGAACAAAGTCGACGTGTTTCGAACCAACCAGTGTGGTTCATCATCAGGACTAGGTGAGAGATCAGATCAGTCGTTAAGTTTGAATAGATGTAGGAGAGGCAAAGAAAACCGTTAAAAACAACTAATTTGACTGTAAAACGGTTAGTTCCAATAATTAAAAAATAAAAAACGGCTAGTTTGAATATTAAAATTAAAAGTCTAATTAATAAAATAAAAAATTTTATACATCAATTTTATAGTTTCATTATTTAATTTTTTTATTAATTAATTATTATATTTTATGACTTCTTCCACAACACATCTTGGAATTGGAGTCTTTTTTTGAGAAGCTCGCGATGGAGCAGGTTAGGGTTTCGCAGAAGACGTTAGGGTTTTTCCGTGCAGTTTCCTACGGATTCGAGCCTGTCTGTCACCGGTACGTATCGTGGTGAACCGGTTTTCTTCAGTATGGAGGCTTTTTGCGGACGAGTATCTGGCTACGTAGAACGGTTTTTGGAGTTTAGGGCTGCTGAAGGAAAGCGAGGTTTCAGGGCTTTGGCAAGTTTGCTTAAGAGGGAAATATTTTGTTCACAATGGGTCTTGATAGTTTCTCTATTGAGCTAGAGCCGACGCCGGAGGATTTACTCACCTGATGGGGGGTAGAAATCTCAGAGAAGAACCTAGATCTATACTTCCCAAATCGATCTTCGTTTGATTTAGCAGCTGAAGCAGCTTTGGGAGGGTTCTCGACAGGCTGCGGGGACGCCGGTTATAATCTCAACGAGCCGCAGAGCGGCTCCGGGTTTGGGCTTCAGCATCTTCCTAACAGATGTTGCCCTCTGACTTCTGAAGAGATTTTCAAAGTAGGCCTCAACCACGAATCGGTCTCGCAGCTCTCGGCCTTTCAAGGTAACCCCTTTCCTCTTGTTGGTTCTGGTGGTTTCGAAGAAGGGTTTGGGTGTGGAGGTCTTCACTTCGCGCAGGGTCCCTCTTTACCAAGGGTCGAGCCCTCTGCGGGTCTCACTTTGCTGGGAACACCTTCTTTTGCGGGCTCGAGAGGGCTTTGTGTGGCGGAGGGAGAGAATGGTCTCCCCAAGGTAACACCAGCAGGAGTGGTGGGGGGGCTTTTGCTGCCAAATCTCGATGCAGGAGGGTTTTCTGAAACAGATAATGATGGGGGCCGAGGTTGTGATATCTTGTCAAGGGTTTCCTCTAGCAAGGCAGTGGAATTCATTCCAAAATCTGTTGCCTCTGACAATCAAGGGGTTGCGCCGGAGTGTGAAGCTGCTTCAGGGGCTGGCGCTCAGCATACCTCTCTCAATGGTCTTGGTTCTTTTTGTTCTGTCGAAGCTCTGAAAATTTTCCTTCTTGAGACTATTAGAGCCGAGTTTCCTCCAGAGCCAAGTCGGTAGCATAGGAGGAAGGGGTCAAGAAAGCTGTGGGAACTAAGCGGAAGAAGGCAAAGTTCATCAAATCTAAGGAAGAGTGTCCGAAATGTTTGCTTGGAGTGGATATCAGTATTGAAAACGTCATGTATCTATCCGAAACGATGGTTGTGGGAAGAGTAAGGGGCAGGAAATATTCGGAAGCCTACATTGCAGAATGGGCTCACTCTACGTGGAATGTTTCTCCAGGCCTGCCTGTTGATATAACCATCCTGGCGCGAGGGTGGTTTAGTATTACCTTTGATAGGAAAGAACAAGTGGACAGAGTTCTTGAAGGGAATTGGTTTTTTGGTAAGATACCCGTGCTTTTCAGAAGATGGACCCCTCTTTTTGACGCGCAGAAAGAGAAAATGGCTGAATCCCCGGTGTGGGTTAAGCTGCCCGGTCTTCCTCTGCAATTCTGGACTGATTCAGTCTTCATCTCTATTGGCAATACGCTGGGTACCTTCCTTGAAGCTGACAAATCCTATTTGCAGACTAAGGATAAGAGTGTGGCCCGTATCCTGGTGAGCTTAAACCCTCGTGAAGGTCTTGCGGAGGCAATGACGCTCCACTATAAGGACTTGGAGTTTCAGCAGATTTTGGATTATGAACACCTTCCGTTCAGGTGTAACAGATGCCATAAGACCGGTCACTTGGCTCGGGACTGCCCATTGGGCCATCAGCGCAAAGGTAGACAGAGAAGGCAGAACAGGGCGAAGAAATCTTCTGTCTTAGTTCAGGATGTGGAAGCAGATCCGGGCCCTTCAGCTCAGAGGGTTTCCTCTCCTCCCGTGGCATACGTGGTCCAGGACTCGGTGGAAGCTATCGGCCCTTCCTCTCTTCCTGTCGAGGACAAGGCAGACCCACTGGCTTCCCTTCCCGAAGCTGATCTTGGCAAGGCAACTCAGGCGGGTATGTCTCCCTCTTTACCTCCCATGTCTCTGTCTTTTGCTTGTTTTCCTTCTGCTGTCTGTATGGAGCCTGGTCCCTCCAGGCAGCTATTGAGTGCTCTCTCGGCCTTAAATCTTACCCCGCCTTCTATGGATAGTGTTGTTGTCTCTGTCCCTGATGCCCTTGTTCCTCCCTCTTCTTCTCTGGTTGCTCCTTCTGGCCCTTGCCCTCGGCCCTCTGTTTCTGATTCTTTTCCATACAATCTTACACCTCATGCTGACAGGAGAGGATTGGGCTTTGTAGTGGGTGGACTTGCCTCTAACTCTGTTGAAATAGGGGCCAGAAAGACTAGAGGCAGGAAATATAACCTCTCCCTAGCTCATTCGAAAGCTGTCGTTGACATCGCTGATGGTAAGCAGATGTCTCTCTCCAGGGTGCTTAGAGCAGAGCGGCCACCCCCCTGGTGATGTGCCATGATTGTTCTCTCTTTTAACTGTAGAGGCCTAGCTATCCAGGCCAAAAGGCTAGCTTTCAAAGAGCTTGTGCGTGCTCAAAAACCTGATATCATTCTGCTTCAAGAAACTCTGGGCAAAGGGGAGGAGGTTGTCTCTTCTTTATCTAAGATGCTGCCTAGTTGGTCTTTTTTTTCTCTTGATGCTGTGGGGAGATCTGGAGGTGTGGTCTCAGGTTTCAATCCTACTAAATTGAAGTATGTTTCTTCCTGGGGGTCACAGAATATGCTAGCTATGGAACTTTTTTCCAGTGAGCTCAATCTCTCCTTGCTCTCCCTGAATATTTATGGACCTTGTGTGGAAAGGGAGAGTTTCTGGTCTTCTATTTTTCGCTCCTCCTAGATAGGCCACCCTTGCCTAATTATTGGAGGCGACCTCAATTTCTCGCTAGGGGAAGCGGAATCATGGGGTGCCTCGGCCAGAGCAGACCCCCTATCTGATTTTTTCTTCAATCATCTTGCACTTGCTCACATGGTGGACATGCCACTCCTGAAGTTGAAACCTACTTGGAGGAATCGAAGGGTTGGTCAGGATTGGGTGGGGAAGAAGCTGGATCGGTTTCTTCTTAGTGAGCCTCTACTGGAACTTCTTTTGGACTACCGACACTGGATTGACGAAGGTGGTGTTTCGGATCACTTTCCCATTCTCCTTGAGGTGAAAGGAGCTGGAAGGAAACCTGGGTCGCCTTTCCGTTTTAACCCAGCCTGGCTTAAAGAAGACTCGTACCAGGAGCTTTTTGCCTCCACTTGGGAAGTTGACCTAGTCAGGGCTGATTCTTCAAGGAGTGCTTTCTTTTGGAATAACTTGAAGAAAATGAAATCAGCTTCCAAGATTTGGGCGGCTAACTTGAAGAAGAAGGAGGAGGAGAAACTTAAAAAGGTCAACTCTGAAATTGCTCTCTTAGAAGATCCAGAAGGAGGAGGATATGACTCCTTAGCTGCGAGGAACAGAATCAAGGAACTGGAGGCCTCAAGAAGAAAAATCCTTCAGCTAAGAGAGGAAAATTGGAGGCTGAAAAGCAGGGCGCTCTGGCTTCAAGCGGGGGATGAAAACACTAAGTTCTTCCAAAACTATGCTAAAGGTAGGAAGATGGAAAACACTATCTGGGAATTGCCTAAAGGGAATGGCGAAGTGGCTTCCTCTTTCGAGGACTTGTCTTCTTTAGGTATCACTTTCTTCAAAGATCTCTTTAAAGCTCCAGCTGAAGTATCCATTGCAGAAGTGATCAGAGTGGCGCAGCTGTTCCCCAGGTTTGTGGAGGAGGAAGAAAATGAAGCAATAATGGCACCTGTCTCCAAACAGGAGGTTGAGGATATCCTTAAAGGTATGCAAAAGGACAAAAGTCCAGGGCCGGACGGCTAGACTGTTGAATTATTTCTGCATTTTTTTGAAACGCTTGGAGATGATCTTGTTGCTGTTGTTGAAGAATCAAGAGCTACGGGTCAAGTCTTTGGCCCTTTCAACTCCACCTTTCTTTCTTTGATTCCCAAGTCTGACCACCCTTCTTATTTTGCTGATTTCCACCCAATCTCTCTCTGCACCTATGTCTATAAAGTCATAGTGAAAGTTATTGCTTCCAGGATTAAACCTTTTCTCTCCTCCCATCTTTCTCCGGAACAGTTTGGTTTTCTTAACGGTCGTCAAATCCATGAAGCTGTAGGTGTTGCTCAAGAATCCTTGCATAGCCTAAAAAAGAGTGGTAGGAAAGGGCTTATTGTCAAATTGGATTTATCGAAAGCTTATGATAGATTCAGTTGGTTGTACTTGAGGATTCTTCTTACTCATCTTGGTTTCAGATTTGATTTTGTCAGATGGATCATGAGCTGTGTTTCTTCTACAGATATTGCTCTCCTGATTAATGGTGCTGCCACTTCTTTTTTTACTCCTGAACGAGGCCTCAGGCAGGGCTGTCCACTTTCACCACTGCTGTTATTGTTGGCAGCTGAAGGATTAAGCCTCCTGATTCATAAGGATAAAAGACTGGGCATTTTAAAAGGGATCGAAGTGGCTACTAACTTATGGATCACACATTTACTTTTTGTCGACGATATTCTGTTATTTCTTAATGGATCTATTGATGACTGTCGTGCCTTAAAGCCTCTGTTGGAGCTTTTTCTTAAAGCAACTGGGCTTCAAATAAATACTCTCAAATCAACTATCACCCCTTCAGGTCTCTCGGGTGATGAGGTAAGCAGAATTCGTAGACTGCTGAACTTTGAAGTCCGTTCCTTGCAGGAAATTTTTAAATATCTGAGGTTCTTGCTAAAACCAGACTCTTACAAAATTCGGGACTGGAAATGGCTTCTTGCCAAGGTTGAAAAAAGGCTACTTCATTGGAGTTTCAGGTGGCTATCGAAGGCAGGTCGCCTGGTTTTAATTAAGTCCGTTTTGATGGCTATCCCAGTTTATTGGGCCAGTCTGGCTTGGGTCCCAAAAGGCATTTTGGCCTCCATTGATAAATTATGCAGAAATTTTCTTTGGTCTGGGTCAAATCAGGACACGGTCAGCCCTTGGGTGGCTTGGGATACAATTGCAAAACCAAAGGAGTGGGGAGGCTGGGGAATTAAAAAATTGTTTTCCTTTGCAAAATCCTTGGCGGCCAAATTAGCGTGGCGTCTGATTTCTACTGACTCCCTCTGGGTTTCGGTCATCAAACGCAAATATATCAGTCAAGGCTCTGTTCTGGACTGGGTTCGATCCCCAGTCAAATCCTCCAAAAATGCCTCAATTGTTTGGAAAGCTATTGTGGGTTCTGTACAACTAATTGAGAGAGGCTTGGCATGGCAGGTCGGCGATGGTAATCAAGTTCAGGTGGGACGTGATCCTTGGGTAGGCTGTTCGCCTAATTTCTCACTGTCCCGGGAGTTAGTTAATCATCTGAACTCAGAAGGCATCTTTTCCTTGAATCAAGTGGCGGACCCCAGGACTGCCTCCCTTGTCAAGCAAGGTTGGCTGTCTGGCACGGATTTGCATCTTGAAAATAGGTGGATGGACGAATGGAATAGGTATGTAGCTGATCTTTCGCATTCTTCCATCAGAATTTCGGATTCTGCTAATAAATTGCGATGGGTGCATGCACAGACAGGCATCCACTCCCCAAAATTCGGTTATAAATGGCTTATGATGCAAGAAGGTTGGGGGAATCCTAGCTGGTGGTCCAAATCTCTCTAGAAACTTAAAAGTCCAGCTAAGACTAGACTTTTTTTCTGGTGCATTCTTCATAACAAGGTTCCAACTTGGGATTTTCTGCAAAAGAGAGGTAAACAGGGGCCGAGTTGGTGTTCTCTCTGCAAGTCTGATGAAGAAACTCTTCAACATCTTTTCCTCTCTTGCCCCTTTAACTCAAGTCTCTGGGCAGAATCTTTGCGCTTGACTAATATTCCTTTGAGATGGCATGGAGAAGACCTTTCTCAGGATTGGAATTCATGGTGGCAGGAGGCTCCAGATAATAAAATCAGGGCCTTCCCTCTTCTAATAGCTTGGGGAACCTGGATTGCTCGCAATAAGATAATTTTCAATGAGTCCTCTTTTCCCATAGCTAGGCTGGCAGCAGAGGGAGATGCAATCTTCGATAGTATTCCTTCTCCTGCTGTTGCAAGATCTGTTCGCAATATACAGCCTGAGACTATAAATGAGTCAGTTCCATGGGCTTACTTTGATGGTGCTTCTGGTGGAAATGATATTTGTGGTGCTGGCTTGGTCATTCATCTTTCTGCTGAAAACTCTCTTCGAGCCTCCGTCGGCCTTGGGCAAGGGTCTAATAACTATGTTGAACTTAAATCTCTTCATTTGCTTCTCTGCTGGCTTATTTCTAAACAAATGAGATAGATTCAGATTTTTGGTGATTCTCGAAATGTAGTAAACTGGTTCAATGGGACTCAGCAGTGCAGGAATTTTATTTTACTACCTTTGCTTAAGGAGATTCGACGTCTAAAAACTTTTTTCTCTGAGATTTCTGTTGTTCACATTTAAAGGGAAAGGAACCAGCAAGCATATCTCTTATCTAAAGAAGGTGCTCAACTCACTCTGGGGTCCTGGGCAGTAGCTGAAGTGGTGGATGGGACTGTTCATGCCCATGAACAACCTCCTTTTGTGTAATTATTTAGTGTTTTTTTCCTGTATTGTACAACTGACTTTATAAATTTTGAAAACTGCTACTTTATAGAGTCCAGAACTGTTTTCCTTATGTAAGGAGGTTCTAGGCTCCCTTTTTTGTTCTAGTGTTTGTGTACCTTATGGGGCTGGGATAGTTCCTACTACCAGCTCTTATTGGTGATAGTGGAGCTATGTTTTTATGTGCTGCCTCCTTTTCTGCTCTCATCTCCTACTTGATGATGAGCGAAAAAGAGATGCACGTCTTGGTCACTATGGCTATATTTTGGTTTATAGGGCTGCTAACATCCGGCACAGGTGTTTAAGCAGCTATGTTCCATTTCCTCTAGCAAAGGGAATGGCTATGGTGTTTTCCGAAATGCTTGGCATATGTTCAGCGACTCTCTATATATAATAGAAAGTTCGTTTTTTTCTGTGGAAAAAAAAAAAATTTATTATATTTTATTTTATTGTAAATCTTAAATAAATAAAAAATAAAATAAAATTAAAATTAAAACAAAAAATTAAAATTAAAAATAAAAAAAATAAAAAAATAATTATTTAATTATTTATCTTATTTTATTTTATTTTATTTTATTTATTTATTTATTTTATTTATTTTTTATTTTTATTTTTATTTTTTTATTTTATTTATTTTTTATTTTTCTTTTTATTTTTATTTTTTATTTTTATTTTTATTTTTTATTTTTTTTATTTAATATTTACAATAAAATAATATATAATAATTAATTAATAAAAAAATTAAATAATGAAACTATAAAATTGATATATAAAAAATTTTATTTTATTAATTAGACTTTTAATTTTAATATTCAAACTAGCCATTTTTGATTTTTTAATTATTGGAACTAACCGTTTTATAGTCAAATTAGCTGTTTTTAACGGTTTTCTTTGCCTCTCCTACATCTATTTAAACTTAACGACTGAACTGATCTCTCACCTAGTCCTAATGATGAACTACACTGGTTGGTTCGAAACGCGTCGACTTTGTTCATGAAAATGTGATTTTTACCGAAAGATTTCTTCTTAAGTCATTCTTTGTTAAACATATATAACAACATTAAATTTTCATAACATTTATTGTCATATATAAAATTTAATGTTTCCTTGAATCCTAAATGATGACCGCTACCTTGAACTTGAACTTATAACAATGATAATAACAATTTACATACATTTTTTATAAGACCTTGAAGCATTTTCCTTGTTTTCTAAATCCACTAAAACCTCTATCTTTGGATTTCTTTTTGTTTCCTTATCAAAAATTTCATTGGCCTTCTCATACTTATCATCCCACATTTCTTCCACTTTTTATTTGGAATTATGAAATTCTCTATAGTTATGATAAGTTCTTCCTTTAAGAAATTTCTGATTACTATTGTCTTATGGTAATTTTAGTTACATGTTTTAAAACGTTAAATTAAATGGTGCTTCTAATGAAGAAAAACTTTTCAAACTATTTTGATTTTGTATAGTAGGTTTTCAAATATTAAGATACTTAAAAACTAGTTGAATATGTTCCTTATTGTATCATGGAGTGTGTATTTATGTATAGTATGATTTTACAGTCACAAATTATCTTATAGTTGATGTATAAATTTATAGATATAGATTTTGTTTTCTCTCATGAAATAAACTTGGCCCTTCAATCTGGTAATCACTAGCTTGATTTTTTTGAATATCTCATTCTCTAAAATTCAAAATATTCACCATATCATTAAGTTCTAAGTAATAATTCCTTCTGAAATATGTATTTAGACTTCCTATATAAGGGTTTAAACTTAATTTGTATTAGTCTTTAGTTCAATAACTTTTCAAATTATTATGCAATGTCTTCTTCATCAATTTTACTAGATTTCCATCCTCTTCTCATTTTTGAGCCACTCTCTTTGGATTCTTTAGCAAACCCTCCAAATCATCTAATTTCATTTCTAACACCTATTTTTTTTTAATCACTTAAATCTAGTTCATTTTCTTCTCAAAATCCCTTTTACTTGATATTTTATTTAAATAATTGAAATGTCTGGTAAATGAGATATATGAACAAAAATATAATGCCATACTTGTTATAGTAGGGATCACTTTTAGTTTGGGATTTATATAGTCTTTTGAATAAATGGAAAATTGATGTTAAGAAGAATGAATTTTGAAAAGGGTCTTGAAATGCTTCAATTGGTAAATGTGATTTGTTGTGAAACCAAATAAAGCTTCAAACCTACATTCACTAGTCAAATATTTGGGTTATATCTAACAATAGATCACCTTTATCACACATCCTTAAACCCTATGCCCAAATGGTTTTAAGTTTTTAACTTCCTAAACATGTGTTAGGGGGAGAGTGAAGAGAGATTATTCCTTGTGGGACTAGATTACTTGGGAAATAGGTATATATTGATAATTTAATTCCGAGTTTTCTAATGTTATTCTTAACACCTATTCTCTTTAAAACATTTTTCTCTCATTATGTTCTCACAATCCCTTTTAGTTGTCATTAGTTTTTAATTCAACTGTTTGGTGAATGAGATGTATCAAAAAAATATATAACACCATATATATTGTAGAGATCACTTTTAGTTTAGGATTTATAGTCTCTTGAAGAAATAATTTTTTTTTCTAAGAAGAGCTATTTTTGAAAATGATCAAATGCTTCACTTAATAAATGGAAAAATGGAATTGGATATATTAAAAAATGTATATTTTTTTATTTGATTTTTTATTTTTTTACATTATCAAATGAATAAAGCAATTCCAGTTTTTTTAGTAGTATGGTACATTTTCTTGGAATAATTGTTTACACTAATTTTATATAAAGAATCTTAAGATATAAATTATGATATCAGAAAAATTATAAAAATAAATTTTAAATAATTGATTTTAAAATAATCAAAAATATTTTATTTTATTAACAATTTATATAAATATATTTAACCACACATTATAACTATACAATACATATTTCAAATGATAATTTTTCAACACTTAAATTATAATATATCATTAAAATTTATATATAATTAATGAATGTTATTTTTCCAACAGAATTTCATGATTTAACATAAAATATAAATTTATTCGTTATCATTAAATTTTATATATATATATATATATATATATATATATATGTATGTATGTATGTATGTATGTATGTATGTATGTATGTATATGTATATATATATGTATATATGTATATATATATATATGTATATATATATATGTATATATATATATATATATATATATATATATATATATATATATATATATATATATATATATATATATATATATATATATATATATATATTAGTTTTTCATTGTTAAAATAGGATTATATTTAAAATCCAAAATATAAAATTTTAAGTTTTCAAATATTTTACAAATTGCATTGGGTGTTCTCAATTGTGGCATCACTTGAACTTAAATAATGATCTATGCATAAGCAACATATTTTTGTTATTTAACTATATCAAGTTGCGTAAGTGAATTTAGTTGGTGATGGAAATATAATGTTTCCCAAAGCACTATTTTTTAATCTAGCTATATTATGCTCACATATAACATAATTTGGAAAAGTAATTGGCCCATTATCCACACATATTTTAAGTTTCTTGCATGGAAAAAAATCACATAGTATAATTAAGGGAATTGTATTAGAGGATCATGAACTGCATATCCACATACTTGTGATTCAAACACTTTGTATGTGTAGTAGATTCACCTTGCACACACCATCACTACTAACCAATTTGATTTACTAACCATTACAAGTAGTGTAATTGAAGCTTATATTTTTCTTGAAATTGTGCACACAAACATATGCTCACATAGTATAATTAGGAAAGAAGTGGTCCATCATCCACACATTATTTCTTTTCTTGCAAGGAACAAGCGTCACATAATGTAAGTATGGGAATTTTATTAAAGGATCTTGAATCACATATCCTCATAATTTCAATTCAAACACATTGTATGCGCTCTAGATTCACCTTGCACACACCATCACTACTAAAGAAATTGATTTACTAACCATTACAAGTATCTATAGTCATTTCTTATATTTTACTTTGAAATTTTGCACACAAACATATGCTCACATAGTCTAATTAAGAAAGAAGTAAGTGGCCCATCATCCACACATAATTTCTTTTCTTGCAAGGAAGAAAAATCACATAATTTAATTAAGGGAATTGTAAAGGATTATTGCATATCCACGTCAATTCCCACTTTGTATGGTCACAATTTCACTTGCACACACATTCTCCCCACACACTAACCTCACTTAAACTTTGTATAAATGGTATCCTATTTCTGAAATGTTTGTACCTAATTTATTTTTGCTTATATTTTGTTGCAAACCATAAGTGAAGCAAAGCCTTTAAAAAAAAAGAACCTAACCTGAACACTCTAAATTCCCCACGGGGGCCACAAGATAATTCATAGTTCAGGCTAAGACCATGGTGATAGATAGCGCATAAGCCGCCATGGTTGTTTTTCATATTGAAACATATAAAAATGGTCTTTTACGGAGCTTAAAATCCTGCATCATCTAGTGACAAATCCAATACATGGAAAGAACCCCATGAAGGGGGCAAGTCCTAGGTGGTGGATTATCACATACATTCATGTTGTATCCCAATGCATAGTAGGGTTCTAGGTTGAGAACTGACAACCAAAAGTTGAGGTTCATCCATTCCCACTAGACGCAAGTAACTTAGTGGAAAAATCTTAGGGGGTATTTCCCTATAGGTTGAGGTGTGGGAGCACTTAGACCTGAGGTGATATTGGTCAGGCTATTGGAAGCATCGCAAAATATTTAGACATGTATCTCTAGTATGTTTTTCCACTATAACCCTATGCATACCTTGGTTGGTTTTTTCGCTACTAGAAGCATTACCAGTGACTTGCATCATAGTCTAATATTGTACTTATTTTCGTAGTTTATTCCCTGAGGACTTGTCAAAATTGTTATCTTGTTAGTTAGGTATGATAATTAAGTTTTCATATGGAAATATATACAAATTAAATTATACATGAACATCCACAAATTGAAATAATAAGCATCCACAAACTAAAATAATGTTCATGCATCCATAAACTATCCATGTATGAAAATATAAAAATTATGTAAATCACATGTCAATGTGCCCTATGAAATGGGCTTGAAAATATACATACTATCTATGATCCACTCTAGAAATTATTTCTTTTAGAACTCTTATCTGTGTTCCACTATGTAGAGTGAGAATCCATAATTTGGTACTGCAATATTGCACATTCAAATTCAAATATTATAACATTATTTGTACAAAATAAACAATATGAAAATAAATGATTTTGAGCCATGCATTTAATTAGTCCCATACCTGTGACTCGGTTTAGTGAAAATGGAAGTAGGGTTGAATAAGGGTATGATTACTCTAGGTTTGGTGCTCCCCTTCTTGTGGCTCAATAACTCCATACCCAACATCCCACTCATATGTCCACATAATTGCAGCATCAACACCCCTTTGCATCTGGGCTAGTGTGCAGAATGGGAAATGAAAATTATAATTATTCTATGAATTAATTAGCATGCATACATGTAACATAAGAAAATAATAGTTGAAACCTTAGGAATAAATTGTTTTTACCTCAACTACTATTCAATGTGGTTGTACATAGTGACTCTCCTCCACGTGATTGTTATGAGGTGGAGGAGAATAAACCATGGAAACATGCACTAGAGTAGGATTCTCTCGCTGGTGAACTACCCCCTCGGATGACCTAAAAATCTTATATGTGTTGTTAAGTTGTTCATGCATTTTATCATGAGATTATTAATATAAATGAAATTTGATATAGACTTATTAATACAAATAACGTATAATTTGACAATAAGAGACAAAAGTTTCATATATATGTACCTGGCTTGTACCACATGGGTTTAATGCAATTTGATATAGACTTATTAATATAAATAACGTATAATTTGACAATAAGAGACAAAATTTCCATATATATGTACCTGGCTTGTGCCACATGGGTTTTTCACCCTCTAAGTTTCACGGATGTCATAACGACATGTACGTGCATATGAAAAAATTTGGTCACACCCTAAACTCTTGAGATATAAATCATCATGTAATGCAACTAGCGGGCCACAAGGAAAAGAAGGTGGTCTTCTCATCTCTCCAAGAAATGCGACATGTGAAATGACCAATGTCCTCTCCATGTTATCTACAATGCTATGCCTAGTATCAATGTCGAGTTGTGACGACTGCTCTAGCTCCATTAGCAATAACACACTCTGATATGGTCATGGAAACAATATCGGAGGTGGTGATACATGCATAGTGTCCCTACAAGCCTCAACATGTTCATAATGATGTCCCAAGACAGGTTCATAAAACATAGATCTGGTGCTAGTGTAATCCGTCCTCATATGTATCATAAATTTTTCATATATATTCTTTGAAAAATAAATGGGGATCTAGTCATGGTGGGGGAAATATCCCCAAGATCTAATGAATCAATCATAAAAAAAAGAGGCCGCATAAAAATTTTTAAAATATTTTAGGGGAATCGAACCAACATGTCTAGCATGATAGTCCAAAGGGTCAAACAACTCCCCATGAACATCAATGTTTTTGGTGGCATATTCACCACCTTCCAAGTATGTGGGCCTCTAACCTCCAGCATCCTAATCCTATGAATGGAATATGGGAGGTGGCTTTGTGGGCTTGCTAACTGGTATGTCTCAATCAACTTGATGTTATCCAACATAAAATAAAAAATATGCCTAGTAGGTGAACCAGTAGAGATTTTATCCAGCTCTCATGTGATCCATTTTTATTGGGCCTTGACATCCTAAAACATGATACTGGCTAAATCATCGTTCCATGAATAGATAGATGTTTCACTTTGATCCTCATCTTTGCCCCATTGAGAGTCTGCAAATCTCACACACATAGACAGATATATATATATATATATATATATATATATATATATATATATAGAAGCATAATAACATATACATTAAATTCAAACACATCAATTTAATATTATTTAAAAATTAAAGACAATTTCAAGATATAGATAGATAAATTTTAGAGAGAATTTAAAATGTAAGATATGTATCAATGACAGGTGAATAAGGTCCACTATCCGTAGCAATATCATCAACAAAGACATAAGCATTGCCTTTGACACTCTGACTGGCATCGCAGAGAGGATCTATGAGTGGAACACACACTCTAGTATGGATACATGATTTAGCCCGACCATGTATAGCATATCCCCCAATATTCCTATGTGATACAGTTGGGGCACGTACGGGAGATGGTTCTGCAAATTACATATAATACATATAAACTAATCTAAGAGAAAATTGATGACATAAAAATAATGCTGACAACAAAACCATTTATAAAATCAAGTAGAATAATCTATTCTCAAGTCCTAAACTAAATAAGGTTTATTTTTTGATAAATTATGAATGAAAGTATTGAGTTCCATGTAAAAATGTGATCAAATCTAACTTACACTTTTTCCCATTGCTAAATAATGAATTTTATTCATAGATCATAAATATATAAATATATGTAAAAAATTGAAATAAACCTATTTGCAAAATTAATAAAACTTCATACCAACCAAATATTCCATAATACAAGTTCTTATAATGTTTGGCTTTGACACATGACATGTACTAGGTGCAAGCACATGAAGACAATGTTTATGGTACAACAAACTACATAATAAAAAAATATGGTACAAATTAAAAAAGAGTAAAAGTGCTTATATATTCACCTTAAATACATTTTTCATCATGGATTTAATGTATCTATCAATGTTGCATTGTTGAAACTTGAAAACACAGAGACACACACACATTTTATAATTGTGTTATATATGTTAAATAAAAATATAGGAAGTGTAAGTTACAAAATAATTACTCAACTAATAAATTTAATAAGGGTGGGAACTAAGAGATATATAGTTGTTGTTGAAAATGGCAACAAGAAATATTGATTGAAGAAATATTGAAAATGATATAAAAAGGGATTCTAGTTTAACTTTCCCTTAATTAAATTAGAATTAAATGTAATTCCACATCACATGACAACTTGTATGAGTTAACTAAAATGGGAATAATTATTTAGCTCAGTTAATTCGATTTGAGGGTCAAACTAGAGCCATGTAGAGTGTCTCCTACATTATGGGAGCCCTGGTTGAGTTTATTTTGAGTTGTTATTAGTTAACTTAGTTTATTTGATTTAAAATCACATTAACTATTTATAACTGATGGATGAGCTAGTGAGAGATCCAGTGAATTAAATATGATTTCATTCACATGCAATGATCAATCAGATAATTTATAATTCACTCTAAATATTTTTTGCATGTTGGTTCTAAGGAAGACCCAGTTGAGATTGGAGTTAAAGAAGAAGATTGTCAGTTGTATGATTATAAAATTGTACAGCTCATGAATAAGGTCATCGGGATGCCTTGGATGTATTTCACAATAAATTAATGGGAATTTCCTTTTTAATAGGGGCACAATTTCCTTAGGAATGTGTAAGTCGGGCTGGTCAGTTAGGTGTAAGTTTTTGATTAAGTATTGGACCAAACTTGCTGAGATTAGTGTGAGACAATCAAAGATAGAGCAAAGGTTTCTCAGGAAGGGAAATAACATTGTATTGTTTCATATTCTTGACTTAATGAAATATAAATATAGTAGGGTTTTTAGCTAAGGATTTCCTAGATACTTCTTTGTGTTGTACGATTGAAATTATTTCTCTTTCTTGTTCATGTGATTGTGCAATCTTAATCGGTTTACACAATTTTTAGAATAGATTAATGTATTTTATTTTATTCTATTACAAGATCAGTTGAATATATGTGGATTTTATACATGGAATTAGATCAGGAATCACTATAGAAGAGAAGAACCGGATTTTGTTTTGAACAGGTGAATAGAATTTCCAGATTTATTCTTCAGAACCAACAGCAGATCAAGATGTGTTTCTATGGATTGAGACTCGAATATTCACTTGAGGGTAGTTCAAATTAAATATCCTGGAAGGAAAGGATGGAGGAAGTGTTGGATGAAAACGAACTGAAGGAATTCATAGACAGTGATATTATGAGGCCTGCAGCAGCAAATGCCCAAAATCTTGATGCATGGAAGAAGAATGTAGCAAAGGAGAGAAGGATTCTATTAGAAGGAATTCGAGATCATATTGTCTTGAACCTCCATGGAAAGGAAAATCCATATGCTATGTTGAGGGCCTTAATATATCTGTTTCATAATAGTAGTGACTTCAAGAAGTTGGCGCTGAAGGACAAGCTCAAAAAAATTAGGATGGAGGACGGCGACACAATACCAAAATACTTGACGAAGTTCACTCAATGTCGAGATGAGCTTGGAAGTGTTGGCGTTACCATTCTCAAGGATGATCTGGTGAGCCTAGCACTTCTAGGACTTCTCAAGAGTTGGCAAGTACCCAAATTTGGTAAATGGGAGGGAGAAGCTACCAGAGTCAGAGCGGTTGTGGTCCGACTTGGTATAAGAAAATATAAGGTGGAACACTAGAGATGAGACCACTTCTAAAGACACACAATAATATTTTGAATTAGTCAGAAAAGGAAATAAAGCCAAGGTAAATAAGTCTGAAGGCGAAGAGGGAAAGAAGAAATCATTGTCCAACATCAAGTGTTTTCACTGTCACGCATTCGGGCACCATGCCACGAAATTTCCACAGAAGGAAAGCAAGAAGGAGCCTGCAGTAGCAGCAACAGCAGTAGGTGAAGATATGGATTCACAGTTCAAACTTGATTTCACTCTCATTTCACGCATGGAAATAACTGTAATGGGATGGATATGGTATCTCAACAATGGTGTCTTGTTCCATATGGTGGGGATTAAAGATATATTTAGTGACTTGGAGGAGAAGGACCTCAAGAAAAACATCAAGTTTGGAGATGATGAGGGGTATAACATGACCAAAATTGATATAGTTACTTTTTAGAGGGAGTTTGGCTCCCAGATGTATTTTTTTTCCATTAATAAATAATAATCTTGTTTCCATTGCGGTATTGGAAGACCGTGGCTATGATGTGATATTTAGAAAAGGAAAAATTTTCCTTGGACACATCGCCACAGTACAGGTGAAAAATATCAGTGTCTGAGTCAAGAAACTGTATGCTCTCTAGTTCTAAGATTCATGCAAAGATTTGAGGATAAAATAAAAGGTTAGAGACTTGGTGGTTGAGAGAGAGCATACATTACGTCTGAACATGTAGCCTCAGAAGAAGCCTCAAAAAGTTGTGGAGTAGCCACAACTGGAGAAGCAGAGAAGATGATGAGTGGAGACATCCACTCAAGTAGAGACCTCCAATAGGGGGAAATTTTGAGGCAAGTGGGAAGAGGGAGCACATGCAACCATACCTCGAGGAGAGAGGTGGGGTGATGTAAAGAAATAGTCCCAAGGGTGCAAAAATTTGAGCAGGGTCCCTTGAGATGTTTTTTCTCATGGATCATTACATTGCTACGGGTGCCCAAAACACACAGTAGCAGGATGGATGAGTGGTGGTTGATGCAGTCAGATGTAAAAGTGATAGATGCAAATATTAACAGCAATCATATACTCGAGAGTGCAAAGAAGAGTTGGCAGCAATGCATATGGCACAATGAAGGGTTAGCAACAACATAGAGTTTTCAGTTGATAGTGTAGTAGCTAGTAGCAGTCAAAGACTCTGGTGACAGATGAATCATATTGATTCAGTTTGGATTCTTTTCATTTTCAGAAGTTGTGGTAGAAACAACACTAGAGAGAAGTGTTGCATGCAGAATATTCGAAAGGTACTAAATCAACATAGAGTTGAATTCCTTTATTGTTCAGAGGGAGTGTTGAAAATGGAAACAAGAAATATTGAGAATGAAATAAAAAGGAATTCTAGTTTAATTTTAATTTAATTAAATTATAAGTAAATTTTAATTCCACATCACATGACAACTTGTATGAGTTAAGTTAGGAAGAGTTAGTTAGCTCAGTTAATTTGAGTTGAGGGTAAAACTAGAGGCATGTAGAGTGTCTCATACATTTTATGAGCACTGATTGAGTTTATTTTGAGTTGTAATTAGTTAAAGGTTATAAAACCAACTCACAAAATATAAGAAAACATAGATCAATGACTTAGAAATCATCCTCTTTGAGGGGGAAACCTCCTTTACATTACATAAATGAAAAATTCTTGGATGATTCAAATGATAAAACCTCCTTTGTTTATATAGGAGCCCAAGGGGTCACGGTATAATCCTAGCCGACATAAAAATAACAATTAAGGGAACAAAAATAACAATAGTGGGCTTCTATGGGGCACAATAATAACAATATGGGGACTAAATGGGCACAACAATAACAATAAGGGGGCTACACTAAAAATAAAAATAAGGGAATATACTAGTATTATAGGGACCTAACATGCCCCTCTGCTTCAAAAAAGTGTTTTCCTCAACGCTTGAGTAGTTCTGGATGCTTATGTATAAAATTCTCACCCTCCCATGTTGAATCTTCATTGGGTAATTTCTTCCACTTTATGAGATACTCTTAAATTGATCGATTTCGTAGTCGTTGAGTTCTTTTTTCCATGACTACTGCAGGTTCCAATATTATTTTTCCTTCTTCATCAATTTCTGGCATATCGTTTGAATTGGGAGTCTGTCACCTATAACCTTCTTTAGGAATGAAACATGGAAAACTAGGTGCACTCGGGAAGATGCAGGAAGCTCCAATTTGTAAGCCATAATACCAATCTTTTGCAACACTTTGTAAAGACCATTATACTTTGGTGAAAATTTATTATCCTTCTTAGCTTGCTTGAGGGACATTTGTTTTTATTGTTGTAGCTGTAAAAATACCCAGTTGTCTACATCAAAACTTCTTTCGTTGTGATGCTGATATGCCTGTTGTTTCATTTGATTTTGCACCAAGGTGAGCTTATCCTTTAAGAGTTGGAGAACTTGTTATTGATGCTCGATATTATTTTCCATTGCTTGAACCTTGGAATTTTCTCTTAAAGATGATTTGATGGAGGGTGGATGATATCCACAAGTGCCATAAATGGGGTCATTTTTGCTACAGTATGGAAGGAAGTGTTATACCACCATTCAACAAGAGGTAACCACGTGATCCATTGTGTCTGTTTATAAGATACAAAGAAATGAAGATATCCTTCCAAACATTTGTTCACTATCTCATTTTTCCCATCATATTGAGAATGATATGATGAGCTATTAGATAATCGACTACCCAAACAAGAAAATAATTCTGTCAAAAAATGTCCTGTAAAAATGGGATCTCTCTTGCTTACAATAATATTTGGATTTCCATGCCGATTTTGAATTGTTTCCATAAATGTAGTTGCAATTGTACCAAGTTTAAATTGATGATATAATGCACAAAAGTGTGCATACTTTGTAATTCTATCAACTACCACCATGATTATCGTCTTTCTTTTGGATTTGGGTAAACCTGTGATAAAATCCATTTAAACCTCCTTCAAATGTTGACTTGGAATGGATAAAGGTTGTAATAGACCTGGGGTTTTAATTCTATCAACTTTATTTTGTTGGTAAACAAAACATTTTGCCACAAATTTTTGAATATCAGATTTAAGGCCATCCCAAAAAAATTCCGTTTTGACCCTCTGGTAAATTTTTAAAAATCATGAGTGCCTTCCTAATGGAGAGGTGTCCAATTCCAAAAGAATGTTTTGTTTGAGTTCGTAATTCTTACAAAGATATAAGCGATATTTGTACTATAATGAATCATTTTTTAGTTAAATGTTTTAGATTTGTTGGGATGTTGCTGCAAATTTTGAACGAGTTTCCACACCTCTTCATCTTTCTTCCATTAATCTATTGCTTTAGTTATCCACTCAGGTTGGATAATAGAAATGGCACATCGTCATCCTTTCTTGAGAGTGCATCTGGAACAACATTTTTCTTCCATTTTTTGTAGATGATTTCAAAGTCATAACCCAACGTCTTTGTGACCCATTTTTGCGGCTCTTATGAAGATAATATTTGTTCCAAAAATCATTTAATACTATCATGATCTATTTTTACCTTGAAGTATCTTCCCATTAGGTAAGGTTGCCATTAATTTAGTGCATGTAGTATTGCCAACATTTCCTTCTGATAAATAGGTTTCAGTCAATATTTTCTTTTGATTGGACGATTTTCAAAAGAAATGGGTCTTCTTTCTTGCATTAAAACTGCATCAATTCCATTTCCTGAGGCATCACATTCCATAATAAAGGTTTTTGTGAAGTTTGGCGTATCTAATACTGGTGATTTACACATTTCCTCTTTAAGATTTTCAAAGGCCTTAGTTGCTTCTGGAGTCCAAGAAAATGCATCTTTCTTCAAATATGATGTTAAAGGTACCGATATTCTCCCATAATTCTTAACAAACTTGTGATAATACCCTGTCAACCCAAAGATCCTTGAATATGCTTTATGGTTGTAGGGATTTTCCATTCCTTAATGGATTTAATTTTTTTAAGGCCTACCTTAACACCCTCATGAGATACAATATTACCAAAATATTCCACCTCCTTTACTCCAAAGAAACATTTGGAGGTTTTTGCATATAAGTGTTTCTCCTCCAATAGTTTGAGCACCATGTCAACATGTTGAACATGATCCTTCCAAGACTTGTTGTAGATTAGCATATCATCAAAAAATAATAACACAAATTTTCTAAGGAATGGTTTGAAAATGGAATTCATCAAACCTTGAAATGTGGAAGGTTCATTATTAAGGCCAAAAGGCATGACCAAAAATTCATAATGACCCTCATCAATTCTGAATGTTGCTTTCAAAATATATTCATTCTTCATTCTAATTTGATGATACCGAGAACGAAAATCCAACTTGGTGAAGTAAATTTCTCCAGGTAATTCATCCAATAATTTATTAATGACGAGGATGTGAAATTTATATTTAATAGTGAACTTGTTGATATCCCTATAATCTGTACACATACACCATGATACATCCTTATTGTGCACCAATACTACTGGAGCAGAGAAAGAACTTTAACTAGGTTGAATTATACCAGCCTGTAGAACTTCTGCAACCATACGTTCAATCTCACTCTTTTGAGCATATAGATATTTGTAAGGCCTGGTATTTGGAGGAATAATTCTCGGAATCAAATGAATAGCATGATCATGATCATAAATAGGTGGGAGTCCTTTGGCAATCTCAAATACCTTGGAATGATTGTCTAAGACTTTTTGGAGATTTTCTATTAATACTTGCCCATTATGCCTGATGGCATGCTAAAATGGGGTGCATTGTAAGTAAGCATAAACATTAATTTGAAAGGTTTTTCTAGCTAATAAATAGGATCCTTGTGGGTTGATTAATTGCTCTATTTGGGTTGTTATTAGTAAACTACTTGATTGGGAGGGATCAATGTCATCCAGCATTCCCTCTACCTCTACTTGAGTAGCTCCAATGATATCACCTAGAGGCACCTATGCTCTAGCCTTAGGAGGTCACTAGACTCTCCTACCACCATGCTGACCACATCATCCCACTCCCCTCACCTAACTGGGAACTTAGTTTAGCTGCTCTTTCCAAGAGAAGGGAATGCAAAATCAAGATTTCTCAAATTGGGTCAACATAAACCACTGGTCTCTTGTAAGCTTTTTCCCTTCCTTTTGTGTTTCATATAGTAATATCTGAGGGGTTTTCCATCGATCGTGCAAACGAATGAACTACCTGTGCTGTACCAGATATGATTTTCCAATTAAAGAAAGAAAATGACGTGGAGATCTTGTCTGACCCAGCCAACGCGAAGACCGAGTGATGAAAATCCAAGCACTTGGAAACTGAGTCTTAAGTTACCCCACAATATTCAACGACACCCTTATTATCATACCATACCCTATGAAAAGGCCAACCAACCCCCACAAGCTACTCTTGGCCTCGATCTTTCGTGTTTAATGGGGGGTTGGGATTGAGACCCTACTGGGCATGGCTCTCGCTCTGACAACTTTGATGATTTCCTCTGAGAAGATATTTGTTAGAACTCCAACAACTCCACATAAATATATGATTTTTATGTTTGAACCTGTAGTGAACACAATGGTGAAATTACACCTCATTGTTCTTTATTGAGAAGATTTGTCATGACATTAGAGCTGATTATCTTTCTTGGCTTCCCTATGATATGCCGTAATTCAACTTTCTTTCCATCCAAAAAAATTTTCAAGAAAATTTCATGAAAATTAAAAGCTACCGTCCCCAAAGATTGTAACCATTGTACCCCTCGTACAACATCAACACCACCCATTGGGATGGAGAGAATTAGACTATTGAATACATATTCCGACATGGTTAGTTTGATATTATGGAATTTTCCAGAGCAATTTATAGTTCCTCCATTTGTGACCATCACTTGACACTCTGGTTGTGGGTATAGGAAGCAATTCAATTCCTTGGCTACCTTACAATGAATAAAATTATGGGTACTACCCGAATCAAACAACACTATTACATTTTTCTTCTTGATATGTCATTTTATCTTGAGAGTTTGAGGAGTGGTAATTCCTTCCAATCCATTACAGCAAATGGTTGGATTCATTTATCTCCCTCTAGGGTTGGTTCTTGGTGTATAACCTCTTCTTTTGAAGTTCCTTGTTCCTTTTCTTCCTCCTCTTCACAATCTATGTAAAATAATTTCAGTCTAAACACACTTATTACCTTTAATGTATTTTCTATCACAGCTATAGCAAAGCCCTTTTTCTCTATTTTATTCCAATCATTGTGCTATCAAACTTGTAGGTTGTGGAAGTATAGGAGTAACAACACTTCTATCTTTATAGTTGTGAGTGGTAGGCATCATTGTCACCATAATTTTGCTTTCAAACTTTCTTTCCAACCTGAATGCCTTCTCCAATGAATCAGGTTCCCAAAGCTGAACCTCATGTTGGATGTTGTCCTTTAAAGTCCCTATGAAGACATAAATCTTGTTTTCCTCTAGAATATCAGTTACCCTTATATTCAATTTTTGGAAGTCCTCAATGTGCTCCACCATTGAACCCTTTTGTTTGAGATTCATCAATTGGCTAAAGAAGGTGTTGCTCTTTGTATCCTCATAATGTGCTATCATTTCCTCTGTAAAATTTGACCAAGTGACAATTTTTTTATGAGAGAAAAGCCATTGATACCATACAAAATGTTTTTTTTTTCTAAATATAAAGTTTCAATGCTTACTTTTTGTGTGTTTTTCACGTTATGGAGATCAAAATATTTCTCCATCTATAGTATCCATGTTACCAGATCCTTGCCATCAAAATTCCTCATATCGATCTTTGGAATATGGCAGGTCTTAAATTCAACATTAGATTCTATGAGATCATGATTCACATTTATTTTGTTCTCGTCATAAGTTTCATCTACTATTGTTTCACCATTAGGAATCATTTCTTGTATCATCTTTGTGAAACCTTCCTTCAAACTATCCATGTCTTATTTTAAACCATTCTTCATGCCTTCCATGTTTCCTTTCAATTTTTATTCTATACTATCGATATTAGATTCCATGCCTTTCTTCAATCCATCCATGTATTTCTTCAAACCATCCATATTAGCTTCCATTTTAGTTTTTGTTACTCTTTACAAGAGTGAAATTTGTTGCACTTGGCCTCGTAATTTCGATATATCATGTTGTAATTATTCCTCTTCATGAGTCATAGTAGATACTTATGAGGGTTTAATGGGTGTGGAATTCTCTTTTGGAAGCATTTTACAACCCAATACTGATATCTATGATTCAATATGCCCTTGGAATCACTTCAAACTATTTTTTCAAACAAGACTTCTGCAATTTTTAAAAACAAATACACAACGTTTTCTTTCTTTTGAGGAGCTTTATATTGAAACTGATGTATCTCTGTAATTTTGGATCCCCAAGATTTGATCTTTGGTCTTGTAGTATTCCTCTAAGTATTCTTTCTAATTCCATAGGTCAGAGATAATTTGGATTCTTCTGTAATATTCCAAATTATCTTTCAGCTAGTTGGAATATTAAATTTTGTTTTTTCGACTTAAATAGAGGAATAAGAGGGTAGGGAGACCCATAAATCTCCTTAGTAGGAATAAAACAATTCATGTGAATAAGGAGCATATTAATAGCTGGATAAAGCACCCTCATGTATGAATAGAGGTTGGAGCATGTGGATGGGTTCAAGTTTGACCAAATCAACGTCGCTGATATGGAAGGAGTGGGAGTTAATGAGAGACAACACAATGTTAATGGGAGGAAGTATCCATGAGAGTAGTGGCTTTAATGAGTGGGACCCAAGGTGAGAAGCCTCATAATGCATATAAGGAGGGGGAAGGCAACCATAGAGGGTATGTTGATTATTATTATGCTTTTTAGTCTGTTATGTTTTTGGTCTTCCACACTTCAGCTGTTTAGCGGAGTTTGTTGTGTTGTTTAGCATAACGGTGTTCCCAAGTGGGAATCACACCCTCATCCTCA